>JBAMBL010001470.1:0-15719 GCA_037043405.1 Drosophila subquinaria
AAAGTACTATAAACTCATACTATAATTTCGTTTATCATAATCATCATTATCATCAACAAATTAAACCCTCTTTGAAACCTTTTAAAGCTGTCACTGCTTTTGCCCCTTGGCTCTAATCATTTGACCATGTTTACCAAATGAATGCCATGAATAGGAAATCAACGGTAATGTGAGCTTTTTAATGAAGCGCACACCCTCTCCCATACACCCCACTCCCTCTTGTCTCTACCCCCCACAAACCCTTTGGAGATTTAACACCCGCCTTGTAGGAAGTACACACCCCCAAATGACAGGCAATGAGGGCAAACAATGCGCTGATTTATGACACCTTGAAATGCAAAAGGCAAATCGCATGTTAATTACATTTTGGCTCTGAACAAACTGATAAACTGAACACACGCAACATGAGGCAGAAAAAGTGCAACGTGTGTTGCATGTTGGCTATGCAACAGAATGTTGCATCGACTATCGCCCCTCATATATTGGGTTACACATTAATATTGGCTTGTCAAAACAGTTAGCCATAAGAAACTAGAAACCATTTGCAGCTAGCTCCCTCTCCCTCTCTCTTTCTCTGTTAGTCGTGTTCTCTCTCTTTCGTGCTTGCCACAGAAACCACATGCAATATACTCGCAGAGGCAAAAGCAGCAGGACAGCAAACTGAAATGCAATACCAACAGGCAATCAACTGGTGTTTCAGTTTCCATTAAGCCAGAGCCCAACACACACACACACACACACCTTCCTCTTCCCCCTCTTAGCCAACGCACACCTGACAACGTCTCGAGTCTTAGTGCTAACCAAAACCATGAGAAGTCCCAATGAGTTGGGCCGGAAAATCCAATGGATTTGCCGCCAAGCGCAACAAAAAATATCCCAAAACAAATGGAAAGCATTTTGAGAGAGCAAGGACTCTCACTGGAAAATCGACTGGAAGGGAGGGAAAATGAATGGAATGTAAACATCCCTTCAACTGTGACGTCATTTGGGACATTTCGCTTCTCCTTCTTCTCCTTACTACCCCTCCTGCATTGAGGGGTGGCACATACCTTGACTTAATTGCCGCCTGACATTTATTGCCGTCCAGCGTGTCATTCGAAGCACAGCCAGGAGACAGGAGACGGGAGACAGGATAGCACAGACAGCCCATGTCCGCGCATATATCACGGAACAGCTAACACGGTGAGTTGGATGTCCAGGTCTATTGATATGGACTTCCAAACGAATCTGTTTCGATAACTTGCATGTCACTTGCAGCAAACAGCGAATTGAGATTGAAATGCTGCAGAGATGCGAGATTGAAGGACATGTGAAGCAAGTCAAGAACTTATAGAGGGGAAAATATATAGTCAGAACTGTGCTACAAATTAAACTTGATTTATTTAGCATCAACTTTATAAAATAATATAAATACAAGAAACATTTTAGTATATTAAAAAGGTTCATCAACTTTCTTAACTTATTTGTCATTGAACTTAAAAAAGAATAATTAAATAGACAATTAAATATATAATTAAATATTTATATTCTATCACTGTCATTTGTATTTAAAAATGTGTCTTAAGTTCATTAGAATGAAACGCAAATATACCATCTAAAAACCAAACTTATTAATTGTATAGGAATGAGCCTAATTCAAAATATAAACAATTTCAATTATTTGCATAAAAAAAAATATAAAAGTTAAATTAATTAATAAAAAATAAAGCTAAACTAAATATTAAAATAATAAATATCAAAAAGGAAACTTAGTCAATTTGAATGCAAAGGCTTATTATTTTTTATTTAAATGTATAACAATAAACTCTGCAAGTCAAAAAAATAATACGCAGCTAAAAAAATTAAAAATAAACAATTTGCACTCATGAAAAGTTAAAAATTGTAATTGTTTTTAAAAACTATAACGACTGTAATAATGACAACAATCAATTACATGCGATTACAATTTGTAATATTAAATAAAAATATTAAAATGTCCATTGAAAGTAAGCTTAAAATCCTCATATAAATAAGTATTTTATGTAAGTGATTAATTTTAAAACATATTGACACGGCATGATAGCCGACAGGAGATGACATAATGCTGTCTGGATTAATCGGCAAGCTGAGTGTGATAGATCCCATTGAAAAATTGGAAAGTAAAAGATTTGTAGTTAGTTTTCCCTTAGAACAACAAGTAAGTAAGTGCAGTTAGTATTTTATGTAGAGCTGTCAAGAATTAGATATCACAGAGAGAACAACAGCTACAAATATAATAATGGGCATTTATGGTTCAAGCACTTATTGTGTCGAGTGCCATAAGGACAACAGGACAACAGGTACAACACTAATGACAACATGCAAGGATCAACCGTTGACAATGCAAATATGTATTTATGAAAATTAAATATATATCCGTTCACATTGAAAATAAGCTGCGATTCAATTGCCAGCCACTGGCCAAATACGAGTATGTTAGCGATAAATGAGTAAAAATGTTGTGGGCACCGAGTTAAGCACCGAGAAGTATGGGCCATGGCAACATAATGCTTTGGACGGGATTAAAGCCGAACACGCGACCGGCCAAAACATATGCCAATGGCAGTAAGAAAACCATGAGAGTGGGAAAGTGGGAGGGATCAGCGACAGTAGCACGCAAATGGCATGAACAAAAATAAACTGATAAGCGACAGGCTGAAAAAACAATGGCCACAGGCCAAGAGAGAGAGAGGGAGAGAAGAGCAGCGTAAGAGTGAGAAGGAGGTCTGGCGAATTATGCAAGGCCCCAGCGAAAATATGTTGCATGCGACGACAGCGACAAACAAATAAACAACACGACCAACCAACCCAACCAACCAACAAACAAACAAACAAACAAACAGACAGATAGACAGACAAATAAACTGACGCTCTTTTCTGACAAATGAATGAGAGACGACAGCAGCATGAGACACTGTGTGCGGGGGAAAGAGAGAGAGAGAACGAGCTGCTACTGCTGCTAATGGGGGAAAGGGAGATCGCGCGACTTTTGGGCAATGGAAATCAATTATTCATGCGCTCGGCCACGCAGCTAAAAAGTATGCAAGGCATCCGACTGCCTAACGCCGTCGCCGCCCAATGGTATGCAACAGTTTTTGCAACCGCCAACAGACAACTGAAAACACTCCCGCCTCACGAACTCATCACGCCTATAAACGCACCCCTGCCCCCATGATAATGTCATTTGTTTGTGTTTGATTTGCGCCAACTGTGATTAAAGGGCAACCGGCAGGCGGTCGGAGGTAGGCGTTAGGACGTAGTCTGCAGTCTGCAGTCTGCAGTAGGCAACCCACGTGCTACGTGCAAATGAAGTTTAATTTAACAGTGGCCAAGCAAGAAGAAAGAAAATCCAAACCGAATTCTATACAATGGACACTGCATGCTCTATGGAGCAGAAGTCTCAACACTTTAAAATATTCAGTCACATAGAAGTTACTTAAGTTCTGTGCAGTGTTGCCAACGCCTCTACACAAAAATGGCCGGTTAAGCCAAAACACAAGACAGATAACGGACAGATTTTTTTTATAGGACAAAGAATCTGGACAAACTATGTTTTCTTATTCATACATAGAAAAATAATTACAAAATAATATCATAGCGATAAAAATTACTACAATATTGAAAGTATTAGCTCTTTATTAGCCAGTAAAATATTTTCCACGGGAAATGCATCAATTGTTTTTTTAAATTTCAAAGATATTCGACGATCCGAAAATGAATGTATTAGATGACGCTTAGATGTATTTGATAAATTCAATGAGCGACTTAGAACAATGATAAAAGGATAAATAATGGATAAAGTAAAACAAAATAAATAAAAGCCATTTTTTCCGGATAGGGGACGTTTTAAAATTTTTCCAGAAATCGCAGTTCCAAAACGTACAAATCTGTCCGCAAAAAGGACAAATTGGCAACATTGGTTCTGTGTTTTGTTCTCTGCAATCATTTTTCAAGCAAAACATTTTATTTGTATGATTTCGTTAAGTAATGCGCTAACAATATTTTTATATTTGAAATAAAAGCAATATAAATAAGCTCAACAAATTGCATTTTCTTATATTTTATTTAAAACCAAAAATTGAATGTGAAGTTTTACAAAGCATTCTCAAAATAATCTATTCTTCAGTGCTTTTTAAAAACATATCATAAATAAATAATTATTTTAAAAAGAACAATATATTCATTATTAAAATAAAATCAATCAATGTACCATCAGTACCGTTGTGCTGACTAGACCAGCAAACCAAGCCTAACGTATGCGGAATGAAATACGAACAAAATTGAACATGTTCTCAATAAGTTCCCATAATCGACAGCGCAAAACAAAACTCACTATAATTAATGGTACTATTTTAGCATGCATAACAACAAAAATTAGCTTTCTAGATAATGCACAGTCGCGGTAATGTCTCTGAACACAGCAGAGCGCAAAAAATTTATTTGCACATATTGGGCAAATAACAAATCTTAGCCGAAAAATTAAATTTTTTATTAATTTTCTGCTATGGGCTTCAAGAAAACTTTTATTTATAAGATAATTTCGGATGTTCAGAATGTTAAGGAAATGGATAGAGCTCCTGGATCCAGAAAAAAATGTGCATTATAGCAGTCTTAAGTTAGAGCCAAATAAAAGGCTGAAATTGTGGGTCGCACATATAAATCGAATCGTGCGTTTGCCAAAAAATACAATGTGAGCGTCAAAACGGTAAAAAAGTATTTAAAAGACATGGGAGAGATGAAATGCTCTAAAAAAACCGTTCCTAAAGTCACAGAAGTATAGATAGAGACAATTAAACTTCGGCTGCGTGCGCTTTCTAGAAATTTGTTTTCTGCAAACTGTTCAAGGGTTTGCATAATGGATAATGAGACGTATTTCACAGTGGAGGGTCATGAGTGGACTCCGAAATATTACTTAAGGCTTCCTAATATTTAAGCACCCGAAAATGTCACTCAAATAACATAAACAAAGGTTTTATTGTGGCTGGCCATAAGCGAGCGTGGAAACAGCGATCCTGTCTTTTTTAAGGCAGGATTGGCATTGAATTCGCAAAATTACATGTACAATTTTCTTCCGGCTCTTAAAAAATTTATTGATAAGTATTATGCGAATGATAATACCGTGTTTTTCTCGACTTAGCATCTGCTTATTATGCTAGAACAACTCTAAAGGCTCTTGACCACATAATCACTGAGTTGCTTGCCTAAGCAGCAAAACTCTCCAAATGTGCCTCAGCTAAATCCCATGGAAAAGTTTTGGTCAAATCTGAATATAAATATTCAGAGTAAGAAATATCGACCTGATCGGACAGTCAAAGCAAATTTTTCATTCTTCCTGTGTATATATGCTAGTTGCCTTCGCACCCTTCGTGCTGCTTTCGTCACTAGCGCGGACTGCCGTCCGCAGTGATAAGCCAAAAAACATCGACTGTTTGATATTAAAAATCAAAAGAGAGCTTGCTAAAATGGGTACAAAGGGAATTCAGGAGGCTATGCGCAAGGTACCCGAAAATATAAAGAAGGCTGATCGCTATGATCATGAATATTTTATGAAAAAATAGCTTATAGTCTTATAACAAACATATGAAAAATTTAAGTTGGTCGGACTTGAAATACAGTTTTTATTTGTATTACAACAGTTGTTCGTATTGCATTCCGCATACGTTATTGTCATCTTTGAGACGCTAGAACCAGTTGAGAATTCTAAGTCGCAAAAGTGAAAAAATTTGCTGCAAAGCTGATCTAACTCTATTTCAGACCTCGAGTCAGCTAAAATTATTCTATAAACAAGTAGAAAGCTCACTTAAAAACATTTTATTTCGAATTTAAAATTAAAACTATAAAAAAATATAGTTTAACAAACTAATCTATTCATAACCTATTGTTAAATAATGTCATGACAAAAAAAATACAATAAAAATATTTAATTTTTGTTCTGCATTCTGTTTAAAATTCTGTGATCAATCCCATAAGCCTACATTAACATTAATTAAGTTATTCTGCCTTTTAACATTAATTAAGTTATTTCTTTGCTTGTCCCAGACAGTCAAAGTCAATAAGAAAATGCAAATACCCTGTAGAAAGCTTTGTCCAACAAAGTAGGGAGTCCATTGAAGGGTACTAATTAAATTTGGCCACCGGCGACAGCTACTTTGATGCACACAGATAGGGATAGGGAAAGGGTAGCTTGAATCGCAATATTACCAGTAAGAGCAAGAGCAAGAGCCGAAAACAGAGAAGGAAGACGCAGGAAGCATGGAGCTTAGGCAGAGCTGCTTTCTTAAATAGCAGCAGGCGGCGAGTGCAGAATGCATGCTTTCAGGCGTAAAGTGTTTGATTATGGTCATTTATTCAGTTCTGTTCTGTTCTGTCTGCATCCCGATTCGGTTGTTGTGTCTACTTTTGGCCATCCGCATCTCGCACTCACCCAAAAACGGGAACTTCCATTATATTTTGTCCCCCACAACGGGGAGGTTGGTTTCCATGGATTTTGGGTTCGCATCATGTTTGTGTCTGAGCGTACGATTAAAATCGCATACATCAGTGCTGTTCAAAGGCACAAGGGGGGAGGAAGGTGACACGGTGACGGGTACAGTCTCGTGTGGTTAGGGGTTGTGGCGCGGAAGAGGGTGAAGCGTGGCCAGACAGACAACCGTGGCTTTGGTCACTAATTTGTGTGCAATCGCGCATTCAAACGCTGTTGTTTATTAATGCATTCCGTTTAACGTGTAATGCAAAATGTATGCTGCATATTTTTGTACATTGGCCAACAGAAAAAACTGAAAAACTAACGAAAAGTCAGTTGCAAGCACTGCGAAAATCTCGAAAGCATCAAACGAAATACACGAAAATAAAGAAAAACTAAAACGCGAGTTAATTAAGCCGTCATGAACTGCAAAAGCACGTGACATCCACAATTGTGTGTGTGTGAGAGTGTGTGAGTGTGAGTATGTGCATGTGTATCGCCGATGGCAACTCAAAGGCAAAGCGCCAAACATGGCAAATATGGCGAACTGGCCTCTCATTTTCCATGCTCTTCTCTTTACCTTCTCTCTCTGTCGCTCTCGCTCTTTGGCTTCCCCTGGGCTAGACCCAGGCAAAAAAGCAACTGGTGATGCGTATCGCAAGGCGCAGCAAAAAATGCAATAATTGGCAGAATGGGCAGCGCTCTCCACAAGTTGTTTGTGTCTATTTTCTATACTTTTTTTTAAGATTCACCTTAAATCGTTTTAAATGTGCAAATCAGAGAAGCAACTAAAAGGAAGTTAAAGCTAAGTAGGAAAATAAAAGAATGATTAATTCTCAGTTCCGTTCTAAATAAACATGTTAAATTTAACAGCTGAATGTCAGCTTAATTTACATTTACGGCCAGCTTTAGCTGCCTGTTGAAGAATATTACAAACTTTACTTAAATGTAAATAATTTATCAAAATATTGCAGCGTTGCCAGCCAACAAAGCGGTTTTTCTTGCGTCTGGCAGCACCAAATGTTCATTTATTTATTTGTTTGAACTTATTTATACATATCAAATGTCCGAGATACCCAACATTTAAGACTCAAATATTCCTATTATTAAAGCGAGTGCAATCTATATCCCTGAAGTCCAGTTTTTAGCACATGTACTGCTACATTACTCCGAAAGGAACTTAAATAAGGGTAAATTAATATGCCATATGTAAGGGAAGAAAGTCCTTTTATATCGAAACAATCAAGCAGAGAACGAAACCTGAATAATAACGGGGAAACAAACTCCGGAAATATTTAGCGGGACAACGAGCAAAGAACGAAACCAGAAATTACCCAAATGGAAAAACAGGGTTTGGGTCTGATCTGTCAACTAGTTTTAAATGACAGGATTCACTGGTTTATAACTCGACTAAGTTCATTCATAAAGAATCTCCAAACTCTAAAATAAACAAGAGCAAATGTGTGTGTCATGGCTAAAGAGAACAAATTCCTGAATTATCCTGCGTAAGAATATACAGAAAACAAAATCAAAAATTACCCAACTCCAAAAAAAAACTCCAAATGTCAGGGCTTTCAGCTAGTTATATACTCGTATCAAAAAAGTGTGCTTTTATTTAGGTTGTAAAATAGTATTAGAATTAAAATAAATCATCTAATAAAAACTTAATATGCTTTAACTTTTAATCAATAAATAAAAGTGCTTTGCTTTTGAAATCACTAGACTTTACTGCTGGCACTGCCCATAGTCACTGTCAAAAACATACAGTTTGTCAAGTAATTGTTTGCAAAGCCTTAAAAATGTAATATTTCGACTTTAAATAAGAAAATAATAGCTTATTATATATATTTGGAAAGGTCATTTAATTTTCGTTCAAATGATGCAAAAATTTCCTTAACCCATTAAGTACCCGTTAAAATATTCGAATTTTAAAAAAGGTCTACTTTTTCAACTTTTTTCCTCGATTTTTTCCAAAAAATAATGGGATGCAAAAAAATTCTTGAAACAATTCTAGGAATGATTGCAAAAAAAAATTTTCAAAAATATTTTTGCTAGTATTTTTTAAAATTGTTTGAAAATCCTAAAAATGACCATTTTAACCCATTTTTCCTCATTTTCATGCAAAAAGTGCCTTTTTTTCAGTTTTCAAAAAATTCTAAAAAATACTAGCAAAAATATTTTTGAAAATTTTTTTTTGCAATCATTCCTAGAATTGTTTCAAGAATTTTTTTGCATCCCAACATTTTTTGGAAAAAATCGAGGAAAAAAGTTGAAAAAGTAGACCTTTTTTAAAATTCGAATATTTTAATGGGTACTTAATGGGTTAAGGAAATTTTTGCATCATTTGAACGAAAATTAAATGACCTTTCCAAATATATATAATAAGCTATTATTTTCTTATTTAAAGTCGAAATATTACATTTTTAAGGCTTTGCAAACAATTACTTGACAAACTGTATGTGTTAACAACAAATAACAGCATTATCAAGACACTCATTTTATCACCTAATTTGATAACACTGTGTTACAAAAAAACATCAAAACGAAACTTCTGGGATGGGACATAGCGTAGGTTGTAGGTATAGATAAATACATTTTTTTTGCATACTAGAATTTTTTGGTGCACATCGAAATTTTGAATAACGGTACAAAAACCGTTTTTTCGAGGTTGATATAGTCTAAAAATGCTATGTCCTAAACTATGTGTAATGTATTTAGCGCTCAGATAAGAAACTTTTCATTTTGCCCATAGACACTCATTGTGCTTCAACACGCGCTTGACAAAATACAATCTCAACACTCTTTTTGGCGCGAAATATTTACACATACATATGTACATATATAAAACTTAATGAGTTTGCGGTGTGCGTATCTCACGTTTATAATTTCTTATCAACACACTCGTAAAATAGTAAATATCACTTAGTTGCCAATCACACCATTGCGCTCAGCTATGAATCTGATAAGTATATACTTTTATTGACCCCTGGACAGGCGGTGATCCAGCAATTAAGCTAATAATATAGTTAAAGAAGGGGGAACTACTTTTAAATAAATGTTGTAATACTGTCCACAGAGTATGACTATCCAAATTTAAAACAAACAAAAATCTCAACACAATCGAGAGGTTTTTAAACTATATTGTGACGTCATTACGTTCACAGTGGTTTTACCATCATTTTAATTGTGTCAAATATTTAACACTTTTTTTACATATTAAAATTTTTAATCATTTTTCAACGATTTTAATTTATTTATTTTAAATGTTACTGAAATGTATTTACAAATAAATAAAATTAATAACTTATTGAGTGAAGATTCTAATACCTATTTATAAAAAAACAAATTATGAACAAATTTGCAAAGTAGAGTATTTTTAATATATTTAACTAAAAAAATTATTGTATAACAATATTAAAAACAAAACTTAACTTGATACATTTAAATATTTTTTTAGTTTTCAGAATATTACAATTACGCTCGGTTCACTGTGCACTGATAAAGCCTTTTATTGTTTTTGCTTTAACGATGACACTGACAGTGAAAAAGAGAATAGAGAGAGCCGGAATGTAGTCGAAATCGCGACACAACTCAATAAACTTTCGCCCAACAAACTAGTGGGAATTTTTAATAGCAGGTCTCTGACATAAATTCTAGCAGTTGTGTTGTTCTAGCAGCGGAAAGTGATCGTCGCGTGAGGCCGGAGAGTTCCGAAAATAGAATTAGTAAATTTTGATATAAAAAAGAATCAGCAATATGGTGATTATAAGGAATGAACAAAATATATCTGTGCCGGAATATCTAAGCGCGGATTTCTTTGTGGATACCTTGGAGGAGGGTTTGCGAGAGACAAAAGTAACGCTCTACGATATCAACTTTGAATGGGGCAGCAATCCCGGAGATAATTATTGCTCAGCGATCTATCGTGTACTCTTGAAGTTTGCACGCTGGGCTGACGGCAAAGAGTCAGCGAAAAGGGAGAGATTGTCGCTTATTGTGAAAACAATTCCCATCTCGGAGGCTACACAGTTCTTGGAGGATGTTAGTGTTTTCATCAAGGAGAAGCAGACCTATACAGATGTATTGCCACGCTTGGATATTCTCAGCAATGGCAGCAGATTCGGTGCCAAGTAAGTAAATCAAGCGAGGTTAGCGTTTTAGACGCAGAAAGTTTTTTAATTTATTTATTTAGTGTCAACTAAGTACAGTTGTCTACAATTAATGTAAAAATTTAAATAAAAGTTAAGTAATATAAAAAGTTAAATAATATTAAATAAATTAAAATTTAATTTAATTGAAATGATAAAAAAATTACAAAATTAAAAATTTGGGGTATTCAAAATGATTCAACATTTATTGCAAGGATTGGGGAAAACCCAGAAAGTCTGAATCAGTTCAAAAAGTATTAGTAGTAATAATTATTATAATTATTATTAGTAATAATACAAGTGTTAGAGTTAGTAAGGTCAGGAATTTCTAGAAAGTAAGAGGAAATGGGATGATTTCTGACCAGTGTTGCCAACTCTTCGGGACATGAAAAAGCCAAAATAGCCCTTGAAAAAAGCTGAAAATAGCTAAACAAAATTTGTTCATAGCTAAAAAAAAAACGCTAGAGTAGTAAAACGATATTTTTATTGATTTAATTCAGTGTTTTTGGAATATTTTGATGGAAAAAAAATCTTCAAAGAATTCTAGGAGGGATTGCAAACGAAAATTTGAAAAGTCTCTTCGCTAATATTTTTTATGACTTTTTAAAATTTAATTAAAATTACTATTTTAACCCCATTTTCTTCCTTCTCGTACAAAAAGTGGCTTTTTAGCAATTTTCAAAAAATCATAAAAAAAAATAGCGAAGCTATTTTTTAAATTTTTTACAATCACTCTTAAAATTGTTTTAAAAATTTTTTTGCATCAAAATATTCTTTGTTTGGGACCGAGTAAAAAAGTTAAAAAAATTCACTTTTACAAAAAAATTAAAAAATTTTCCATGAGTACATAATGGGTTAAGGAAATTTTTGCATCATTCAAACGGAATTTAAATGAATATATGATTAAATTAAGATATCAAATTGACAAAGTTAGAGGGTATGAAGACATTAGTGGACCACTGTATATATTTTACGCATTTTCACCGACAAAATTTAATGCTCTTTTGGCTAATCGATGTTTTTGTCCCATTCAAATGGAAAAAATACTACAAATTATTTAAGTGTGGCATCGTAAAGCATAAAAATACATGAAGTTACCAGATGTTTTCAAAAAGCTAAAATTATTTTTATACAATTTATCCCGCATTTGCCAATGCAACCCACTAAATCTGTCGGTAAAATAGCTAAATTGGCAACACTGTTTTTGACAGCCAGCGCTGAAGTATAGAAAGAAAACAAGCGGAAAGGGCACTAGTCGAGTTTCCTACCAAAAGATACCCGGTACTTATTAAAATATATAATTTTTTATTGCATACTTTGATGCACTCACATTGCTTAAAACCTTAAATTAGACATTACCACCTTTCTATTTGCTCGATCTTGTTGCGATTTAGTAGGATGATAGCTTATAATAGAAGTTAACGTTAATTAAAAAAACGTAAATCTTAAAATCTAATAATATCTTAAAATCTGTGCGTTTGGTGGTACTTCGTGATTTGCGGAGGCGGAAAAAGACGTGGTGAAAATTGGAAACAAACTTTAACAAAAATAATTTTCTTATAGATACTATCATTCCATGAAGACGCCCGTGCAGACGATTGTGTTTCATGATCTGAAAGTTGAGGGCTTCAGAACGGCCTCCCGCGAGGCAGGTTTGGATTGGGCGCATGCCTCGTTGATACTGCAGCAGCTGGGAAAGCTACACGCCACCTCCATGGTGCTTGCAAAGAAGGTAACAAACAAATTTAAGCAAAATCTCTAGAGAAATACTTAATAGCTTGCCATAATTTGCAGGATCCGGAAATAGTCAAGCAATATCAACGTGGAATGCTCTGTGAAGCTACTTTGATGAAAACCGATACCTTTGAGAATATGCACAACGGTTTCCTCAAGGGCCTCATTAATGCCACTGGCAAATGGAAAGGCTATGAGAAGATTACGAAAGACTTGCAACGTTTCTCGAATAATTACAGAAGCATTTGTGTAGCTGCTTCCAAGCCCAAACCAGATGATCGATATGTGGTTCTCAATCATGGCGATATGTGGACCAATAACTTTATGTACGCCTACGAGAATGAATCCCAGCCAGATGTGCCAACTCGGGCCATCTTTGTGGACTTTCAGCTGTCCTTTTATGGCAGCCCCGCCTGCGATTTGAACTTCTTTTTAAATACCAGCGTCAAGTTGGAATTGCTGCAGCAGCGACGTGAGGAGCTAATCAAGGTCTACTATGAGGCATTCAAGGAGGCCTTGGAGTACGCGCGCTTCGAACAAATTCCCAGCTATGAGGATTTGCTTTGGGAACTGCGCAGCCGTGAGATTTACGGAATATTCGCCCTATTCGCATTCCTGCCCATGATTACCATGCCCAAGGAACTTGCCCATGACAATAGCATTGAGAACATGAACAATGAGAGTTTTAAGGCCAAAAAAATGGAGGCAATCTTCGCGCAAAAGTTCCTCAATGATTATCACAAATGGGCCCTTAAACGAGCCGATGAACTGGGCGTCTTTAATGATTATTAAACTGATGCTTTGCCCGTAGGCAACAGGTTCATCGACATTTGTGACAAAGTGACGACGTCTGAGGAAGACACAAAAGCCGACCAGCTGCATTGCAAGAGCTAATTCCTATGACATACATAATTAAGCTTTTTATAGACCAGAGTTCAATTAAAACGATCTAATATACAGTGGCTCACAGCTTAAAGTATGCACCCTTATTTTTGCTTTAACTGCTATATTAGTAGAGTTATCACAATAAAAAAAAAATATTTGGAAAGGTCGTATAAATTCCGTTTGAATGACACAAAACCAGTTACTCTTTGAATTGTTCCAAGAATTTTTTTGCATCCCAACATTTTTTGGAAAAAATCGAGGAAAAAAGTTTTGAAAAGTGACTTTTACATAAATTCGAAATTTTCCAAGGGTACTCAATGGGTTAAAAAAAGTTTTGTGTTACTCAAACGGAATTTACACGACCTTTCCAAATATATTTTTTTTATTGTGATAACTCTACTAACATAGCAGTTAAAGCAAAAAAAAGGGTGCATACTTTAAGCTGTGAGCCACTGTAGATGTGTTTTTTCAATCAATATAATATTCTTTTTTATTGGGAGGTCTATTTATAGCAATAATGGAAAATCTTAGCGATAATGTCACGCAATTTAAGCACTGATATTTTTAAATATTCTGACACTGCAAATCGCCAATATAGAATGATATTTTTGGTGGTAAACGTCCTCTTTTATTAATATGAATTATCTTATTTAATAACATTAGCATCGGATAAATAATAAGGTAGTTATGGCTGTTTTAAATCTTTTAGCGACATATTTTATGCCATAGTACAACAGCCATTACTACAAAGTTTCAAGTTCAAGTTTTCAATAGTTGGAGTTATAAACTTATACATATAATGTTAGTTGCTTTCTGCATAAAAAGATAACTTGATACCCTGAGCCAAAACTGAAATTTTGTCCAAGAGTTATTTTAATTATTATCTGATCTCTAGATTGGTTGAGCAATAAACTAGTCATTTGCAAGATTATAAATAGAAACGAGTTTGCTCGACTGTATGATACCCTGTGTCAGTTGGAGTGCATAAAATAGAATATAAGTTATAATATTATTAGCAATATGAATGTTTTTAAACATAAATATTAAACGCCGCTCGAATTTGCTGTATGATATAGGAGTCAGATTTTTACCAAATTTGGTCAGCATATATGGGACCATCCCATATGTAAATTTTGTCAGTTTGGTTAAGATATCTCAAACAACAAAAAGTTTGTTCACACTGAGACTTAATTGTCGACTGGTCGTTTTTATGGCAGTTATATGATATAGTAGTTCGATTTCACACAACTTTAGTTAAAATGTATGGGACCATCTCATATACATATTCTATTAGTTTGGTTCAGATATCTCAAACAACAAAAAAGTGTTTCGTACTAAAACTTGATATTCGACTGATCGTTCCTATGACAGTTATATGATATAGTAGTCCAATTTCAACCAAATTTGGTCGGGATGCCCAGGACTACATATTCTGTCAGTTTGGTGCAGTTATCTCAAACAACAAAAAAGTTGTTCATACTTAGACTTAATTTTCGACTGATAGTTCCTATGGAAGCTATGTGATATAGTGATTCGATCCAAATTTAAAAACAAACTTGATCTGCGTCCGGTATCCAGCAACCTACATACCAAATTTGAAGTCTCTAGCTATTATACATAGTCACTGAGATCGACGCGTTCAAACAGGCGGACGGACAGACAGACGGAATATAGAAACTTTATAGGGTCGGAGATGCTTCCTTCTGCCTGTTACATACATCACACAAATCAAATATACCCTTTTGGACCAATTTCAATGGGCACAGGGTAAAAAAACTGGATGCAGGGCAACTCCCAGAACTCTAACAATCCTGCATTGAAATATCTTGAAACAGAGTGCATCAAAAGCTGTAACCGCTAATCCAAAATCATACGACAAGTCATGGAATGCATTTCTATTAAGCCAATCAAGCCGCATGCAACTGCACCCAAAGATCTTCCATTAGGGTCAATTAAAAACAAACTATAGATCACTTTGATTTGTCATATATAAAGAGAACAGTTCTGTCGCCAAACAGATTCAGAGTGAAAGATAATGTCGGTTACAACGGAGGCGCTGCCGCTTTATTTGACATCGCAGTTCTTTAGACGCGCCCTGGAGCATGGCCTGCAGCAGCAGGATCTCAAGGTGCTGGACGTCCAGTTGACCGATCTGACGCGTGGCGGCGAGAACTATTGCAGCAACATCTATCGGGCCCATATCAAGTATCAGACGGCGGAACGGGAGCTGGTCGAGTGCTCACTGATTGTCAAGTGTATGCCGGCCGAGAAGCAGGCCATTCTGGCACGTCTTCACATTTACAACAAGGAGAGTGTCTTCTACATGCACATCAAACCGAAGCTGGAGGCGCTTATGTGGCGTGCAAATGGCAGTGAAGAACCCTGGACCTTGGGTGCCAAGTAAGTAATGCTGAAAATTTATTATTAAATTAAATTCAAAACTAGAAATATAACTTAAAATTATCAAAGCT
>JBAMBL010001471.1:0-12511 GCA_037043405.1 Drosophila subquinaria
GTATATAAATGCGGCTACCAGCACAGATTAGGGGTGGGGGTGGGTGGGGGAGCTCATTAAGAGCTCATTAAAAAGGGTCAAAAGTCATTAAATTTTATTGATTAATCAATTAAAAAGGGTCAAAAGTCATTAAATTTAATTGATTAATCAATTAAAAAGGGTCAAAAGTCATTAAATTTAATTGATTAATCAATTAAAAAGGGTCAAAAGTCATTACAATTTTATTGATTAATCAATTAAAAATGGGTCAAATGTCATTAATATGTTAATGAGTTGTTGTGATTGATCGTAAAAATAGGTCAAATGTCATTAATATGTTAATGAGTTGTTGTGATTGATCGTAAAAATGGGTCAAAAGTCATTAATATGTTAATGAGTTGTTGACAAAAGCGTGGGAAAAGGGTTAGAATGTGTAGAGGGTGGGGGTTTAACTGATCCCTAATTGGTCATAATGACCCCCTACTCCCTAATTAAGTGGTCATAAATGAGATGATCCTTATGAAGGGGTCATAAAGGGAAAAGGACAGAATGTGTGGGCTGTTGTGACAGAATGTATCTTTTTGGTTAATTAGTTGATCGAGCAATCAAAGTATCTAACACAACAGTCCACACATTTGAGTTTTGGTAGGGAGTAGACATGGGACAGGTACGGGTCAGGTATGGGATAGGCACGGGTCAGGTACGGGATAGGCACGGGATATGCACAGGTGCAGTGAAGGGTCTGATGACACGGGTCAGGTACGGGATAGGCACGGGATATGCACAGGTGCAGTGAAGGGTCTGATGATGTGATTAGGTACGGGTTGTAAGAAAATTTTCTATCAATGACAATGAAAAGAAAATTGATAATTGTTTTTGAATAAAGTAATTTAACTGGTTTTGTCTTGTGCTTAAGAAAATGCGCCTTAGAATGTATGATACCGAAGGTATAAATGTGGGAGCTTTATTCTAAGACTTTTCAGTTAGAACATATCAGTGAAGTGAAAAGTGTAAAGAACCGACCGACAACACCGACTTCAGAAAAATATCAAGGACAGCTCGAGGATCAACAGATCAACAACAACAACAGCTCAACAACAGCTAAAAACAGCTAAAACAGCTCAACAACAGCTAAAAAACAGCTCAACAACAGCTAACAAAACAGACTCAACAACAGCTTTAAACAGCCTAATAACAGTAGCAGGTATACAACAACATCAGCAGATCAACAACAACAACAACAACAACAATGAATAACCAAGGAACAATTTACTGTAACGCATGTGAAAGGTTCCTGACATTGGGTGTTCAATGGAATCATCACGTTCGCACCGATGCACACAAGATGAATGCGATTGAGCCGGTAGATAGTCGGATCAAAAAGATTTCACTGGGATTCAAGGGACGAATCCTTCAATATATGTATTTGAATGATGGACCGGAACTTAGAATCCCTGAAGAATTCTTAAATGAAGCTGGAAATGCATTCATTCCTCACTTGACATGTGTGCTAGAGAATTATGACACACTGAAAGTTAATTTCGAACTTTTCGCTGAGTATGTGCTTTTAAAAGAAAATGAATCATTGAGTGAAATAAAATCATTCCAAAGCCGAATGGTTATCACACATGCAAGTAGTGATTTATATCAATTATTTGAAGAACACTCAAAGCAAATAATTGCTAAAATGGAAGAGTTCCAGGAGAAGGATAGTGGATGGGCTCTGTTCGGTATAAAGCGTTTGGAAATGAATGTAAACCAGTATAAACCCATACGTGGTTCTTCATTCATCACATTACCAAAGAAACTGAGTGACAAAGGAGCAATAATCAATGTTAAAAACAATGACCAATACTGTTTTAAATGGACATTACTTTCGGCAATGAAGATTGTAAAAAATCCTCAAAGATTTATTAGTTACAATGTGAGGATCACAGATGATAAAATCAAAGTGTCAAATGATTTTACATTGGATTTTACTGGGTTGTCATTCCCCCTAAAGATAAAGGATATTCACATATTCATCAAACATAATCCGCAAGTGAGCATCAACGTTTTCGGATATGATGAAGAGAGTGAAAAAATAATTGGACCCCTATTTCAATCAGGATTAGAGCGACAGATACATGTGAATATGCTATTCCTAGAAGATGGAGGAAATGCTCATTACATGTGGATTAAAAATATCTCTCGGTAAGTATTTTACTTCAATTAATGTGATTTATTAAATACTAATTACTTGGAATGGATATTTTGCAGGTTAATATCAAAACAAATTGGAAATCCGAAGAGGAAGCAATGGTTCTGCAATGTGTGTCTAAACTTTTCATCCAGCGAGGGAGCCGCATTGAGACATAAGGAGCTGTGCAATGGGAAAGTTTCTGCGCTTCCCATTACCAATGAAGCGACAATAAAATTCACACAACACCATCACCAACTGCAGGTTCCGTTTGTAGTGTATGCTGATTTTGAATGTATTCTTAAACCGAAGAATATAGAAGTAAGTTCTACATTAGTTAATATTAATGAACATATACCAATAGCATATGGATACTACATAAAGTGTGCATTTGATAGTAGATATTATCAGATAGGGTAAGGGATCATTGTCATTTTACTGGGAAATTCAGAGCTGCTGCTCATACAAAATGTAATTTGGCATATAGAACGAGCAATTTTATACCTGTTTTCTTTCATAATTTTACCAAATATGATTCTCATTTTAATGGCCTCTCTCTCACCTCTTCAATTAACCTTATGCGTTCTTCATTTTCGAAGACATCAATTCGGCTCTTATTTTGCTGCTTATTTTTCCCGCCATTGTTGTTCTTTGATTTCGACTAGTCAAAACAACGATTCAATCGATGTTTTGAAAGGTCAAAATAAAGCTGCCATCTGTTGACCAAACAGTGCTGTAAAACGCCAGAAAATATTCTGAGCTGCCCATATTTAGGTACAGCGTACATACGTTTAGAAATGGCCTTACAAAATAATTTCGAGCATGTTTGCAACCCTTTTTTTTATATGAAGTTTTGGCCTTGCAAAAATATTTTCGGCTAGAGCGTACTATGCTTAAGTGGGGAAAAACTACTTACTAATATTGAAAATATATATGAAAAATACAGTCATCGACTAACTCTCATCGAGTGCGCACGTCTTATCAGCTTGCCTTCGTTTTGTTAACCGCCTACTTCTTCTCCACGTATTCTTTTTTGCATTCGTATAACTTGCTTACACGCGTGTGTGTGGTGAACCAAAATCGTCAACCATGGCCCCGGGGCCCCCCAATCTCGGGGCAAATCGCTTTGCACCGCTGAGCGATAGCCCTAAGAGAAAAAAGAAAAGAACTTTTCAACCATTGGATAATGAGTTTCCAGAACTACCAGAAGTAAACCAACCTAATCCCAAATACCTACTCATCTCTGCCAAAAACTCCGAAAAATTACTTGCCGACTTCAACTGCCTTGCTGTTCATCGTGAGCTGAAAACACTTTCCAAAGACATTCTCTCCATTGACACACTAAACGATGGAAACCTACTCTTACTGGTAAAGTCGAAAGAAGCTGCTGATAAACTCGCAAAATCTACCCAATTGCCAGGTATTTGCGATATTGAATGCAAACTGCACGAGAGCTTAAACGTTGTGAAAGGTACAATCTATGCACCTTATCTTAAAAATATATCAGAAGAAGAAATAGTCAAGGAACTTAAATCGCAAAACGTCCAATCTGTATATAAGTTCAACCGTATCCAAGACGGACTTCCTACACCCACTGGAGTCATCCTGGTTTCATTCGATCTATACAACCTTCCAAGAAAGTTAAACGTGGCATGGTACACCGTAAGGGTCAGGGAATACATACCAAACCCCATGCGTTGCAAGAAATGTCAACTCCTAGGGCATACTATTAAACACTGTAAAAATGAAAAAACTTGTGTTACTTGCGCCCTACCTGAGCATGCGCCCAACGCATGCACGCGGACCAAGTGCGCTAACTGTGAAGAAGAACACTCCGCTAACTCTCCTACTTGCCCAAAATATCAGCAACAGAAAGAAATCATGCGACTAAAAACAAAAAATAAATGCAGTATGAGAGAAGCCAAAGCGCTCTTTCGACAGACACAACTCAACTCAACTACCGCAAGCTATGCCGCTGCTGTCTCCTCAACGCGGGCCTCAGCACCCGAAAGCTTATCTGCAAAACCGTCTTCGTCGCGCTCAACGCCCGAAGACTCTACACCAAAGCCCTCTGCGTCGCGCGCATTAACTAAAGAACAAACAACAAAAACCCAACCAAAGCAGAACCAAAAAACGTACACACAAAAATCTTCCCAATACTCTGCGCATCAAGCGACTAAACATGAACTACTAACCTCACCTCTCTCCTCTTCTCTAGAAGACCTCTTATCTAATAATCTCCACGATAAACAGCAAAACAAAAGCTCAAAACTTAAAACCTCTTCAAATTCTTGCTCTCCTACTCCCTCAACAGTGCCGACAGATGACGAAATAGGTGACGTAGATTTATAATCTAAGTCCCCCTTTTAGTCAGTATACTTATAACATATGACATCTACCATTATACTCTATACAAATGTCCATTAAAATAATTCAATGGAACCTTAACGGTTACCTTAACTACCACGAACTGCTCATACTTTTAAAGTCAAAAAATCACCTACCCCATCAATTTCTCAACATTAAAACTCCAAAGCCGTACATAGGCTACTTTAAAAACTCTTATTCTATTGATACAAGCAAACAAGGTATCGGCTTTCTTGTCAAGCGATCGCTACCACATGAATATATTCAAATAACTTCAAACATAATTGATGATACTCTTTTGATCAATATCATCCCGAAGCTTACAATAATTAATATGTATATTCCGCCCACGCAAAAATTTGCCTCAGATGACATTCTGGGAATTATAAACAACTCAAAAACTCCATTAATACTTCTGGGTGATGTTAACTCATGGAGCCCTTTCTGGGGGGCCACCAATGTTAACTCACGATGAAAAAAATGGGAAAATGCACTCAATCACACAAACCTAATAGTCCTCAACGACGGCTCTCCCACCCACTTTTCTACACACAACACCTTTACACACACAGACATTACGTTGGCCTCAACCCAACTCTGTCACAAATGTCAATGGTCAATATCTTCCAATTTACATGGCAGTGACCACTTTCCCATAACCACTGTAATTACAACAAGTATGAGTACCCACAAAATAACACTTTCTCCTAAATACAAAAAAAGACAATGCCGACTGGAAAAAATTTCAATCTATGATCCTCAGCAATCAAATATGTCCATCGTCCAATAATATTAACCATAAGGTAGCACTCCTAACGCATACCATCCGCAAAGCGGCGAATTGTTCAATCCCGCAAACTAAAAATATCCCTCATAAAAAAACAGTATATTGGTGGAAAAGGGACCTAAATCGTCTAAGGGAAATTAAGCAGCTCCACTGGGGAACATACAAAAATAATTTGACAATAGAAAACCTCCTTGCATACAAAAAAGCCAACGCACAATTCAAAAGACTTGCCAAACAAACTAAGAAAGATTCATTTACAAACTTTACATCTAAAATTACTCCACTTGCTTACTCCAAAAAAGTTTGGTCTGATATTAAAAACCTTTCTGGCACTCCCCCTCCGCCGTTAAAATATATTATTGACAATAATAATCTCCTATCCGACCCAACCAAAATAGCAGAAAAGTTTGGTAAACAATGGTCCAATTACTCTGCAGACCAAAACTTCTCCAATGAGTATATCACACAGAAAAATCAGTGCCTACTCGCAGTTCATGCTCCGATGCGGATACCAGGGTCAGCTAAACAGCTCGAGTACCCAATAACCGTAATAGAACTTGAAGCCACCCTCCACCACGCCAAAGGTAGAACTCCAGGTGCTGACAGGATATCGTATCCTATGCTTCAAAACCTTCCGTCCAAAACCAAACTTCAACTAATAGAAATATTCATTGATATTCTAGTCAACGGTATCTACCCCCACACCTGGAAAACAGCTGTGAAAATACCAATTCCTAAACCTAATAAGCCTCCTAATCATATTAACAGTTACCGCCCTATTTCCCTAATTTCCTGCATCAGCAAAACTTTTGAAAAAATAATAGCCAGCCGGCTCGTCTGGTTTCTCGAGAGAAACAAACTGATTTCCCAGAATCAAGTTGCGTTCAAAAAAAATCAAAGCACGATCGATGCACTACTGCAAATTCACGGATACGTGTCTGATGCCCTATCGACACGAAATCACGTCACCATCTTGGGGACAGATTTCGAGAAGGCATTTGATCGCGTTGGCATACATGCAGTTCTTGAACAGCTTGTACTCTGGGGGGTTGGTCCGAAGATTTTCCACGCAGTGAAAGCCTTCATGACCCGGCGCCTTTTCCGTGTCCGAGTTAATAACTTATACTCTCCCACATATCAACTATACAATGGCATCCCACAAGGCTCCCCATTATCAGTCGTTCTCTTCACAATTGCATTTGAAAAACTTAACAAAATATTATTATCCCAAAAGCATATAAATTTCTCTGTCTACGCTGATGACGCAATTATATATACAAAAATCAAAAATCCAAACAAAATAAACCAATCATTATCAAAAGTACTAACAGATATTCAAAGATGGGGAGCCCTGTCGGGCGCCACGTTATCAATAGATAAATGCAAATGGAGTGCCAACGCCAACCTAAGAAGACTTCAGGCACCTTATCACGCAGCAGTTCGACGATCAATCAACGCATTCCCAACATCGCCCATCAAATGCATCCTGGCAGAGGCAGGCCTACCCTCCATTCCAGATAGACTATTGGAAGCTACACTTAATCTTATTCCCAAGCTCTCCTACACCCCAAACAGACTTCTTCATAAGCTCTATATGGACGCCGTGAAAGCCAAAAGAACCTACAAAAAGATATCTACAATTCGTCGTGTCGCTGCCCTCGCAAAAGAAAATAACTTGGTACATCAGCCGCCCAGGTTACGAGTCAACTATCCTCCATGGCAACTCCGAGAATCAACCTTCAACACAAAGCTTCACTACTACACAAAAGATACAACCTCCAAAGACACCTTTAAGCAACTGTATCTGGAAGAAAGTCACAAGTACGGTGATCGGAAATGGCTCTTTACTGATGGCTCCTCCCGGAATAGCATAACAGCTTTTGCAGTGGTAGACTCCAACAACACAACCATGGCACGAGCAATCCTGCCTGACGGTTCAACAGTTTTCGAAACCGAAGCACACGCCATCCTAAATGCATGCAAAATTGCCCAGGCAGCAAAAGCGCACCACATCATATGCACAGACAGTCTCAGTACAATCGAGGCTATACAAAACTTGAACTCCAAAAATAAAATTATTGTAGAGATCAGAAACGGCCTCATAAGCAGCCACGGTAAAATAACTTTGTTCTGGGTACCCAGTCACATGGGTATTGCAGGGAACGACAACGCCGACGATGCAGCACGGCACGCCACCCATTCCCCACTCATTACAACGACCCCCTTGGAGGGAGCGCATCTGATGCAGAAAATCAAAGAACTTCTAAAAGTTCACAAATTAGAAAATTGGACTACATTCAAACACTGGTACAGGAAATTTAACAACAACTGCGATAGCATTAAAATACCCCCAAACGTACCCAAATTTAAATGGACAACTTTTATTCGAGCCCGTATAGGGCACACCAACCTCACACACAAACATCTGCTGGAAAATACCGACGCTCCAGTCTGCTCCTGTGGATCCGCCCTTACAACCGAGCACATCATTGTCTCCTGCCCCGACTATGATAGTGTCAGAGCCCGAGTATTCAATAACATGTCACCCATTTCCACCCTCGTATCTCCCACTACTGACAATATAAATAAGATTTTCAATTTCTTTAAACAAGCCAATCTAAGCTACAAAATCTAAGTATAACAATATAAAAACCTATAATTTAAACTGTAAAACGGATAGAGCTGAAGGCCTTAATAGCTGCTAGTACTCCCTGAAATCTGTATTGCCCTTTTAGATTTAATATTCCATATTATATCTAATTTAATAAAATAAAAAATAAAAAATATATGAAAAATATTTTTTTTTTTTTTTTTTTTTTAACTTATACTTTTTCTATTTTCAATGGTCTCTTAATATTACAAGGGTGCACATCTTCTAGTTTTGCATATCTGAAATACGGTTCGTCCTTGTGTCTAAGGCGTTTGTAATTTTTAATCGGTCCTTCTTTTCTGTTTTCTTCATAAGTTTCCCTTTTTTCATTTAAATTATTTATAATTTTTTCCTTGTTGTTTTTTATAATTTCTTGAAGTTCTTGTGCATTTTTATCGTTCTTTGCCTGGTAAGGTGAACATTGAATTGTAGAATGATATCTTTTATTATATGCGCCAATGGCGATTTGAATTTTTGTTTCTATTGAAATGTCTTCGTCTATGCTGTTTACAATTTCAATTAAGGTTGAATGAAGTCTTTCTATGTCTGCATTTCCTGTGTGTGAATTTGGTTTTGTTAGATGTAATATAACGTCCTCTTTGTCTAAAAAGCTTGATATTTGTTCTGCTCTGAATTCATTGTCCATAATAATTTTCTTCGGCTTACCAAACTTTGTGAACTGATCTATTATTATTTGCAGCTTTGCTCCCCAGTTTCTCTCTTTAATGTTATATGCTGTTGCGAATTTAGTAAGTTTGTCTATTACTGTTACGAACGATCTATGTTTAATATGGAAAATATCTATGTGAATTATTTCATTTTTATCTTCTGGGGTTTCAGTGAGGTTAAATTTTGGTTTAATAGGAATTCTGTCATATTTTATTTCTCTACACTTTCTACAATTTGATATTACCAGGTTGATGTGATCTCTTAATTTTGGGAAATAAATTTTATCTTTAAGGGTATCAAATGTTTCGTTCATGCCGCTGTGTAGGGATTCTTTCGTATGATATAATGCAATTTGTTTATGAAGTTCTTCTTCGTTTTCTATTTCTATGGCTCTTTTCGTGCATTTTAAAAATTTTATATTTTTTGTGTTTTTAAAAAGGTCGATTAAAATGCAATGTACTTTGTAATAGTTATACTCAGTCTGGTACTTCTGAATATATGCCGATTGTGCCTTTATTTATATTGTTTTGCAACTTTTGTTCTATTTCAAGTGTTTCGTCTGCCGGATTAATTTCTATAATCTTTTTTCCTTGATGAATAATAATATTGTCCTTTGCTGAGTATGTTACAATGATTTGAGTTTTGAATTTATTTACTATTTCGTCTTTTATATAAAAATCTATTGGTTCGTTTTCATCTGCTGAGTGAATGGTGTCCGACATTTCTAAATTAGATTCATCATTATTATCTTTATTTATAAGCGGTGCTGTTTCCTGCCTACTCAAAGCTACTTTATTATCTTTTCCTTTTACATATTGATGTCGCAATCAAATTCTTGAAGTTTTAGAATCCATCTTCTGTGTTTGTCTTTTAAATCCTTTCCTTTATATTTCTTACTTAAATATTTTATTGGTTGGTGGTCTGTTATTATTTGAAACTGGGATCCATATAAATAATGTCTGAAATAATCTACTGCATAAACAATAGCCAAAAATTCTTTGTCAGTTGCGCTGTATTGCTTCTCGTGTTTATTTAAAGTTCTTGATACAAATGCTATTGGTTGACCATGTTGTGACAAAACCGCGCCAATAGCGAAATCACTCGCATCTGTCGTCACTGTGAATTGTTTATCGAATTCCGGGAATTTTAATATTGGGTGTGAGCTTATGAGGGCTTTTAAATTTTCAAATGAATCAATAAACTCTGGGTCGTTTTTATTTATTTCGTTTCCTTTTTGTAAATATTTAATCATTGGATATGCGATTTTTGAGTAATCTTTTATAAATTTTCTATAAAAGCCTGTCATGCCTAAGAAACCTTTAAGTTGTTTTTCTGTTTTGGGAATTGGAATAGCTAATATGTCTTGTATCTTTTTTGGGTTTGGTTTTACCTCTTTACGAGGTAAAAGTCTAGTGACGAAAACATTTTCATGCCCCAAAATTTCTGATATCCAATTTTGTGACGAATAATATTAAGTTTTACACATAAATTATTTAAACAAAATTTTGGCACTCGGCACATTGCACTAAAATGTCTCAATTCTAATACCAAATAAAACTCACTGTTTTGCGCAGTGCCGAATGCAAAAATTTTGTTTAAAATAATTTATGTGTAAAACTTAATATTATTCGTCACAAAATTGGATATCAGAAATTTTGGGGCATGAAAATGTTTTCGTCACTAGACTTTAATATATATTTTTTATTACTTGAAAACTGCAAAAAAGCCACTTTTTGTGTGAAAAGTAGGAAAAAGGGGTTAAAATCGTCATTTTTAGGATTTTTAAAAAATTATAAAAAATACTAGCAAAAATATTTTTGAAAAATTTTTTTTGCAGTTACTCTTAGAATTGTTTGAAGAATTTTTTTGCATCAAAAAATTTTTTGGACAAAATCGAGGAAAAATTTTGAAAAATTGCATAGCATAAAATAGTTGCGCAGCGTGGTCTTGTCTTGACGACGGCTGAACAGCAACTGAAGACGTTTTCGTTTTCGCTTTGCTGAAAAAGCGAGACAACAAGAGCCGAAGTCGCATTGTCGAATACACACGAAGGCTCGTTGCTCTTGTCTACTGTACGTGAGCGGCAGCGCAGTCGCCACAAAAATTTCCTATGAGATCGAGATAGGGCCGTGCCAGTAGCTGTTTTACAGTGTTTGATTTAAAAGTTTGCTCTTGACAAAAAAAAATTTTTTCTCTTAGCAAGTTTTTAGTTTGGTATTTTCTTATTTGTAATTTTTAATTTGTTTGTTTTTAACAAGTTTTGATTTTGATTCGATATTGGTATTTTGATCTTGGTATTTAATCTTGGTAGTTGATCTTGGTATTTGATCTTGATATTTGATCTTGGTTTTTGATCTTTTCTTTAATAACTTAAACACTAGCTTACATTATGTAAATTGCTGCGGCTGCTCCTCCCGACTGTCCGGATGTCATCCTTTTTGATTGCTCTACTAGGGATCCTGCGACCAGTACACGTTGAGGATGTTCTGCGAACGGATACAACAGAACCGCAGTCCACCGATGAGTAGTGATCAATTAAGATCCACTGCTTCACTGATTAAACAATTAAGTTCCTCTCAGTTAGTGAAATGACGAAAACATTTTCATGCCCCAAAATTTCTGATATCCCATTTTGTGACGAATAAAATTAAGTTTTACATATGAATTATTTTAAACAAAATTTTGGCACTCGGCACATTGCGCTAAAATGTCTCAATTCTTCATACCAAATAAAACTCACTGTTTTGCGCAGTGCCGAATGCAAAAATTTTGTTTAAAATAATTTATATGTAAAACTTAATTTTATTCGTCACAAAATTGGATATCAGAAATTTTGGGGCATGAAAATGTTTTCGTCACTAGACTTTTACCTTGTAAAGAGGTTTTTTTATGGGATATCAGAAATTTTTGAATAAGACATCAGAAATTTTGAAATTGCAATATTTTTTGACAGTATAGCTTTGTCAACTTTGTTTATTGTTTGTACAGTTAAACAAACTGTCTGGCAACACTGGTCCCCTTTACAAACACACATGCCCAGCGCAAAAGCTATCAGCACTCTTCAACTCTGGCCGTGTCATAGACTTTGCTGCTGCTGTCCTATTCCCATTCAAAGTTAAACGTATATATTCAGTTAATAGGTTATATCTTCCAAACCAATTAACAAAACTTTATGTATGATATATCAAAAAACGCGAAATTTTACAAGCTCAAACATATTGAAAATTAAAAAAAATCGTTAGCGGCGTTTTCTCGAAAACCGCCAAAATGTGGAAAAAATTACCTTATTTCAACTGTAGTTCAAGTTCGAAAGTATGCTTAAGAGCCCTTCAAAGTACCTTTCCAACGACATATAGATCATATCTGTAGCTTTTATGGTTTGGACACTATGGGGGTTTTTAATTTTAGCGGGCTTTAGCGATTTCCCGCTAAACTAGCGATTTTTCGAAAAAGTCGTAGAACAAACGTTTCTAGATTTTTGATCGGGAAAAAGTCCTCATTCAAACTTTTGAGCTAAATCAACGATTTGATACTAACAAACAGACAAACAAACATACAAACAAACAGACAAACAGACTGACTTTTCATCTCGTTTTTAGAAGGGCACCAAAAATTTCAAAATTAATTATCTTTTGAACCAGGGGTCGGATTTTGATGAGAAAGCTGTCATTCGACGCGTATTTTCGATTAAAAAATTAAAAAAAAAAATCAAAAAGGCTCCAACGGCCCCATTTGCTTCAATCATTTAAATATTGCGCCTCCCACTAACACCTGTTTTTCTCACGAACTAGGTGAGTTTCCTAAAGTCTTAGTATTCACATTTGTAAGTTAAATTGATACCTTTCGATCGATATATAACTCGACCCGATCGGACAGTCAT
>JBAMBL010001475.1:0-11500 GCA_037043405.1 Drosophila subquinaria
GAATTAAGAGATATTTTTATTTTCTTTTAAAAAAAAGAACACGTCTGATTTATTTGATCATTTATTTGGAACTAACTGAATAGAGTTGTACAAATTATTATTAAACTTATCCTCTGCCGACGTCGCTGTTGTCGCTGGAGCCGCTGCTGCCGCTGTCGCTGTGCCATTGTCGCTGATGGTGTCCGGTGTCGTTAGCATTCCCACGACTTGGTCAGTGCAGACATTTCTGCTGACGCGGCGCGCATGGCGGATGCATGCGCTGCCGTAGTATCTGTAGTCAATGTGCCTCTTAGTTGTTCTTGCTGGACTTGTTGTTCTTATTGGCGTTGGGTTACGCTGGCTTGTTGTTTTTGTTGAGAATTCGCTGACTGTCTGCGCATGGCGGATGTACTGCATGCGCTGGAGTCGTGATCGGGATTTTGTCTGTTTTTGTGTTCTTAGAATATTTGGCCTTAACTCCTCCCCCTTTAGACGCAGACGTCCTCGGATGCGATGTATATGCGTTTCTGGGTTGGTCCAGCAGGTGTCCTCGTCTTTTCTTCTGGTGTTTCGACTTCCTTGCATATCTGGTGGCCTCTGCTGGATAGTTTTTGTTTTACTACCCAGCCGATTACTGCGATGAGTGCTAGGAGAAAGGTTCCTGACACCGTGACGTTGATCGTTGCTGTCGTCGTGTTGTCATCTCTTATCATTTCGAGCTCCTTGGTGTTGTTGATGTTGAATTCTTTTAGCATTTGTAGTGAAAGGACTTTCTCTACTTTGCTCTCTCGTGCCTGGAGTTGTAGCACTGGAGGTGCAGCCTCGGCGTATGTCATCACCTTAGTCTCGTACACGTCGTTCGCTATGACGATTGTGGGGTTCTGGGTTTGGATTAAGAACGTTCCTTCTAAGGTTGTCTCTTCTTTGTCGATGATCGCGGTGCCCCTAAAGTCATTCAGGAGAATGGTGCCGGTCAGGATTTCCTCGTGATCCGCTACGTGCTGGCTATTGATGATCTTGCAGTTCGGCGTGCGGCTTCTCAGTAGCGGTGTAATGCATGTGTCGTTGCTTAGGTCTACTAGATTTACTTTGTTACAAATTGACTTATCATTATGGGTTTCACAATCTTCTTTTAGGCCATAGTTTATTTGATTACATTGGATGATTTTTGTGTACTTTATGTCGTATATTATTTTGCCCATTTTTATTGGTTTTAGTAGTGTGTGTAAACATGTTTCATTGGTAATTAAAGGTATGCTAATAATATACAGCAGGCTTCTGCCATTGGTGGCTATTTTTATTTTAGAGAATTCTAGTAGCTCTTCTACGTTAATGAAAATAGTCTCTTCATTGAATAATTTATCGATTTGTTCAATTTCATATTCCGATAATATGATAGAATTTATGGTGTCTGTTTTTGCCCAATCTATGGCATGAATTAGATTATTGAGTTCTTCTTTCAGTATGTGCAATTTATATTTCAATATAGAGACTTTTTCGTCTATGAAATTCTTATTTTCCGAAGTGGCCTTTATAATATTATTGGTTATTAAGCTTAACTGTTTAATTCTGTCATTGAGTGCCTTATTTATTATTAACTGTCTATTATTATTTTCAAGTTGTTCATTTGTCTTATTAATTATAATTTCTTTGTCGTGGTGGTCCGGTGAACCGGCCAACCATTTCCACGCCGTTCCCAAAGCATCTAATGCTCTTGTTTTCCTTCCAAAGGGTTTTAATCTTTTGAGGTCAGATTCTGATTTCATGAGTTCGAATTAAAGGAAAGGGAAAAATGGATGTGTTTTATTAACTTCGTTTAGTCTGTTCGATATGTCACCGAACGCGGATTCGTATTCTTTGATGTTGAAAACGTGGATAATTTTGAATGTCCCGTTCTGCAGGACTGCCGTCCCCGTTTTTATTGGTATGAGTTGGAAGTGAGTGTAGTCCAGAATGGTTGCCAGTCCAAAACATGTTGGCAATATAAGTAACCTGCGAATGGATATTATATCTTAACATTATTTTTGTGGACGATTTTCCCTGATCGTGTTTTTATCGTTGTGTTCCTATCTTCTTGGACTATTTCTTTCTTGTATCTTGGGGTTAATTTTGACCCTAGCCTTTTATCTATCCTGACATAAACTGCTTCCCCTACGTTATATTTTTTTATTGGGTTATTTTTTTGATTGTGATATTCCAAGTCGGTATTCTGTTTTTTCTCTAGTTTTTCGCTGATTTTCTTCCTAGCAACCTGAAGTTCCTGGGGGTTTGTTGTTAATTGTTTTCCGAAAAAAATTTCTATTGGTTTTTTTTGTGTTGTTGAATGAACTGACGTGTTGTATTCCTCAACTGCTTTAAAGATAAGCTCCTCAAATTCAAGCGTGCTTTTGTCTAGCTTAAGACATCTCATTATCTCGGTCAGTGTCGAGTGGAACCTCTCAACTTGCCCATTGCTAGTTGAGGTGTAAGGCGGTGTCGTGTAGACTTTTGCCTGCAGCTGTTCTTGCAGCAAAAATTTGATAGCTGCCGAATTTAGGGCTTTTTCGTTGTCCATTACAATCAGTTTGGGCATACCGAATGCTATCATTATCTCTCTTAGTGGATGTTTTATGTCTTCTGATGCCTTAGATCTTATAAGTTTTATCTGAGCGTATTTTGAGAATTTGTCTATGGCCGTGAGTACTAGTTGCTTTTGAGTCGTGTAAATGTCTATGTGGATGATTTGACCGGGATATGTTGGTATGGGGGTTGGTTAAATCTCCCCATGTGGCGGATGTCTGTCGTATTTAGCTATCTCGCAAGTCCCGCATGCTCTTGCCGTGGCTTCCGTCTTTTTTCGGAGGCCAGGAAAAAAAAACTTGCTAAGTATCTGAATTTTGTTTTCAATGGCGTTTCGATGCGCCCTCGTATGTTCTGAAGCTACGATATTATCCTGTTCACTTTCTGAATTTACGTCCGTGACTTGCATCTGCGTATACCTGGCTTTGTAATTGCTGAAGTGCTTTGGGTAGATATTTTGGATTTTGCCCATTACGTGTTCGGATGTGAAGATTCCGTTGACGATTTTTGTGTCTATATGTTTTTTTAAGATGTTCACCAAATCTCCCTCCGAGTATGATTTTTTTTTAATTATGTGCCTGTGAAAGGTAGGGAAAGGGATTTGGAACGACTCCCCCTCCTCGTCGGATATCAGTAGAAATAGTTGGTTTTTGAATACATTAATGGGGACATTTTCAACAGGTATCAAGTTATGAGAAGAGCTTTCGTCACTATGGATTGTCGCTGTTGTCATATTTATTTGGGGACTTGTTGGGTTTCTGGAAAGAGCGTCGGCTACTACGTTAGAGGTACCCGGCTTATATCTTAGCTCGTGGTTGTACTCCTCTAAGTAGCTTTTCCATCTTTTCAGTTTCCCGTTATGGTTTTTCGAACTGAGAGCGAAAGTCAACGGTTGGTGGTCTGTATATATTATCACCTTGGCAGTACCGTAAAGGTACATTCGTAGGCTCTGAAGTGCCCATACTATTGTTAGCATTTCTTTCTCGTTTGCTGCATAGTTTTCCTCGGTCTTCGAGAGCGTACGGGAAATGAAAGTGATTGGTCGGGATTCTTGTTCTAGAACGGCACCTATGGCGAAGTTTGAAGCGTCGGTTGTTAGTTTGAATTCTTTTTTAAAGTCTGGGTATGTAAGTACAACGTCCTGTGAGGCTAGAGTGCGTCTGATCTTATCGAACGCGCTCATTGCATCATTATTTAGGTCTATCTTTGTTTTGCTTGAAATGCTTTTTGGGAGGCGTCCATTTTCACCTCTTAATAGGTTAGTCAATGGTTTTGCTAGTTTGGCATAGTCGCGAATGAACCTCCTATAGTAACTAGCCAAACCCAGGAAAGATCGAAGTTCTTTCAATGTTCTGGGGACCGAAAATTGTTCTATTGCTTTTACTTTTTCGGCGTTTGTTTTTACGCCCTTTTGTGAGATGGTGAACCCTAAAAAATTTACCTCTTCTTTGAAAAACTCGCACTTGTCAATTTGTACTTTCATATTCGCTTTTTCTAGTGTGGCGAATATCCTATCTAAGTGCATGGCATGTTCGTTTTCGGACCGACTAAAGACGATAATATCGTCGATATACACATAGCAGATTTTCCCTACGTGTTCCCTTAGAATATCGTCTAGGGCTCTCTGGAAAATAGACGGTGAGTTCTTTAAGCCGAAAGGTAATCGGGTGAATTCGAACTTTCCGCCGTTGATCGCAAACGCAGTTTTTTCTATGTCATCTTTTTTAAGCGGTATCTGGTGGAATCCGCTTTTGAGATCTAATACGGAAAAATATTTGTTATCGCCCAATTGTGCGATTATTTCTCCGATCTCAGGGATAGGGTACCTATCCGAAATGGTCACGGAGTTGAGTTTTCGATAATCGATGACTATCCTATACTTTTTTTCTCCGGATGCGTCGCTCTTTTTGGGGACTATCCATACGAGCGCATTGTATGGTGACCGTGAAGGTCGTATTATGCCGTCATGCAGCAATTGTCCCATCTGTTTCTCTACCTCGGGCCTTAGGGAGGCTGGGTAAGGGTAATGTTTGCTATACACCGGTGTATCCGATGATGTCCTTATTTCCCCTATCACTCTGGTTGTGTACGTTAGTCTTTCATCGGGGTCCGCAAATAGATTCGAGTGCTTTTGTGTGAGCGAATTTATGAGGCTTTTCTGATTGTTTGACATGTGCTCCATTCTGAGCTTTATGTTATTTACTGATTGGGTCACTAGTTGTTTCATTCTGATGCTATAGTTACCGTCTAACGTTAGTATGTTATTTTTCACGTTGATAACAGCGTTTAGCCGTTTTAGGGTGTCATTTCCCAAGATGCCGTGAAAAGTTTTCAAGGTGGGCAATAGGAAAAATTTGATGGGTCTATCTCTGCTATTGTACAGAGCGAGGTGAGTATGGTGAGTTATTGGGGTTTTTCCCCCCACGGAATTTGCAAAAAATTTCTCTTCGTTCTTTTTTGGATGTAGGACCAGATTTGGTTGTATATAGTTTTGATTTGAACCGGTGTCTATCAGAAAGTTAAGTTTCGTGCCATCTTCCATGATACATTGGAAGTATGGCAGAGATGACCCATTTAATCTAAAAAATGAGCATCCGAAGCATCGACAGGAATCGACTCGCTTTCTGGTTCGTTTTCTTCGCGTTGCTGGTCATATAGACCCGTGGCTCCCTCAGACTCGGCGCTAGCGTAGTAGGCCTGTTCTTCGGGGTCAAGGTAATAAAGGTCACCTCCAACTCCCTCAGATGTTTCTTCTGGGGCCCCCGTGGCAATGTGAAATTGTCTCTGGAATTTGGGCGGAGGCCCATTCAGTGGGGCAGGTCGCTTCCCTGAGTAGTCATTAGCGTTGGGTCTGTTCATATAGTTGATGTTGCCAGAGCGAATGGAGCCATCGACATCCATTGGTACTGGCTTCGGTTGTGGTTTGGGGGCAGTTGGACGCGGAGGCGGGTAATATTGCCTTGCCGGCTGATAGTTTTGGTTCATGGGATACTGAGATCGTTGAGCGAATTTTTGTTGGTCAGTCGTTCCCGTTTGCCAAACCTGCGGATTCCCTGTGTTGCGCGAATCGGTCGTGTATTGGGGAGCTGGACTATAGTATAGTCTGGGATTGAAAGCTCTCCAATTTCCCGCGGAGTCTCCTGTTAACAGTCTCCTTGGTGGGGGCCTGCTAAAGGCAGGAAGCTGTACTTGCCTAGGGGGCAAAGGAGGTGCATGTTGCCTGAATTTAGGCGTGAACGCATTCCTTTGTTCCTGATTCTCGACCAGTTCACACAAATGTAAAGCGTGGCCAAGATCTCTGGGTTCTTTGATTGCCAAGAGTTTGGGCAAGTCTCCATTCAATCCCCGTACAAAAGTATCTAAAGCCTTTTGCCGATAACTCTGTTTTAGGGCGTCGATACTGTCAGGTTTCAACTCCTGTACGCTGATTTGATTAAGGATCAACGATAGTTGGTAATATACGGCTTGATAAAATTCGGCAATGGTCAATCGACCCTGAGTCATCGAGAATAGTTGATACTCTAGGGTCTTGAGGTCGCGTTTGTCGGCGAACTGATTCGTCAGGCATTTTGCAATCGCCTTCCAGTTCAGGGGGGTATTATAGGATTCTAGCGTTGCATCGGCCTCGTCAGTGATTTTGTTCCTAATCGCCAATGTAACCAGATAATATGCGTTGGTGTTATTTCTCCCCTCATACAAGCTCATTATCCTAGATACATTCTTCTTCCACGAGCCAAATTCCGCTCGGTTTCCCGAAAATTCCCTGATCAGTTTCGTAAGGTCTGGTAATTTTTCTGACTCGCCTGGCGGTGGGCCAACCAAAGGGACGTCCGTTAACACTTCTGACTGTCCGCCCTTGTTTAAGAATTCTTCGACGAACTCCGTTCCGCCCAATGTCTCTTTGATTAGAGACACAATTACATCCCTAAGTTCCGGGCTGGCTACCGGTGTGCTGCTGGCTGTTGGCCTGCTCCCCCTGGGCTTTTCCCCACTGTCGGCACCCAAGTTGAGGGCAGCTAATGCATCTGTCAAGTCTGTATTGGTTGCCATGTTGAGGGCAGAGTGTTTTTATATCGGACAGCACAAAAATCAGAAATGTTTTTTTCTTTTCTCGGATTGATCTTATAGATGATTTGGGTTGTCTGCTTTTTGTTTATTATTATTATTATTTTATTTTTTTTTTTTTTTAAATTTATTTTAATAAAAAATTTTCCTTATATTTTCTTAAATTAGGTGGTATTTCGCTTTTAAAAAAAAAAATTGTATATCGCGGTTGTTTGAAATGTCTATTTTTTAAAAACTGAAGGTATTTCTTAGTATTTAATTTAATATTTGTTTTTGGCCAGAAAAAATTTGTTTTTCTTTCGGCGAATTTTTAGTATGGTATTTCTTTCTTTCTGTATGTTTTGATTCGTGTGTTTTTTTTTAACAGGTTTTAATTTTCTTATTTGTAAACTTATTTCTCTAGCTTACGCGATAAATAACATTTTCGACGACGTTCCCTCGATGACCCCTCGGGTTTAATCCTTTTTGTCCCACGTTGGTCAGCGACGTAGCGGTGTTGAGGCGTGGGTGACTTGGGACCCTTGGTGGCACTGAGTTCCTTCGAAGGCTCCTGCGGACGGGCACTACAGGAGAGTCGGCGATAGGTTTTGGCCGGTGAAACAAAACCACGGGATCTTTCGCACTTGTTCACTGAACGCACTCGTTGTTGTGGCTTCTTTTCTTTGAAGGCACTTTTACTTGTGTTGTATTTATTTTTTATGTCATCAACATTCACTGTGAACACTGTGGCTCTTTGAGGCACTGCGACGCGAACCTGTAGCTACTTTAGGTACTTATCGTTACGCGTGATCCTTGTTGCGAAGGCTCTTGTTTACCGGTCCCTGCTCGGGCGCCAATTAAAAGATATTTTTATTTTCTTTTAAAAAAAAAGAACACGTCTGATTTATTTGATCATTTATTTGGAACTAACTGAATAAATTGTACAAATTATTATTAAACTTATCCTCTGCCGACGTCGCTGTTGTCGCTGGAGCCGCTGCTGCCGCTGTCGCTGTTGTCGCTGGAGCCGCTGCTGCCGCTGTCGCTGTGCCATTGTCGCTGATGGTGTCCGGTGTCGTTAGCATTCCCACGACTTGGTCAGTGCAGACATTTCTGCTGACGCGGGGCGCGTGGCGGATGCATGCGCTGCCGTAGTAGCTGGAGTCAATGTGCCTCTTAGTTGTTCTTGCTGGACTTGTTGTTCTTATTGGCGTTGGGTTACGCTGACTTGTTGTTTTTGTTGAGAATTCGCTGACTGTCTGCGCATGGCGGATGTACTGCATGCGCTGGAGTCGTGATCGGGATTTTGTCTGTTTTTGTGTTCTTAGAATATTTGGCCTTAACTTATGTAAGTGTAAATGTATATGTTTAAAACTATGTGCATTAAAAAAATATATGTATGTTAGGGTGTCCCTTATTTGGTCAAAGTCAATATTTTTAAACGCATACGGGCTAGTTCTGTTCATTAGGTCCTAAAGCACTCAGAAATAAATTTTTACCTCAATCGGAGTATGATAACCCGTGCCGACTTGGATCGGAAAATTTAAAGATTATATGGGACAAAAAAATTTTTTTTTTTTTTTTTAATTTTTTATTTTTTTATTTTGTTTATTAGGTCCTAAAGAACTCAAAACCAAGTTTTCACCTTAATCGGAGTACGATAACCCATTCAAATTTGCATCAAAGCATGAAAAATCATCGAAAAATGTCTAATCAGTGTTAAAATACTGTTTTTTCATGTTCGATGCAAATTTGAATGGGTTATCGTACTCCGATTAAGGTGAAAACTTGGTTTTGAGTTCTTTAGGACCTAATAAACAAAATAAAAAAATAAAAAATAAAAAAAAAATAAAAAAAAATTTTTTTGTCCCATATAATCTTTAAATTTTCCGATCCAAGTCGGCACGGGTTATCATACTCCGATTGAGGTAAAAATTTATTTCTGAGTGCTTTAGGACCTAATGAACAGAACTAGCCCGTATGCGTTTAAAAATATTGACTTTGACCAAATAAGGGACACCCTAATGTATGTGTTAGTATTTTATTTTAATTGTTGTCTCTTTTTATAAAAGAAAAGAATTTTTCTTTCTTTTTGAGTTTCCTTTTCTTAAATTCCATTTTCCTTTTTATTGTTGTGTATTATTTTGTTCGAACAATTTTCTTTGTTTATATTAAAGTTTTCAATTCAATTATTATAAAGTTTTAATCTATCCTTATGTACTTTTTGTTTTTTCTTTTTAGTATCCCTAATTATTATATTATCGTTATCTTCTAACTTTTCTACTGTATAGGGTCCTAAATAAGTTGGATCTAACTTATGTCCTGTCACGGTCGCCATATAATATAATTGATCCGTTGGTTGCTTGTTGAAGATCCATACAAATAAGTAGTCCAGTTGTTCTTTAGGAGAAGACGTCAGTCTTCTGCCAAGAGGCAGCGCTCGCAAGAAGTTCCCGCACCGAGCGCCAAGAAATCGCGGGTCCAACCGGGAAGATCCTTCGCCCAGATTTCTAAGGAGAGGATCCTTATTGGAGTCCTCGACCGAGGCAATCCGGACGGAAGGATCCCCAGAAGCCAGTGGAGGTCGGTTGAGTCTGCGCTAGCTACCCAATGCTTCCAGTTGCTGGAAAAGGAGCCTGGGCCACCCCCCATCTGTAAAGATGTAGGGTGGTACCAGGGAAATGTTAAAGTTATAGCCTGTGACGACAACCGGTCAGCAGAGCTATACAAAGCAGCCGTTGCCAACGAAGGCGAGGCCTATCCGGGTGCCAAGCTGGTAGCCGTTGACTGGGAGGAGGTCCCAGTCCGACCACGGGCGAGGATGTGGATGCCGTCCACAATTAAGGAGCCCGACCACCCGAGTGGTGTTCCCTCCGACAAGCCAGTCGTGGAGGACATCGCCGCAGAGCTTGAAGCCCCAGAGCGTCCAGAAATGGACGGATACACTTCTGACGCGCCTTCCCTAACAAGGGACCTCAGAAAGCTGTGGCAGGCAGGTGACCTGGAGGTCACATCAGATATCGCATCCGACGATGAGGATGCTAACACTACAGTGGTGGAGGGTATGTCTACAGATGTCTCTAAAGATTCTGCATATATACCTCCATTACTGTAAGGCGGCCTCTGCGGCCCTACTGCTTCGCCTGGCTGAAGGCGGAGCCGACATAGCCCTGATCCAGGAACCTTGGGTTTGCGACAAGGTTTCTGGACTGGGCTCAGCTGACTACAAGTTGTTTGTAGCTTACGCACAAGGTTACATTAGAACTTGCATTCTTGATCGAAAGCATTTAAGTGTATTTCTGCTCCACAATTTCAGTAATGAAGACAACACCGCAGTAAGCCTGGAGCTCCAGCCTGCTCCGATCAGGCTACTAGCTTGCTACATGGCATATGACCAAGAGGGTCCCATTCCGGAAGGCATCACGCAAAGCTTGATAAGCGACTGCGAGAGAAACAAAATCGGCCTCATAGTAGGGTGCGACGCAAATGATCACCACACACAGTGGGGGAGCACAAACATCAATGCAAGGGGTGAGTTACTTCTAGACTACATCCTCAATACTAGCCTAGAAATATTAAATCGGGGAAACGACCCAACATTCATTATCAAGGACAGAAAAGAGGTCATTGACTTGACACTCGCGTCCCATTCTATATGTGACTTAACCAAAGAGTGGAAAGTCACAGACGAACATTCATTCTCAGACCACAGGTATATTGAGTTCGTACTCGATCTCAAGCTTCCAAAACCATCTCAGTTTACCAATCTCAGGAAAACCAATTGGACTAAATATCAAATCCTTCTCAGAAAGGCCATACCAGAGGTAGCACCGGAGGGACCACACTCAATAGTGCGCCTTCATGACTTAATTAAAACCTTTACCTCTGCATGCAATTCTGCGTGCAAAGCATCCTGTCCCGTCAGTAGACCAAAAGGTAGAAAGAAGCCACCTTGGTGGACCCATAACCTCAACGATCTTCGTAAGAGCAGTAGAACCCTTTTCAATCAAGCCAAGGCTTCAAATCTGGACGAAGCATGGCTAAACTATAAACTACAACTAGCCACTTATAAAAATGAAATCAGACGAGCCAAGAGATCCTCCTGACACTCCTTTTGCTCAGAAATTGAATCAACATCCGAAGCAGCCAGACTTCGCAAGATTCTTTCTAAATCCGCCCCGTCTCTAGGCTACCTTAAGAGAGAAAATGACACATGGACAACTTCTAGTGAAGAATCACTGGAAGCTCTTTTGACAAAGCACTTTCCCGGATGCTCCCAGCACGCCACCCAAAATTAGCAATGCTTGAGTGAGGTGCCTTTGAACCCCTTACTTTTCAGTGCACATAATATCAACTGGGCGACAAACAGTTTGAAACCGTTTAATAAATCACCAGGACCAGATGGAATAGCGCCTGCGAATCTTCAATACGCAGGTAACATTGCCACCAACTGCAATCAATCTTCATGGAAATCCTCGGGACTTGACAGCTTCCAGAACCCTGGAGATACTCGAAAGTAGTCTTCATTCCCAAGGTCGAAAAAGCTTCTCATATTACTCCCAAGGATCTTAGACCAATAAGTCTGACATCCTTTCTGCTCAAAACCTTCGAGCGTATCCTTTCCCTTCACTTAAGGGCCTCCATCCCCAGCGGCCTCACAACATGCATACAGGAAGGGAAGATCTACTGAAACAGCTCTTCACTCCGTCATTGCTACTATAGAAAAATCTCTTTCTCTCTAAAAATTCACCCTCATTGCCTTCCTCGACATCGTGGGAGTTTTCAACAACATTTTCCCGGAAGCAATTACTGAAGCACTGACGGACCTGGGGATCGAAAGCCGGCTAGTGAGATTGATCAACCAGTTGCGGACAAGCAGGGCTGTGACACGTACACTTGGCTCTTCGACTCTCACTAG
>JBAMBL010001476.1:0-15344 GCA_037043405.1 Drosophila subquinaria
GTTCTCTTATTCACAGTTGTTTTGTCGCTGCGGTCGGTTGTGTTTTTGTTATTGCGGCTGTCTTTGGACTCGCGCGTATGTAGTTCTTAAAAAAAAAACCCTAAATTAATATGAAGTGCACGCGATTGTATTAATCACCCACAACACACACACACACTCACGTATTAAGTGAAATAAAAGAATAGAGTTCCGAAATTAGTTAAAACACGCACGATGGCTTCGACAGCAGTGGGAATAACAATAACAACACCATTGGCCAATGGAACTGCTGGCGACACGGCAGATTCTGCCAGCGCTGTCTATGCCGAGCAACTGCAGCAACAGGAGAAGGAACGTCAGGCCGGTGAATCAAACGAGATAACGGCAGTGCCGAATTATGGATTAAAGCTAAAATTCGATCATATTTGGCCCGAGAAACGTAATCAGAACTTGCGGCCATCGATAAAACAATCGCTGCCAATGGTGCCGCTGGCATGCAGGTGAGTGTCGTCGACGTCGCTGTCGACGTCGCTGTCAAAGCCGCTTTAGATGCTGAGTGGACAGCTACACAGTACGATATGTAAATAATTAATTGACGCACATAATGCGAAATCAATAGCAGGCCTAATATAACTCAACAACAAACACATTGTGGCTGTTGGTTGTCCCTGTGCCCATGTGTGCCAAATATAGCTCCAGGTCCTGCCAACGCACACACATACACACACACACGATTGAACACACACATTTATAAATTGAATACTTTTGTTCGCTTGGCGGCAACTAAGTGACATTAATTGTCGCAGGAAAATGCTCGGAAGTAGCAATGAGAATGTGTCGTGTTTCCCTTGTAGAGTATGTCCTGTTAAGCACGCAAAAGAACAAAATTCAATAAAAATATCCTAAAAAAATTAGTTTAAAAAAATTTAATTTCCTGCTTCGTACCAAAAAAAATTATATTATATCCCCAAAAGTAAATAAGCAAGCTCAAAAAATCACATTTTGAAAATTACCAATTTAACCATTTTTTCTTCCTTTTCATACAAAAAGGGCCTTTTTTGGGGTTTTCAAAAAATTATAAGAAATACTAGCAAAGAGATTTTTGGAAAAAAAAAATGTTGCAGTCACTATTAGAATTGTTTGAAGATCTTTTTTGTATCAAAACATTTTTTTTTTTTAAATCGAGGAAAAAAGTTACAAAATAGACCTTTACAAGAATTCAAAATTTTCAATGGGTACTTAATGGGTTAAGTAATTTTTTGTATCATTCAAACGGAATTGAAATGACCTTTCCATTGATGCCAAAGTGTACATGAAGTAGGTTTAAATTACGAGTAGATTTAACTTTAAATGTCAAAATTAATATGCCGTCAAGTGTAAGCCTACCTTAAATGATCATTAAACTTTCTCACTAATCAGGGAAAATAGTCGTGGTCATAAATTCTCGATTGCTGTAACCTTATAAAAGGCTTTGTTTGATTTTAATTGAGAACGAATCCTTTGATAAACCTGCTCTGCTTTCACTGTTGGCTTGGCTTTGTAGCTTCCCGCATGGATTTCTCCTGGCGCCACATCCAAAATTGCCGCCCCTTTTGTCTGCCCGCATTGGCGCCAAGCTGGGCGTTCTGTTTGCGTGTCCCGGCCACATTTAAAACAACAAAATTCTGCATGTATACGTTGTTTGTCCTCGCTTGTGAAAACAGTCGAATGTTTGGTTTGATTTTTTTCATTCAAGCACGAATTTTCAGGTGCTTCATTAATGGCCTGCCAAACTACCAATCAGCGCCAGCTGAACTGACCTATCTGAAGCATTAGACCTATACAAGTGCAATGAACTCACAGACGTTGTTGCCACATCCCCTGCAAAAGCATCTAAATGTGGGTCATCTTAGAAGCATTCTAACAAGTAGAAAAGATAAAAGAAAAGATAGTAGATAAGATAGTATTACTGTCAAGGATTTAATACCCAAGCAACTACTTTATGCTGTATCTGAAATGGGGTTGTCTTGTGTATTCATTTGAATTTTTAATTTAAAAATTAAGTTGGTCAATCAATTAACTCTCTACAGGTGATATCAGATGAATGTTATTGAAACAAAAATATAAATTTAACTCAAATCAATAAGAAAAATATGTTTTAATTTAATTTGTTTACTAAACGATTAATCTCGGCTTTTTAACCCTTTTGTTAGAACTGCAAAAACTGTGCAAGTTCTCTGAAATTTTTGACGCTCTGTGACGATCTGTGATATGAAAAAAATGGTGTTGACATTTTTTTTGGCTTATCATAGCTCTGTGACTCACAGTTTTTGTGACGCCTATGTGAACCTATCATTAGTTAGCTTTCGACTAATAGCTTCCGTGAAAGCTTCATAATCTTACAACTGATTAAGATATCTGAAGCTGTTTATTCAGTTCGACCGGCTTTTTGGACAGCAACATAATATTCTTACCCTATCTACTTGGTCTACTTGGACATGCATACATACATATATTGCCTATATACTTTATATGATCATAAATTTGAAAATTTGTCAAAAAACATATACTGATTTCGTATTAACTAAATATTTATGTAGAATCCATATCTCGAAGTGGCACCTGTTTAGCTTTCCTTATCATACGACTTCAAGTTTTACTCGAAATATTTTTTAGTTTCGTCACGCTTTTTGTGAACTATGAGCATTTGAGCAGTACAAAAAAAAAACGCGTTTATAAGGGGATAAAAAAATATTATGCAGTCGAACTTCCCTTACTTGAATCATCCATCATCCAAAAAAAGAGTTCAAATTATGGTGACTTCGACTTGTGGAATTTTTTTTAAAAGTATTTTAAACGCTTTTGCCCTTCGAATTAGTTTGAGTAAGGGAAAAGTCAAGTTATAGAAGTTTAAGTTATGTATATTTTTATATTCTGAAAGAAGGGTGTGATGATTGTGTGCAAATTTATTTAAAAGGATAAAAGGGCATCTCCGATGATACAATGTATATAATATTCTTGATCAGCTGATTCGCCCTGTCCGTTCTTCTGCTCGATCTCAGAGACTACAAGAGCCAGACATTTCAAATTTGATAAATAGATTACTGCATTCCATACGCAGATAGTTCTTTTTTTATATTTTAAATGTCACACCTCCTTCTTTGGAATATGACGAATAAAAGTATAAAGCTTGCGCTGTTTGCTTGTATGTTTATGTGCTTTATTATGTTTGTATAAATCAAATCATAAAAAATTTCGGTTACTTGTTGCTGTTGATATCGCAAGCTAGTATCGTTTAAACTTTAAGGTCTTATCGGTATGCGTACTATAGAATTGAATCATAACATTACACTTTTTTAATAATCATTTTTAAATAGCTTAACATATCTACTGTATATATACTGTATATAAAATGAGTAGCTAGATTTGTTTCTTTGTATTTAAGCATGATTTGAATTTTTTCTGATGTCATTTGCTTTTTATGTTCTCTTTGCAACATAATAAATAGAGGACGATTTGAAAAAAAGAGACCAAAGACAATATCAGAGATAAGACTTTGGTTTGAAGTGTAAAATGAACACCAATGAACCACTTCTTTTACTACATTGACATTAACACAAAAAATTAATGAATGGGTAAATTTAACAAGGTTTTATATCCCCCATTTTTATATACAAAAAAGGTTAGAATAATACGAGTATTAAATTGAGTATCCTTCATTACAAAATTGGATATCTTCACTAGAATTTACCTCAAATACAGCCTTTATTTGAGACTCGAATATTGCGTTTTTACTTTTGTTCTATGACTTTATTCATAAAATAAAGAAAACAACAAGAAAAGATTAGGAATCCAGTAAGACACAGTTTGTGGATACAGCGTATAAAACGCGTCGTAAAATGCGAATATAATCGAATCATTTCTAAGTAAAGTAGAAACGTACATTTATTTATATTACAAATTGTGATAAGCCCGGAAGACTGACCTACTTAAAAAAAGGAACGTAGGTTCAATGTTACAGTTATAGCAAAGTTTAACCATTTTCCATCTTCTTGTTGTTATTCTGAATTTAGACACATTCAGTGCATTGTCGTGTTGCTCCTGGCGCCACAATCCTGTCAGTTCACTCGTCTGCCAGACATTAAAATCCTTTCCTCCATATAAAAGCGTATCTCTTCTTCCTTTTGTAAGTTTATAGCATGCAATTCAAAATAGATAATAATAAAAACGTTTTCTTTCCTCTGCACATATTTAAGAGTCAATCTCCTTTTGATTATTTAATCCATTAAGGCCCTATTCTCTTTCAGCAAAAATTTTTTTTCGACTTTTTTTTTTTGCATTTATTTATAGCTTGGGTAGTTGTGAATATGCCCCTAAAAGGATTTTTAGAAATTCGAAATACTTAAGGAGATATGGTCATTTTTATCCAGCAATGTTAATGATAATGCATGTGAAGTCAAAACTTTAAACGCGTTTATCTCGAAACCACGTTTTTCGAGCTGGCGGCCACGATTCCGCCAGTTCTACTGAACCGATTTGGATGAAACAAAATTTAATCGACGTAGAATTGTCACCATTCTGGCCCGTAGTAAAATAAAAATTTTGCGATTTTTTTTACTATTTTTTTTTACACTAAACTACAAAAAAATGGGTCCAAATTCGATTTTCAATTTCAAGTGGCCGCCATTTTGTCAAAAAAAATCGCAAAATTTTTATTTTACTACGGGCCAGAATTACATCTATGCTGATCATAACCCCGTTTTTTTTTTCATTTCCGACGCTCCGGAGACCCGGAATCGTGGCCGCCGTGACGACACCTTTTTTTGCACCACCAACTTTGAAGTCTCATTACTTTTTGAACAGCCCTCGTATCGAGGCAAAAAAAATTTTTTTATTTTCTTTCATTCATTACTAATTTAATAAAAAAAACAAAATTCAAATATCTTTTTGCGTTTTCAAATGAGAATTTTTTCAAAAAAGGTCCAAAAACAGCATGCTGAAGGAGAATAGGGCCTTAAACAAAGTATATGTCTTATAAAATTAAGTTTCTATTCAATAAATTGGATAGCAAAAGGATATTTACTCGTATCTGCAATAACAATAATCTGCATTCGAATTTTCGTCACATGGAATTCTTTGCATTTTATTTCCCACTTTCAAATCATATGCTTACTCAGGCGTTGGAATCAATCCCAAAGCACTTTTCTTTATTGTTTTTACATGGCTGGCATTTCATTTGCCACAATCTAACAACGAAATTTCTTTCTGACTGCATAAAAGAGAAACAATACGATTCCTTGGGGAGTTTTAGGTTGACTGCGGTTGAGTTTTCCCTTAGGTTCGTTCCCAATTTGTCGCATTTCGTTTATTTTTGAACTTGCTTAGGGACCGGTTTATTTTTGGCTTTAAAAAGAAATTCTCTATCTATTGGAGTCATTGATATTTATATTCATCAAATTCTAAATTTATAACTTTGAATATATTTCAGTGATTAATAAATTTGGTTTAATGTAATGCGATTAGAAGGTAGTTGACATAGTTCAAACTGATGGGATAGATTGGAGCCACTTTTTCCATGATACTATTCTTAAAGTAGGTGAATTATAGTACCAATCAAATAATGTAAGTTACTTTACAAATGCATTTGTACATACATTCACAGATTAATTTTCTTGTCCCATAACTTCTGTGAAAACTGAAAACTCGCTTAATTTTTAGCTGTTTACTTTTAATGGCCCTTTTAAATAACGTTGGAAATATTTTCCGATGTCAACTTTTTTGTCTTTTAATGGCGTTTTTGTTGTCTCGTTTTCGAATTCAAGCCGAATGTTATATTTTAAATCCTCCAAGGTGTTGGACCTAAAATATTCAACATTGTGATGTAATACGAAAGGATTCGAGACATACATGATAAATGCTTTGAGACCCTGTATCTAAAAAGGGTAATGGGTCTAATGTGTTTGTTTAATTTTGGGCTTATTATTCGATAGTGATAAAATAAAATTAAAAGAGAAGATTTTATACGTATTTGGATTCGATAATAAATTCGAAAGCTATTGAAAGAAAAGGTTAATAAACCATTTGTCCTTCTTAGATACAGAGTCTAAAAATGGCTTCTTTTAAGATCTCTAGGTTTATGTTAGTTTATTTGCTTGAACATTTATGTAACACATCTTCCACTGATTTTGTTTTCAACAAAAAATATATTTGTAATAAAAATAACTTTCGAATCTGTAGAGTCAATCAGTTAATATAGACCTAAGCTATTACTACGAGCTACTTCTCTTTTGGAATTTCGTATGTATTTGCAGTATTTGAGTGATAGCGTTGTGTGCATAAGTTTATGGGCGAATTATCCCATAATTCTTGATATTTCCTGATCCGATTTCGATTCCACTTCCGATTCCAATTCGAAAGTTACGAACATGAACCGCCATGAGAACATTGTGTGCAAAGGCTGCGGCAAAATGGACTTCACGGGTCGCTGTTACCGCTGCCTGAGCTGCCAGGACTTTAACATGTGTGCCGAATGCTATGACGGTGACTTTACCACTCCCCAACATCCGTTCGATCATCCGGTTAAGTGTGTCTTTACGGCGGCAGATGTGGAGCTTTATTTCGGTGGTGAATATTTGAATGATCCGCCGCAGAGCTATCGATGCCCGTACTGTAAGCAATGGGGCTACAATGAGTCCACATTCCTGGAGCATGTGTCCGCCGAGCATGTGGGCGCGAGTACGTTGCTCGTGTCCACAATGGTCACCCTCTTTGAGCAGCAGCAGGCGGTGCGTCTTTTTCTGGAGGACGAACAGCTCGCGGTGTTTGCATCCGCCGCCACCTCGCGCAATGAACTGATGAATCGCAACGAGGGCTCACTGGAACTCTATCTGGAGCCGCTGAATCCCAATGGCAGCTATCAGCGGGATCATCCGGTGGCCCCGTTGACCTTTCGGGTCTCCAAGCCCAGCGCTGTGGAGGTGGCCCCTTGGGTGGCCGACAACGGATCATTGTCGGCATCGAATAGCAACCACAATGTGGACAGTAATTTTCTGATACCGGAGCCTGTGCGTCGTCAGTCGTTGTTGGATCGAGCGCGTCACCGTTTGAACTTTGACCGGCCACCATTGCCGCTGCAACAGCAGCAGCAACAACAACAACAGCAGCAGCAACTGAGCAGCGCCCACTCCACACTGTCGGATATGATGCGATTTAATGAACCGTTGCCCACCAGTCGACCCAATCGCCTGACCAACTTCCGCGCCCTGGCCAATCAATCTCCGAACCAAACGGCCAGCGGTCGGAGCATCAATCTCTTTGGTTCCAATACGGCGGCAGAGAATGTGCGACGCAGCTTCTATCCGCCCGGCGAGATATCGCGGTCGCGTCCACAGCGACATCGCACTCCGCGGCTGCAGATGGAGGGCTTCCCGGCCAGCGGTGTGAGGCAGGTGCATGTGCAGCGCCTGAGAGGCGGACCTGGTTCTGGTCCTGGCCAGGCGAATGGACCCAGCCCTGGTCAGCGGCTGGTAGAGTTCAGTGAACTGGCCCACGGGGCGTCTGAGCTGATGAATCCAAATCTGTCATCCGGTCCGGTTTTGTTGCGCACCATCGAAGAGGAGGAACTGCAGCAGCAGCAACAACAGCCGGCAACCGAGGGGGCCAAGCAACTGGAGCAGGAGCGTGAACGTTTCCTTTGCTTTCCCTTTTTGTCAGCATCGTCCCGATCTTTGGGACCGCCCGAAGAGCGCATCTCGTTTCTGGTCCAACGCGCCGAGTTTGTGGCCCAGCTGCTGGCCTCGGTGCTCTGCGAGGAGGAACTAACCACTGGCATTACAAATCCCATATTGAAAGAGTCTGGAACTACGCAAAAGTTTCGCAACCGTTTGACCAGCGAATTTGTTGGAGCTGGCGACTCTGAACTGGATCTAAAGCACACTACACCATGCTAACATACATACCTCCATATTTTATTCGTGTTTTGGGTTATCATCATCCAGCAAAACTTTCGTTTCATTTTTTTACTAGGCACAAATTTTGGAGTCTCCCGCCCTTTTACAAAACTTTCGGACCCTATTGGCCAACTGTTAACCACTGTTGGCCAAAACAAATTGCAATTGTCATCAGTATTTGTGCTTTGAATGTGGATTTTACTTAACCAAGTAACCCAATGTATTATTCCAAAACATCAAATATATAGACGCTTACCAGCTGAAACATTGATCTCCAATAGCAATAGTTAATTGGAGAAAGTAAATAATAATTGGACTTTGTTAATTTTTTTTATTTTTATAGAACGGTAAATATTTAATATACCATTGTTAAAATTATAATTGAGAAATCTCGAATATTTCTGAAAATAATTTGAACTATTTAGTGTCACAAAGACCAGAAAAAGTTACCTACCGACATTACTTATAGATATCAAAGAGGTTAAATATTTAGATATATTTAGATATATTTAGATAGATATAAATAGATATAAATATTTAAAATATTACGTATTTTTTAGTAACTAACGTTAACTATTATTATAAGCTATCATCCAACTTAATCGCAATAAGATCGGCCAATCAGAACGGTAGTAATGTCTGCTTTAGGTTTCAAGTAATGTAAGTGCCTAAAAGCATGCAATGAAAAATATTTTAAATTCATTTAAACAAGTAACGGGTATTCCTAAGTCGGGAGCTCAACTGTAGCCTTTCCCCACTTGTTTCTTATTATCCTTGAACCGATTTTCTTCGCTTTAGTATTTTATGTCTGCCTTCCCCTTTCATATCTTTCCCCATTCCCCAGGCATTCACTTCTTAGCCCCAGAGCAACAGTATAGCACATAAGTAGCTGACTCTAAGAGCTAATTAAAAAGTCAATTGGCTTGCGTGCTTCAACATGGAACGGAATGCCATGGCGTAGAATCTGTGCCGTCATTTGGGGTTGACCCTTATAAAGGGGTCGCCTTAGCACGAGCGTCCGAAGAATCGTCTCAAAGTTGAGCTCGTTTCTTGCCTAAATATGTAAATTAAAGAGGGAAAATCGCAGTTAATTGAAGAGTTGAACAGCAAATAGTTCATGCTAGTGAAGTAGCCCTACGGAGTGTGAAAACTTTGTTACTATGGGTTGTTCATTCTGATAGTATAAAAAGTCTTTAGATACAAAGGATCTGGGGCTTAATAAGTGGAAAATAATAACAAATATACCCTACTGGCCAAAATAATAAGTACTCTCTTATTTTACTATAAAACAATTTTCAAAAATCTCTTCGCTAGTATTTTATATGATTTTTTTGAAAATTTCTAAAAAGCCACTTTCTGTATGAAAAAGAGGAAAAATTAGTTAAACTTGTAATTTTTAGACATTTTCAAAAAATTATATAAAATACTAGCGAAGAGATTTTGCAGTCATTTTTAGAATTGTTCCAAGAATTTTCCTGCATCAAAACATTTTTTCTTAAAAAATTGATGAAAAAAGTTGAAAAAGTTGACATTTACATAAATTCGAAAATTTCAATGGGTACCTAATGGGTTAAGGAAAGTTTTGCATCATTCAAACGGAATTCAAATGACCTTTTCAAATTAATTTTATAAATATGAAGACTTGAATACAATAGATGTTAAAGTAAAAAAAAAAAGAGTATTCTTATTATTTTGGCCAGTAGAGTATTATCTATAATAAGATTCTTAAAAAAAAATAAAACTCTTTGAAGTAAATAACTTTAAGGACTTAAAAAAATTAATTTATATGGATTAATTGTATATTAAACTTAGACCTTGGGTTCCTGGAGCATTGCTCTTAATTCGATGTGAATTTGGTTTCAGCAATGCGATCATTCGCGATGAAAGCACTTAACATTTCGCTGAATTTCGCTTAACGGAATTGGCTTCCCATTGGCCGGACATGCACTTGACATTGGCACAGGGCACAGCCGAGACACTGGCCTTCCAAATGAGACACTGGGGCAAAACGACCACCCCTAAATTCGATATGCGTGTGTAAAAACAACAACAACAACAGAAACAACAACAACCCCTAGGCGACCTAGAGTCGAGAAACCAACCCCCTTAGCGCCCCAAATTTTGGGGCTAGGCTAACATTTACCAAATTGTGACATCATCGTCATTATGAGCAAATATGAAACTTTAGTTTTCCTCTCTCTCTCTCGTTTGCAGATATGCAGCCTATTACTGGAAGGTCTCTCGTGAAGGTCGACGCGCGTACATGGACTACTTTTATGTGGAGAATGGTAAGCAGATCTATGGTGTGCCCATTGGGGGCATCGGTGGTGGCAGCATTGGACGGGGCTATGCCGGTGAATTTTGCCGCTTTCAGATGCGTCCCGGCATCTATGAGTACAATGTGGTCCAGGCTAATCAGTTTATAGTCACCATAAAGGATCACAAAGGTTGCACCATCTTTCAGAGTTTGCTTTCCAAGTGCAGGTGAGATGGACACACGATTTTAAAAATAGTGCACTCTTTCAATTATACTGTAACTAGACTTTCAGATTTCCATTCATTTTCATCCTCCATTGAACTTGCCTCTTTTATTATGCCACATTTACAATGCTTTACTCATTTAGTTGATGCTTTTTGTATACGCAATAGGCAGCATGAGGCACATATATATTATATAACTCTTTATTCTTGATTAGCATCAACAGTCGACCTGTCGGTCTGAATGATTGTGACAATATTAGACGTAGACCAGCGGTGGGTGGGAAACTTTCCATTGGGACAACGACAGCATCTGCAACAAAAGCCACCGTTATTAAAATCTCGAGTGTTTGTGCGTCTTTTTAGCGCTTCTTATGAGCACCGCTGTTGTAGACTATGCAATTTTATGCATCAACTCTGATATTGTAGTCCCCTGTATAAAACTCAGATTAAGTTAAATACATTTTTTTTTTAGACCCCGTACTTTAAAAAAGTATAGGGGTCTATTAACTTTGTCACAAAAAAAAATGTGCGTAACAGGCAGAAGGAGGTGTGGCAGACCCCATAAAGTATATATATTCTTGATCAGCATCAACAGCCGAGTTGATATAGCCATGTCCGTCTGTCCGTCTGTCCGTCTGTCCGTCTGTAAGAGCGCCTAGATCTCAGAGACTATAAAAGCTAGAGACTTCAAACTTGGTATGTAGGTGCGTCTATATTGTAAGCAGATCGAGTTTGTTTTAGATTTTGGCCACGCCCCCTTAAACGCCCACAAATTAGAAAATCTTAATTATAAGGACAATTTTAAAGATAGACATTCCTTATTAAGCATAGACGAAGATATTGTTACTTTCCATATGTGCTGAAAATTTCATCGCGATCGGATAATAAACAGAGAAGATATTGAACAACTAAATTCTCCTTTATTTGCCATACTTTAGCAGCAACAACAACAATCAATGAATACAATTAATTACTTTTGACTTACAGTCCAGTAACAATGAAATCTATTACTGGACAGTGGATTTCAAAGAGCGACTGTGGCGCAACGTGTAAAGACGCCTAGTTTTTTGCTTACATTGTCAGTTGTACCAGGGGGTCGCGGGTTCAAATCCTGACACGGACAAAATTTTTTTTGTTTTTAAAATCAATTTTTTTGTGTTATGTTGATATTTTATATAAGTGTTGCATTTTTATCAATTCAAAATGTTAGTATTTATTATTTGACCAATAAAATTAAGTTGTTAGCAGATGATCCCCAAATGTTTTTTTTAATGTTATTAAATTTTAAAATGATGTTGCAGAAATCATAACTGGCAAAGAATAAATCATTGTAGTCTTAACATATCTGCATTTTGCATTTGTAAAGTTGGCTTCGGTGGCCTAAGGGGCAAAGTTCCCAGTAAATTAGCAATTAGTCGCGGATTCAACTCCCAGCGAGAGCAAATTTTTTAATTTTTTTTTTTTAATATTTGCAGACTTTTTAGATCATATGTAGGTCCCGAGCTCGAATCCCGGCTTGAACAGACTTTTTTATTTTTAAGATTTATTAATGTTTTCCTGACATTTTATATATGTTGCAGTTACATCAATTCAATGTTAATATTTGATTTTTTTTTGGTTTATGATTAAGAGATGTGGGAAATGCTCTTATCGCTTTCTTGCTTTCTCTAATGCTTAAATCAATTTATTTTGTGCATCTGTTAAATTTGATGATGTGCTTTACTAAATCATTTATTATATCTTTAATGTAAATTGATATACGTATCCTCAATATATTTGGGCGAAAATATATATATATTAAAATACTTTAAATGTTTGTAGCGACTTATATTACATGACTTTAAGCAGTGTTTGCTTTTGCATAGTAAGTACGGGGTCTTCGACAGTCGAGTACCGCTCGACTGTAGCACCGCCGACTAGTTTTTATTATTCTTATAAATTAGTGACAGCAAATAATTTTTATTAATATTTGTTTACATCAAAAAATCAATGATCAGAATAGTTATAGAAAAAAAAAGTTATAATGATTAATTTCACTGTGATAGTTTCAAAAAAAAAAAGAAAAAAAAAAGCAAACTCAGCAGTTTTCCCCTATTTCGGGTCCTACGAATCGAACTGCATCATGACATTTTTAAGTTGCAATGATGGTTTTATATAACATTTTCACTGAAGTTTTCGATACATTTCTATATGTAACTTGTAAAGTGTTAGTTTTTTGGCAAAAAATTTATCCGGTAAATTTGCTTGAAATAGTTCAGGCTACAAGTCTGGGCAAAATACAACCGTATTGGATATTTGTTCTTCTTATTTACATGGGGAGTATTACTATATAGATTTATTATAAAATTTAAAATAAATTTATAAATGCTTACATATTGGCCCAAAATACCACCAAAACAACCATTTGGAGGTTTGGTATGTATTGCAATCTTGTAGCCTGAACTATATTATGCAACTTTGCTGAAGAAATGTTACCAAAAAAACCAATACAGTACAAGCTACAGCCTTAACTTGTTCAAAAACTTCAGCGAACAATTATGTATGATACCATCATTGCAACTGAAAAAAAAGTAATGATGCAGCTCGATTCGTAGGACCCGAAATATGTGGAAAACGTTGAGCTTGCACGTGTCTTTTTATTCTACTTGCCCAGTGTTTTTATTTTTCGCTTAAAACTAATCAGTATCATTGAAGGAAATCCTTAAAAATATTTAAGTTATCATAATCATGTAATTTTTATAATATAACTCATAATGATTACGGTTCCTGTTAAAAACTATTATGATCAGCATGTAATCAAATATTTTTATGTTTTTATTTGCATTGCATTTGATTAATATTTTAAGTTCTGAAACCGTTTAGATTTTTGATTGACAACCACTTTCACTCTCAGCCAATTTAATAAAATTTGCTCAATGAAACAGATTTCTTATAAAATATATTTACAAAATCAGGTATACTAATAGGCTTATTCCCCACCACTAATGTACCCAGTCATATATTTTCAAATTCTTTCCAGTCTATTAACCTGTAACATCTACATCTAATTAACCCACTCTGTTCACTTTACTACTCCTAACTAACGGTGTTTAACAAACGACAATAAAAACATTTTTATAATTTTCAAATATGCTATTTTTTTCTCTCATTTTGGCTGCACCTACAATATTAAAATATTACACCACGTCAACAACAACACCGACATGGTTAACAAAATATATATATTTTTGAACATTTTGAACTGACAAATGGATTCGATTCAACCTGAATCGTTTCTCTATTGCAATTTGGGTTTGTTGCTTATGGGATGTGCAATTCGACTCGATTCAATTTGGTTTGCTTTGCTTTTGTACGCTGATCAACCATTCCATTCCACAAAAATACGTATATATATAACATATATAACATATGCGAATCTGTAGCACCAAGTCATTCACGGCAAATACGAACAACAACGATGCCGAGGCCGATGAGGCCGAGGCTCAAAAAACTAAATGTCAACTGCCCAATTGCAGCAGCCGACCCAGACAGCCGTTGAGTGCCTGGCACTCGAACATCGAGGACTCCAGATGCAGCTATACGGGTCTTTATCCCCGTGCCTGGACCGAATACGATCTGTCACACTATGGCGTCCGTTTGGTGTGTCGCCAGATCTCACCGGTGATTCCCCACGACTACAAGGAGTCGAGTCTACCCTGTGCCGTGTTCGTCTGGTCGGCCGAGAATGTGTCTGAAAAGGAGCGCAAGGTGTCGATCACATTTACGTTCAAGAACGGCACAGGTAACAAGAAACAGGATGCCGAGGGTAACGCCGAGTCCGAGCTGATCAGCGAGGGCAATGCCAAGGGCGTCAGCATCAAGCAGACCATCAACGAGATGCCGTGTAGCTACAATCTTGCCTGTCGCGTCTTGTCCGAGATCAGCATAACGCGCTGTCCCCAGTTCGATCCCGCTGGCAATGGGGAGCAGCTCTGGGCACAGCTCAAGGAGCATGGCCAACTAAACGAGCAGCCCACCCCGGAGACACTCAAGAGTATGTATTTTGCATCCCATTTATTTGATATCAAACGAGTCTAATTTCAATCTCTATATTCCACAGCCAAGGACATTGGTGTGGCCGTCTGTGCTCAACTGGCGCTGAAGCCTCGGGCCTCACATGAGCTGGAGTTTGTGCTCGCCTGGGATATGCCCAAGATCCAGTTTCCACGCAAGCTGCAAACGCACACACGCTACTACACCAAGTACTTTGATGACAGCGGCGAGTCTGGGCCCAGGATATGCGATTATGCACTGAAGCACTATGCCAGCTGGGAGCGGCTCATCGATGCCTGGCAGCGACCCATACTCAACGATGAGTACGTTCTAATTTTAAGCCAAAATAAATCAAGCACTTGGCACTAATAACAAAGCTGGATATACTAATTTATTATTTTAATCAGCCCCTTCTAAATAGTTTTATATTTACTGGAGTTTATCCAGCAAAAAATATTTATTTGTTAAATTTAGTCAAGTATTTCAGCAAATAGTTAATCTGGGGTGCCACAGAAATCTCTTTCACCTGAAAAATTAGGTAAATTTCATACAAATTTACGTCAAATTCAGGTGAAAGAGATTTCTGTGGCACCCCAGAATAAGTTTGAAATTTGTTTTGATTTTATCTCATCTAGTTTTTGAATCAGTTGCTAGTTGAGATAAAATCAAAACAAATTTACGGACTTATTCTGGGGTGCCGCAGAAATCTCTTTCACCTGAATTTGACGTAAATTTGTATGAAATTTACCTAATTTTTCAGGTGAAAGAGATTTCTGTGGCACCCCAGATTAACTATTTGCTGAAATACTTGACTAAATTTAACAAATAAATATTTTTTGCTGGATAAACTCCAGTAAATATAAAACTATTTAGAAGGGGCTGATTAAAATAATAAATTAGTATATCCAGCTTTGTTATTAGTGC
>JBAMBL010001477.1:0-36914 GCA_037043405.1 Drosophila subquinaria
AAAAGATGAAAGACGGCGACACTTCTTTAATCTGACAACAATAGAAAATAAAAAGCAACATTAAAAATAATACTCAGCTTATCAGGTTCGATCTAAACACTTCATGTAGGCATTTAAAACCATTAAATAAACCATTAACAAACTACTGAAACACTTGCCAAAACCGAAACTCTTCAGATGATGGCCCGACGTTTTGGATTTCAAACTGTGATAAATACTTTGCATAAATTTTCACGCACAAAACTGTCAACAGAATAAAAAATTTTAAAAGCCGCCAACGAAAAAACTAATTTTAATATTTCTTTTTCATTTTTCTTTTTTTTTTTGAGGCGCGCCTGAAATTTGGCACGGCACATTTTCAGCATGTGAATATGACATTTACAAAATGTGTTTTTCATATTTCGAGAGCTGCAGTCCAATCTATTTGGCTGCGAATAATTTATGTTTCCTGAGCTCGGAAAATTGTGTGTTATTTTCATGAAAAACTAGCTGCTTGTCTCATTATTCAATGACAAGTTGAAAAACTGAAAACCAAATCCGAAAAAAATGCTTGACGCATTTAAATGCAAATTAATATGCCATTCATTAGCGCTGTGGCAATTCATCATTTTGCACAGTTTGACAAGCACTGCAAAAGGTCAAAGCGCTTCAAATTGATTGCCAGTTATTACAAATACACAAGATTTGCGACTTGCTTTCGAAATGCTTTATAAGTTCATTGAAACATCATTGGAGAGTGCACGACTAGCAGATACCCTGTGTGCAGATCTGACGTTACCCCAAAAAATATAGAAATATTTTGTAGAAGTTTACTGAATCTCTTAATTAAAATCTTCATTACATCTAAATATTTATAGACTTTATGTTCTATTCAAAAGATCTTTCTTCTACTTTTATTATACCCTACTCATGACTAAAGGGTATAAAAACACGTTGTGGCATAATACCAAAATTTATGCTATTTAATACGCTCACATTAAGTGGCATAAACAAATTTGCATATGATTTCTTATGGCACGGGTGTCAGCATAAGACCCACAACTGCCACTTGTCTTAAAATCCTGCAACGCCAAACTCGTGACTCCAATCGCCCAAAATGCCAAACGACGTGAAAAATCTAAAAATATAAGCGCGAAATTGTAAACTCTGAGTTGAAAGAGAGAAAAACAAAAATAATGCTAAGAATAATTTAGACGTCGCGATGTCTTAACGGAATCTGGCAGCTTGTCTCTGGGGATATGGTTACAAAAAATCCATCTAATAAGGTTTTATATATATAATTTATAAGAATTAAATACGTATCTAGTAAATGAATAGTCTGCAAAACTTAAAATGGATATTTTTAAAATTAATGAATGAGTATTTAAATTGAAACGAATTTAGTAATATATCAAATTCAATTTCTTTTCAGTATTTGAAACTCATTTTGAATTAAATCACTTCCGCTCATCCAGTTATCCAATCTTTCATCGCCTCGTTGTAGCTTCAGTAATGGCTTCAACTCTTACACAATTTAATAGAGTCAATATCTCAGACAACAATAAAGAAGTAAATTGCATACAGGCGATATATTAACGTAGTCACTTTTATGGCGCCCGCCGCTTTTAAAGCGCCGCAAATCCAACACCGGCAACCGATTATTATAGCAAACTAATTCCTATAATTAATTTATACCCTGTGCTTACAATGATATAAGTGAAGTGTTAATCATCAGTCGATCATCACTTCGATCGGAATTAGATGTAACTACACAGAAAAAAAAATCCGGGATATTTAGCCCGAACTCAATCCGAAACAAATTTTGGATTTTCTTAAACCAAGTATGAAATACTTGATTTTTTCAATCCCGAATTCAATCCTGAAATTCTTAAATTCAGGCTAAGAGTTTTTTATTAATTATAATGTTTTTCGTTACATTTAAACTTTATTTTTTTTAAATTTTTTTTTAAAGATTTTGTTTAAAGGTTTTTTTTAACATTGCTTTTTTAATAGATATTTAAAAAAAAAAATTTTTTTTAAATTTTTTTATTTTTACCTTATTTTTTTTTAATTGACGGGGGGAATCGAACCCAGATTTTTTCAAACTGGAGTCGGCGACTCTAACCATTGAGCCACCGGACCAGTTGAATTAAAGAGGCCGAGAGGGAATTTTCTTCTCGCGCTCAGCAAATGTGTATTTTCCAATTTTAATTCCGGTACAGGCTTGATTATTCAGCTTAATCCTGAATACATACTTAAAAAATGCGAGCTTAAATTCATTATTTTATACTTGATTTTAGAATGGCATTTTTTTATCTGTGTAGACTTTGCTAGTAACAGTCTTAAGTAAAGTAAGTTAAACATATCTAAACGTTGTCAATATACCAGAGTATCTGCTAGTCTGGTGCATTCTTACATTTTCTATTATTTTCTAGATGGTGCAATCAGCTAGCAACTAAAAGACAATTTTCTAAACAAAGTTGAAATTCGATTAATTTATGGGTGGCACGAAAACAATCGGGACTTTACTCGGGAACTGTGACTATTATGACGCTTGAGCGCCGAGTTTGATCAAAGAAAGCATAAATAATGCCACGCTACGGGAGTGGGAATGGGACTGGGAATGGGACTGGTCCAATAATAGTTGTTGTTGGAGTAGTGTTAGTGTATGGGGCAACTGGTTGAAGCCAGCAGGACCAGTCGCAAGGCCTAGTCGAAAAAAAATGTATGCAAACGGGTTAATTAACTACGAAATTTCGAGCGTTAGCTACGTGAGCCTATTAAAAGGCAACACAGCCGGGTGGTCGATTCCTCCTACTTCTTCTCCTCCTCCTCCTCCACTCTACAGATTGCTCTCTTACCTACTGTCTTTCTTTCCTAGTTAATGTGGGTCAACGGTGGGCGGCTAACGAGGCAATAACAAAACACAGCAATAGCCATAGCAACAACAACAACAAAAGCAATGCATTAAGCCTTTAAGAAACCTACAGCAATTGCCGCTGTCGTTGACCAAGTTGCATTTTGACATTTCAAATGTCAACTTACAAATAAATCTTGTCAAGACAGTTGGTCACTGAGTCAGTAAGACTGTCAGTCATTCAATCATTCATTCAGTCAGTGGTCAACGCATTGCTACAAGATTGTTATCGCAGTTGCCTACAGATGCTTAATTGCCGTTTGATTTCTCACACAATCTATCCGAAACACAAATGCATTTCTCGAATGCCCTTTCCAATATTGAGTATTTAAAATAAACCATTTGAAGCTTAAGATCTTTAGTCTTTTTAAATTTAGTTCGAAACTCGACAATTTTTATAATTTCTTGTATATCACCAACAATTATTTCTTCAATAACTACATCTTGAATTAAAATAAACTAAATTTTTATTTCTTTTTATAAACTTAGTCTATAAAATATCTTTTATTTTTCAGCAAACTTAATTTAAAGAGTATTTACACTTCACAAATAAAACTTGTCTTTAAACGTTTTTTGTATCTCAACAATTTTGTTGTTGTTGATTGGAGATTTATGATAATTGATTGACCGCGTTGGCGCGAGTTTCTTTAGCAATCTGCACATTGCGCATACGCAGCGTTGTCTGGCAACTGGTCGCAGTATAAATCATTTAATCAATATTTTGTCATGTCCCGAGTGAAAAACTCGATGGCAGCCAAACACGTGCTCTACATTTTCAGCTTAAATATGTATTTTATAAACTACTTTTTTTTCTTTTGTATATTTTATTTATTTTGCTCGATGTGAATTGCAATTATACTGTCAATTTTCGTCATGTTCATTTATGGCATTTTAGAATTATTATTGTTTAATTGTTAATTTATTGCATTTTTTAATGTTATTGACTGTGTTGAAATTCGAACGAAATATTATGGACTTCAGCACGTTGGAACTTGTTTGAATTCTTGATGGTTAGATATCATGAAGGCCAATATCATGGCCTAGAATCTGCACTTTAGGCCAGGACCTTTTTAATATTTTATAACAAATTTTAATTTAGAGAAAAAATATAGCTTTAAGTATTATTCAAAAGCAAATACATTTTAACTAATGTGTTAACAGCTGTAATTCATAACAGACAATTAATAAAATGAATTAAATACTTATTAAAAAGTTCAAAAATACAGAAAACTTTTACGAATAATGTAAAAATAATTAAATTCTAAAATATACGTAAAAATAATGCAATTATAACAGCCACAAATTTTTTTACAACCAGCTTTAAGCAAGTTCCACTTGTGTAACTCCAAGTTAAAGCAACTCAGTCCCTGTGATTTTCTGGCAATCCATCAAAAGAAGTCATGAAAATATATTTACTATTTGCTACTCAGACTTGCACAGAGCACCGTTAAACGAACGGAAGTGCACTTAAACTAAACTGCCCACAGATGCCCCACACACTAATCAGCTCTGACCAAACGTGTAGACCTGAGTTTCGAGCCAATCTTGGAAGCATTCAACGAAACAGGCAACAAAACGCGCTCATTAATAAAAGGCAAACAATGAAAATTGTCAATAAAAATTGAGAGAAACCAACAACAACAACAGCAACAACAGTAACAAAGTACTGAAGACCCACGCCAAAAAATGAAAGAAATAAAACTCAAACATTTTTAGATTGCAGACAGCGCAACTTCTGTGGGTGTTGCGAGTGCTGTACAGTGACTCTCAAACTGTGGCATGACAAACGCATTTCTGAAGCGGCGAGTCGTGATGCCTTATTGTAAGCTTTAATGACATCATCTGCTCAGCGAGAGAGAAAGATAGAGAGCAAATGAGATAGAAAGAGTTGAATCAGTTGATTGAACCTTTTATTGCTTGCCCGTCTGAGAGGTGGCAGCAAACAACAACAACATCAGCAAATAGATTAAGAAAGGAAACCTTTCTCCTGGTTGATTTTAGCTGGGATGCTGCGACTGCGCCTCTTTCATTCATGAAAATGCAAATCCCAAGCAGGCACTTGACAGCTACAACAGCCAAAGCCTCAGTCTGCGATTTAGCCAAGTGCCTTGGGGCTGCTTGTTGCCTGCCTGCCTCTTCCAGCCAAACTCCTCAAAGCAACCTCCTCTCGACAACGCAGTCGAACTACTATCTCCCCGTGTCGCGTGCTATGGCATGTTCATATTTCTAAACATTTACTCGGCATACGCTTTCTTAGAGAGGGTGTTGTAAGTATTTCAGGAAGTTGGTAAGATGTTTGTATAGAGGGGAGAGAAATATTTTAAAATTTCCAAATATTTATACTTAGATGGATTTATAAATCTATAATATGAAATTACATCTCAATATTGCTTCTAAAAATATGTAAAATAATTGGTAAATGAGACTTTTAACATATTTATTTAAAACTATTTTAAAACGATATTTAATACTAAATTTTTAAAGATTCATTGATCTAACTTATTCGCATCAAATGTCCATATCATGGTGATATGCTCAAAATATTACAAAAAAAAGTATTCAGGGGTGCCAAAGATATCGCTTTCGCTTGAATTTCACTTTAATTTGTATGAATATTTTACTTTACTTTTCTAAAGTTTTATATCGTTATTATTTCAAGAATAACATATTTAAATAATACTTGTTACTATCTAATCTTCCGAAAGTTAAATCGATCGTCTGAAAGTAAATATTTCCTTAAACCCTATATAAAGAGTAAAATTTTTAAATATACCTTCATTTAGCTTCAAATTAAGCTCATGTAAGCGTACTTCAAAGCTCACCTGGTCTAAACTTTCATTCATTCAAGACCTGAGTCTTTATGCACTTTTTTGTATGCTTAAAATTTTTAGTTATTTTTTTCTTATAAAAGATCTCGCAATCAATTTGAATATTTTTGCGTTGGTTTTACCGGATTTATGAATGAATTTATTTTTGTATATGCCTCCGAGTCCACGTACGCTAGGCTGGCTGACTGGTAGACAGGCAGACTTGTCTGCTCCATGCCATGTGCGACTCTCCAGCTCCCAACCCCGTTAACGTCTTTCGTACTCTCTGCAGTCGTCGCATTTGTCGTTTGTCGCCCCGCTAGGAAACTCTATGCAAATGTGGGCGGTTGTGGTGCTGCCTACGCGCAACCCACAAAACGACCAACTAGCTGACTGCTCTTTTTTTTTGCCAGGCCAAAAGTTGTTACCAGTTTTGGGTGCAGTTACTCCTAATGTTGCTGCAGTCGATGATGATAATGGTGATGGTGGCAGTGGTAGCTCATGTGGCCCACTAAACAAATTTCAAGGGAGAACGATGCAAAGCTATTAGCCTTGAATTTGCAATTACTCGTATATGATATTTACAATCCCATTATTTACTTATTTTTGTAAAGTGTAGAAAGCAGGGACTGTAAATAAGAGTTATGAATGCTAATTTCAACTAAAAAAAATAAATGTGAAAGAAATATGCTACAGTAACATGGTAATCACCAAAATTTTTAATTTTCTATTTTCAATTTATAAGATATAAATCAAATTTATTTCTTATTTTAAATTTTTATTTAAAAAGTCAAAAGAATCGTTAAAATTCATTTTTTAATAAAAGTTGAGAAATTATTTTTATTAATATTATTATTATTATTGTAAAGCAGCGGTGGGCACGCAAGGGCTCCGGGAGCTAGCGGCTGCTCCCGAATTCAGATATCGTGCCCACCGCTGTTGTTAAGTGTAGAAAGTAGCGCAAACATATGAAAATTACATTTTGGCTTTCAAAACTTATATATACATATTTAAACAGTTTCAAATTAAATTATTCTCAAATTAATTTTCTTTTTAAAGTTGAAACAGAAGCTGTGCTCCAGAAATTTTTAAATTTTAAGCCCTTGCTAACATCTACAAGTTTTTCCAGAGTTTTTAAGTTAGAGTATTAAAAAAGATATTTACTTGAAACCATTTTCAGTTGAGATTGGAGCAAACCAATTTCTGCTGAATTAAAGTATTTCAAATAATATAATTGATTATTTTGAGTCTGGTTTGGTCAGTCTTATAAAATTTATATTAGAAAACTATTTGAAATATTTAAAAAAAAAATTAGTTAATAATTCTTGCACTTTTTGAGTTATGCTAATGCCTGAATCCTTTTCAATCTTTGCAGATTGCCAATGCAGCCCAGTTGGATCGTTATCAGCCGCTTGCGATAAGCGCTCCGGCCAGTGCTCCTGCCTGCTGAACGTGGCCGGTCGTCGTTGTGACAAGTGCAAAGCGGGACACTGGAATCTGACGCAGGGCGTCGGCTGTCACGACTGCCAGTGCGATCCGCATGGGGCGCGGAGTCACGAATGCAATCCGTGGACTGGCCAGTGCGACTGTAAGATCGGCGTTGGAGGCCGCCACTGCAACGAGTGCACCGAGGGCTTCTATGGCTTCAGCACGGAGGGCTGTCAGCGCTGTGCGGCATGCGCGGCAGAGGGTCAGGTGTGCGATCCGCTCAACGGTCGCTGCATTTGCCCCAAGTTCACACGCGGCCTGGGCTGTGCCCAGTGTCAGCCCGGCACCTGGGGCTGGCAGGCGCGTCTGGGCTGTCGCGAGTGCGAGTGCGATCACATTGGGTCCATTGGCCAGCATTGTGCGGCCGTGGGCGGCCAATGCCAGTGCCGTGAGGGCTACGCGGGCCGCACCTGTGACAGCTGCGCCATCGGCTACTTTGGATATCCCGAGTGCCGACGCTGTGGCTGCGATGCAGCGGGATCGTTTACCCGAGCCGATGGTCTAATTGCCTGCGACTCCAACGGCCAGTGTCCTTGCAAATCGCTGGTGGTGGGCCTCAAGTGTGACACGTGCATGCAAAGCACCTTCGGCCTGTCCTCGCTCAATCCAGAGGGCTGCACCAGATGCTTTTGCTTTGGCCGCGCCGCCGAGTGCGAGCAGAGTGAACTCTCCTGGGGTCACATACGCATGTCGGAGGCGCGCAATCTCAGCATACAACAGCTGCGACCACAGCACGTGCCCAGCGGCGAGTTCGAGTACATTGTGGTCGTCCAGATGGCGGGCAGCGTTTCCTATCGCGAGGATGCGGAAATCCAGCGCATGAACGACCTCAGCCTGGTGCCGCGCTCCACGGGCAACGTGTCGATTGGCGCCTACTCCCAGTTCCATCAGCCGCTGTACTTCCAACTGCCCCCGCAGTTCTATGGCGATCGCACCACTAGCTACGGCGGCTACTTGTACTTCTCCCTGCTCACAGATGGCGCCCACACGCCGCTGGAGCGAAAAGTCCTGGGCCAGTATCCGTTGGTGCAACTTCATGCCCATGCCAAGCTGGTGCTGGACTTCTACGAGTACGAGGAGTTCGAGTACTCGCTGAATGTGACGCATCGTGTGCCGCTGCACGAGTCCTACTGGAAGTATCACCACAACAGCCAGGCGGTGGATCGCGGCACTTTGATGGCAGCTCTGCAGAACATACGACACATCTTTCTGCGCGCCTTTGCCTTTGCCGAGTTTCAGCAAGTCGTGTAAGTCGCATTTTACTTGAAAAATATGTACACTCTGAAAAGTATGACATCCTAAAATTAAGTACTGAATACAAGTACATTTTGGGATAAGTTCAAGATTGGTTTGTACTGAAATAAGTATATTCGGATCTTTTACAAACCGAAATTAATCCCAAAAAGTTCTTAAAGTATCCCAAAAAAACTTTAAATAGGATTTTTGCTTTTAAGATCGTTCATACTTGAATATCCCCTCATTAAGTTCGGAAATCCTGATATTTTAGAGAGTTAATGTATAAGACTGTGTTGCATTCGTTGAAATATGTGTAACAGGGAGAAGGAAGAATGTTCGGTAGAGTGGGTCAATTTGTTTGGAGAAAGTTTAAATTTTTTTCGATTTCAAGCGGTTGTCCAAATCGTAATATACGACGAATTCTAAGAATATCTACGTCGAATTCTAAGAATATCTACGACGAATTCTAAGAATATCTACAACGAATTTTAAGAAGATTTGCCCAATAAACCATGTGTCTAAAGTCGAAATCGAGCTTGCGATTTTTAGCGTGAAATATGGGAAATCGTATGAGTAGCCAAAACTTATTATAGTTTCTCGTTAAAAATCGGAAGCTTGATTTTAACTTTAGCTCGCGAGTCTTTTGTACGACTTCAAGGCGCCGTATAGGCAGAAATAAAGTTGGGAGCAGTCGCTAGCTCCCGGAGCCCATGCGTGCCCACAGCTGCTTTAGACCCATGGTTTCTTGGGCAAGTCTTCTTAGAATTCGTCGTAGATTACGATTTTGACAACATCTTGAAATCGAAAAAAAATTGCCCATGTTCGACCATATAAAGTATATATATTCGCGATCAGCATCAAGACCCGAGTCCATATCTCCATATCTGTCTGTCCATATAAACACACACATAATTCGATAAAATTTGTTTCAAATATCATATTTGCAGTACAAATTCAACAACACCCACAGTTATAAAGAAATAACTTTATTTTTAGTGCTTAAGCACATTAAGATCGAAGAAAGTCAGTGTCTCGACAATATCATTTACCGCTGGAAAATTGAAGTAGAGTTCATGGTATTCTTAATTACATCTAAGTTTTCTCCATTCTTCATCCATAGCCTACATAATGTGCACATGGATGCTGCCATATTTGTGCAAGGCTCAACCAATCTCATTGCCAAGGGCGTCGAGCGCTGCAAGTGCCCCAAACGATTCGATGGTCTGTCCTGCCAGGACCCGGGACACTCATATTATCGCTGGCGCAATACAAGTGACGTGGAAAGCGTGTTCATTGAGGATCTGATTGGACGTGCAGCACCCTGCCACTGCAATGGACGCAGCAATGATTGTGATCGCGAAACGGGCGTGTGTTTGGTAAGAAAATTCACTTGCATAATTTTATTAAGGAACGCGCTTTAGTGATGTAAATTTGAGTGGAAACATCGATGTCGATGCTCATCGATGTTTTCAAAATTTAACATCGATGTTAGTTGATACATCGGGTCGAAACATCGATGCATCGATGTATGCCAAATGTTTGAAAGCCATATCATTTTTGGAAGAAAACTAGAATTTTTAGATTAATGAAGCTCATTTTCTCTTAAAAACGTATGCTTTCATAGCAGCTTTAAAGTTTTAAACCAGTTTTAATCTTAAAAGTATAAACACAAACTACATGAGGGCTTTTTAATGAGAACTTTGAAAAGACATATGTAAGCCTTCTTGAAGCTATAGTATCCCTGACAAATTTAAATAAATTTTCTCACTTAGGCATTGCAAACACTGCCCAAATTACCGTAAGCTCATTGTCAGAGCGGCGAAAATGGCGTGCTGAAAGTGCGGCAGCCGATGTTTTGCAAAACATCGATGCATCGCCATGCAACATCGATAAATCGGCATCAACAAAAACATCGGAAAACATCGAGAAACATCGCTGAAAAAACATCGATGATCGATGCATCGATGTGTTTTTACATCACTAACGCGCTTTCGTATTGTATAGTTGACCGCCATTTTTAATTCAATATTGAACTAATTGGCTCTGCGCTAGTTCATTTTTGAATGAGACTGAACAGTTTTTGAAAATGTTACTTTTATTTATATGTTGACAAAGTCCTGTTAGATATATTTAATTTATTATAATTTAATTTATTTAATTTCTTTATTTCGATTCCTAGTACTGCAAGCTAACGCTTTTAACTTGAGTCACTAGTCACTATTATAATCATTGATTTTAAAATAATATTAATATTAAACAATTTACAATTATTAAAAAATGGAAATACAGTCGAACTTCCCTAACTCGAATTTTCTCTAACTCGAAGAAAATCGAGTGGCAATAGCGTTTACTAAGCAAATTTCATACAAATCTGTTTCCCTAACTCGAACTTCTATAAGTCGAATTTCTCGGCTTGTTTGGATGTGCAATATGCAATTGCAATATGATAGAATATTGCAATATTGTTCGAAATTTACTTATTTGTCAGCGCATCAGTGTATTAAAATGTATAAAAATTTTAAAGAAAATATTCAAACTTATTACTAGTTAAGGAATTTGAAAGTAGACCAAATAAATTAAAGTTGCTAAAAAATTTGGTATCTCAGCAAAAACATTTTTCATTATAAGTATTAAAAAATAAAAATTTAATTATGATGACACTTGAATCGGGAACTTCTTCTGGACACAGCAAAAGAATGAAGAAACCAATTTTTGAGAATATTAACAGGTCGTGAACAAACTGGAATCTTTTTTGGTTGAAAATAACAAGAAAATGTTGAAATGTATTTATGATTGAATGCATTTGTAGTTTTTTTTAAAACACTAAAAATAAAAAAAAATTCCCTAACTCGAAGTCTCCCTAACTCGATCTTTTTTTTTGGATAATGGTGATTCGAGTTAGGGAAGTTCGACTGTAGTAGCAAATTATAAAAATTTAAGCTTTAGTTTTCAGTTGTAATATTAATTTTCATTTTAGCTTACAGTTTTAATTTTCTATAATCTATTGTGATGCATGAATTATTACTAATATTATTATTATTTTTAGTATTATTATTATTTCCTTTATTTTGATATTATTTTTCATTATTTTAATTTATTTTATTTATGTTTAAATTTTAAATATTTTTTTATTATTATATTTTCATATTTATCTTATTTATTTACGCAGAATTGTCGTGAAAACAGCGGCGGTGCACATTGCCAGCAGTGTGCCGACGGCTTCTACGGCGATCCCAACTCCCGCCACGGCTGCCAGGCCTGTCCGTGTCCGGAGACCAACCGCAACTTCGCGCGCGGCTGCAACGTGTGGGAGGGCGAGGTCAGTTGCATCTGCAAGCCCGGATACACGGGCCGCCTGTGCGAGCGTTGCCGCCAGGGCTTCTTTGGCCATCCCATGCTGTACCCCAATAGCAGCTGTCAGGCCTGCAATTGCCATCAGGACGGCATCCGAGCCGAGGGCTGCGACACGGAGACGGGACAATGTTATTGCCGCGAAGGCGTCACGGGCCTCAAATGCAACAAGTGCGAAGCGGAGCGACATCATCTCGTGGAGAACGGATGCAGAGGTAAGTTGACCAGTGTAAACTGAGCACAATATATCTAAATTAAATCTATTTAGTCTGCGACAATTGTACTTTGCTACTGCTGGACTACGTGGAACTGGTGGGTCACAAGCTGCGCCGTGGACTGCACAACATGGACCTGACGGGCATCCCAGCACCGTATCTCAAGTTGTCCGAGTATGAGCGCGCCTACGAGACTTGGCGTGCTCGTCAGCAGGATTATAGCCAGGCTAGGCAGCTGGTTCTTGGCTATGACAACGCTGCGCTGGTTAAACTCGATGCCCATGCGGAGAACAACAAGTTTCAATCACGGAAGGCTGTGGCCACCATTGGCAAGCGACAACATGCACTCAACTCCATGCACGGAGCAGCATTGGTCGTGCAGCAGGATGGGGACGCGCTGCGCTCTGAGATTGTGCAAACGTTGCAAAATTTACGCAACTATGGCCAAGGAGCCCAGCATCTCAGTCTGCCGACAGCTCTGAAACAGGCCCGTTTCTATCTGGAGGCCATCCAGCAGCATCATCAGCTGGTGCAGGACATTCGCAACACCAACGATTGCGCCTGGCAGCATTTCTATGCCACGGGCAATGCCTCCGATGCGGCGTACGATCAACGTGCCCGCCTGGAAATGCTCTGGCGTGATCTGAATCAAACCAATCATCGTGTGGCGGACATGCGTCTGTATATTGATCGCACCGAGGATGTGGAACGCGAGGCCGACGATGTGCTGGAGCATGTGCGCAATTTGAGCGGTCATGTGATGGAGCAGTACCATCAACTGGGTGATCTGGGCGAGCGCATTGGCCAACATCTCAACCAGAGTTTCGTAGAGCGAGGCGAGGATATGTTAAGAACAACAATCGCACACCAATCCCAACTCAATGACCAGCGACATCAGCTGACAGCCTCGGCTGCACACCTGGACGACACACTCGTGGCTCAAACGGAGCTGCAGCGGGAGGTGCGCAAGCACTGGCTGCCCAAGGCGGAGAAACACGCATCGCGTCTGCTCGAGCGATCGAACGAGTACGCCAGGCAGTTTCAGCCTACCAGGAATGGGGCGCGCATTGCGATGCTTGCCAGGTAAGAGTTGGCATTAATTTCCTAGACATAACATACATATTCGGGGGTGCCACAGAAATCGCTTTCGCTTGAATTTAACTTAAATTTCAAACAAATTAGAGTGAAATTCAAGCGAAAGCGATTTCTGTGGCACCCCCGATTATTTATTATATTATTGTTATTATTATTTTATTATAATAACATGTATTTTTATAATTATTATTATAGTTGCGGTCAGAACAGCTTTTTTTCTACCAAATCAGATTTCTTCCAAGGTCCATTTGCGGAAAAGTTTAAAGCATAGGGCAGAGGGCATTCTAGTTTTATAAAAACACTGTTTGACTTTTTCCGCTCCTTTTGCTCTTAGTAAAAAATATGAAAAAATTTCAAGACAATTAAATACTTCTGCAAAATTGAATAGGATTTATAAGACAGACAGGATAGCTTGCATCCTATTGTTCTTATGACCGCTTTATGATATAGTAATCCGACTTTGACTAAAATTGGTCAGGATATAAGAGACAGTCCCAAACATACAATCTGCAAGTTTGGTTGAGGTATCTAAATAAGCAAAAAAGTTTTTCATACTAAGAAATTTCGTGACCTTTGACCCCGAACTTGACCCACTTACAGGTCGAATTTCGCAAAACGCCGTCTTATTGCACGATGATTATTATCTCATCTATGTTGAGTGAAAATTTCATCTTTCTGCGCTTAGCCGTTTGGCCTACACGTTGATGTGTCAGTCAATGAGTCAGTCGGTCAGTCAGGACAAAGAGTATAGATAATAGATTTGGGCTATTATTAAAATGAAAAATGTCTAAACACCACAAAAATATTTTGATTCCACATTATAGCCCAATATCCAATAGAAGCCAAGTAGTATGGAGTTTTTTACATAGGGCATATCTAGATTTCAGTGGATATAGAGCGTCTCATGATAAACTTTGAGAAAGTATTGGATTGGAATGATCTCATAAATGTTAAAAAAAATCAAGAAAACACCTGTTTTTTTTCCAAAAACGGCTTTTTTGCTTTTCAAAATTTGGCTACACTGACTATTATCATTATCATCATTTTCATCATCATTAGCATTATATTTATCATTATCATTATCAGTAGCATAAGCACTAGCATTATCATTATCATTACCTTTATCATTATTTTTATAACATGTATGTAATTATTATAATTATTGTTTTCCAGCTCCGCACATAGCAACATATCCAAAGCCATTGAGGACGCACGCCAAGCTTCCCTGCTCGCCAAGGAGCGAGTCTACGAGGCCCAACGCACTCTCTACCCCAGCGATGGCAGTTCCATGATTGAACGCGCCAAGCACTCGCTGCATGTCTCCAAGCAACTTCAACGGGAGGCACTGCAGCAAATGCAAAAGTCCACGGTGCTCAAGGGCAAGCTGCAGGAGCAGGAGCAGCAGGTGGAGGGCATTAAGCGCACCATCTTCGAGACCGGGCAGCGCAGCAACAACATAACCAGCCAACTGCAGCTACTGAATAATAATTCGGCACGTCGCCTAGCCCAATCGAGCATGGAGCTCGCCCAGAAGACCAGCGATGAGATGCACGCGGAGCTGCACACGGCTCGGGAGATGCAACAGTCCATACAAAATATGCGAAAATCATTTGCGATGCTCGAGCCCGACTGGGAGATCAAACTGGGCATGGCGGAGGAGAACATCTCGTTGACCAAGACGAATCTGAGATTGGCCAACGTGTCACTCAGCTACATCGAACAGCAGTCGGCCAAGGAGCAGCAAGTCTTCGAGACCTGGAATAACAGCATGGCCCAGCAGCTGCAGCAGCTCAGGGATCAGATTGCCAAGGCACGGCATGCGGCAGAGGCGGTAAGTTGGATGGTGTCCAAAAGTGTGGGAGGCAAGAGGAACCAGGGCAAAAGACAATTGAAATTTATTTATTATGATGGACATATTTCACTCGATTCCACGTGACGTAAATAAAAAAGATACTTTTGTTCCTTTGGGTTTCTCTGGGTTTTTTTATGGGGACATGCTAAAATATTGAAAGACAATCTTACCCCTTAAGCCGTTAATTAAAAGTGATTTTTGTGTTGATAAAAAATTAATAAAAATAATACGAAATAGTTAACAAATAAATAAATAAAATGAAAAAAAAAAAAAAAAATAATGATTAAACTAAATCAGTTAAATAAATTTTAATATTTTTTTTTTTTAAAACCATAGTCGAACTTTTGTTTTTAATTGCTCATTATTAATTTAATCCAGGGACTACAAATAATGATTATTTGTTTTTTTTTTTTGTAATCAAAAAATCATTCAATTATAAAAACTTTGAGACAGCGAGAAAATACCAATATTCATCATTATGGCTCATTTATTCATTTTCACCATTAATAAAAAATGTTCAAGTTTTATAGATTTGCTCACAAAATAATGATTAAATTTGAGATATACTATACTTTACTACTCAACCAATAATCATTATTTTTGAGCACAAAAATAATACTTAAATTGATGCTCACCACAAGACATTTTTTTTTAAATGGATTATTATTATTGTTTGTCTTGGCTTATTGACTAGGGATATGTATCATTTTTGACCTTATTCCCTAAAAAAAATTCGAAACTACAACTTGAGCTTTATTTTGAGCATAAAATAAAACTCATGAAATAATGATCATTCAAGTTTTATTTTTTGATTATTGATTGATTATTGGTTGAGAAGTAAAGTAGTTATAACTAAAAATTAATCATTATTTTGTAAGCAAATCTATAAAACTTAAAATTAATCATTATTTCAAAAATTTTTTAGCTACACTTATAATGTTTACAGTCCCTGATTTAATCATTATCATTGAAAATATCGATTAAAATCCATACATTTAAAATGATGGCGAAAATGCAATCCATTTTTTGAAATGATCATTATTGAATTTTCCCTTGCATCTTCAACTAATCTACTGTATTTTTGCTACCTCAGATTGACGTCTCACTGGAGTCTTTGGGTCCGAAATGCAGTCGCACTTACCTGCCGGTCTCCTACGGCTTAAGCACCTCGAACTCCCTGCGTTTAAGCTTTGCGCTATCGAATCACATGGGCAACTCGCCCCTGTTGCATGTCGAGGGCAGCGAGGGGCGACACATAACATTGGAGTTGTACAAGCGACGGGTGCGTCTGGTTTGGAATCTGGGCGGGAGTACGACGACAATCACACACCCGCTGGAGGTGCAGACCCGGGATCCCAAGTTCGATGATGCCTGGTATCAGGTGGAGGCGAATCGTACATTGAATCTGGGCAGCTTGCTCGTCAGGCGTATGAATAACTATGGCGCCCTCGGCCAGGCATCGCCAGTCACGGGCTCCACCGATGCGGAGCACACGCGATTCTTTCAGACGCACAACGAGCGCATTTTGCTTGGAGGCTATGCGGCCAAGGAGCTGACGTCGGGTCTTAATGTGGTCGTGCATCAAGTGGAGGTGGACAACAAGCCAGTGGGCCTGTGGAACTTTGTGGGCAGCGAGGGACGTTGCGGTGGCGCCATGATTGGGGCGCGGGAATCATCCGCTTCGTCGGTGGCTCGCCACTTCAATGGCTTGGGCTATGCCCAGCTGAAGAAGACACGGCCACGTCCCTATCGCAGGAATCTATTTGCGCTGCAGATGACGTTCCGCACGCTGGACGAGAATGCGTTGCTCTTCCTGGCGGTTGATGACAAGAACGTAAGATGTTCGCCCAAAACTATTGATGAAATTTTCCTAAATTCCCTTTCTTTGAAATCCTTTAGAACCGCTCGGTGTCGGTAACATTGAGTCGCGGACGCATTATGTTCCGCATCGACTATGGCGACGAATCCAAGTTGGAGATCAACACGACCAAGAAGTACAACACTGGCCAATGGATCAAAATTGAGGCAGCCAGAGAATTCTCCGCAAGACGCAGCACTGAGAACGGCATGCTCCGTGTGAATAACGATCGCGCCATCTCCGGAGCACCCACGCTGCCAGTGAAGAGTCACATGCTGCCAGATCTATCGAAGGCAATTTATTACTTGGGCGGTGTGCCACCAGGTGAGTTCTTCTCAGCCATCTATGATCAATGGATGTTTATTAATGGATTCTATATACTAATGTCGAAAAATATTACTCAGAATCATACCTGTTAAATTTCGATTAGAATTACTAATCAACTAGATTATTTTTGGAAATAATCGTAGTGACTATATAAATCACTGTTGAAAAATTTCTAATTATATAATGATTACGATTACAAAAAATTAGAAACAATCTAAAATTATTACAATTATTCAAAAACAATCAGAAATAATCAAAAATAATCGTTTTAAGTATTCGGATTATCTATGATTTTTTCTGATTATTTTGGCTACTTTGATTGTGAAAATTTAAAATAATTTGTTTTTACTAAATAGCAGAGCTCGCAAATAACAGTTGACCGTTTTTCCTTTTGCGATCTATTTACGAACATAACCGAAAAAAACATCCATGCTTGCTCTTTCTCTGAGTAGAAAATTTCTATTCTCTTTATTTTTGTTTTTGGTTGAGTGTTCTCAGTTGAACTAATCTGGTAATGTTTTTTCAATAACAATTTATGGAGAAAAACCGATTGAGTGCTCAAAATATGACAGTCGCCAGGTGACCAAAAAAATGAACAACTCAGTTCAAACGGTCATTAATTTTTTTCTATGGTTCATTTAGACTTTTTAAAACTTCGAAAAGTTGACCCATATTTAGTGGCACATTTCACAGCATGAATACCCGATTTACTTCCTGTACACATAATAAATTTACATACATACAACGGGGGCCAAAAGTATTTTGGCACCCTTTAAAGTTAGTTCTAGCCAAATTGTGAACTTGGTTCATGTAAAGTTTGGTATCATTGGAAAGGTCTTTTGAATTCCTTTCGAATGATGCAATACTTTTCTTAACCCATCAGGTACCCATTGAAATTTTCAAATTTTTGTAAACGTCAACTTTTTTCCTCGATTTTTAAAAAAAATATGTTTTGATGCAGAAAGTTTCTATAAACAATTTAATTAGTAACTGCAAACAATTTTTTTCAAATATCTCTTCGCTAGTATTTTTTATAATTTTTTGAAAATGGCGAAAAAGGCACTTTTTCCTCATTTTCATGCAAAAAGTGCCTTTTTCGCCATTTTCAAAAAATTATTATAAATTATAAATTATTAAAAAAATTATAAAATTATAAATAATCAGAAATAATCAGAATTATTCAGAAAAAATCAAAAATAATCCGAATACTCAAAAAGATTATTTTTGATTATTTTTTATTATTTCTGATTATTTTAGAATAATTGTAATAACTTTAGATTATTTTCAATTTTTTGTAATCGTAAACATTAAATTTATTTCAAAAATTAAGCTTTTTTTTTTAAATAGTTCCCAATTTTATTTCATAATTTTTTTTCCTCAATTTTGTACTCTGAATATTTTTTGTAGTTGAAATTCCTAATTTTTTCATCCCAATTTTGGACTCCTAAAATTTTATTCTTGGTTTATTTTTCTTTTTAAAATTTTTTTAAAAAGTTTCGGAATTTGCATGAGGCACCTTATTAATGTATCTTTTTATAGGCTTTACTTCTGGAACGACCAAAGCACCCGGCGCAGACAATCCTTTTCTGGGCTGCATGATGGATGTGCAGGTGAACGGGGAGACCTACGATCCGCTCGAGAGTTCCACCTACTTTGGTGTGGAGTCCTCCTGCAAGGATATGATCACTAAGTATTTATAGCACACATAATACCATCCAAACCAAACCTAATTGTTTGCTGCCTCAACAGAGCTGGCTTCACCGGCAATGGATACCTGGAGCTGCCCTCCCAGTCGCTGCGGAAACGGGCCAACACTGGCCTGGTCTTCCGCACCCTGCAGCCGGACTGTCTGCTGCTGCTCGCTGCCTATCCGCCGGAAGTATTGGCCGACTATGATGCCAAGGACATTAAGGGCAACTACTCAATGAGCTTGATCGACGGCCAGCTGCAGGTGTGGATCAATTCCGGACGCAGCTTCATCAAGATGTACTCGAATGCCAGTCAGCTGAACGATGGCGAGCTGCATGTGATCAATCTCATCAAGACTGGCCGCAGACTGGAGCTGATGGTGGACGATGAACAGCAGGACTTGCGCAGCTTGAGCGGCACACCATCGCTGGTGAGCCTGCCCCAAGATGCCGGTGGTCTTTACATTGGAGGAGCACCGCCACATGAGATTTACACGCCACTGGCGCCGACATTTGTGAAGTTGGAGGGCGCCATTCGCGATGTGGTGTTCAACAATCGTACGATTAACTTTAATGACGCCCTGACCTTTGCCAATGTACAGATTGGACGCAATGGTCCAGTTATGGGCAGCTTGAAGGGCGGACTCTACGACGTGCTGCTCAAGACGGAGCCGATGATTGGCAAGAGTTTCACTGCCTCGCCGGAGGGTTGCAAGCGGGTGAGTTGTTGACTTCAGATACATTGGGATCGGTTCAATTAATCCGGAATTCGGGCTCTGTGTGAGATGCATGTATATACATATATAATTAATTTGTGGCTGCCTAACTCTCAACTTTTGATCGACTTAAATGTTTCTCTTTGTTCTTATAGGATTTTAGTTGCTAAGCAATTATGTCAAAGCTGATACGCTAAAAGCTTCAAGCGCTGCGCTGCCAGAAAGCTCTTTTGTATACTAATTTCGCCTAAAACAAAAAAACAAAAGCTTACTAAACATAGCTACTCAATGTGGTCTACATGTGGATTAATCATACAATCATCAATTAGTATAACCTCTGACTTAACCATAAGCTTCATCTGAGCTTAACTCCAAGGCATTTTCACTTGGCTTCAAGCTTTAACACGAGAAAAGATTTCAAGAATAAAAAGTTGAAGGCCAACTTTAATAGTTTTTAAGATTATCAATTAGTTATAAGTTTTAAAACTCGGTTATCGGTTAACAAAAGTGACATATTTGAATTAAAAATACATTTGACAACAACATGTTTGTAAATATTTCATACAACTTTAACTTCTTATGTATGAGAATAATACTTATATAAGCTCGCATAAATATCATAAATAAATCATAATAAATCATAAATACTTAAAAATATAAATACATATTTCACTCATCAACGCTTTGTGTACGTTTTTGCTTTCATTGATGTATCATACGAATAACTTTTGCACTCTGCCACTTCAACTACATAAATTGTTATCACATTTTGCGTTTTAAATAAAAACAAATCTTAACAAAAACAAAAGAAATAAATATTTTATTTTTTAACATCACTTAAAAACTGAGCTCGCACTCAGAAAACTCGCTCACAAAAGCTCAGAACTAACACAAAGTCGTCGTGGTGAGTTAAGTTCCCGTTAAGCACTAAGCCTAGAACTAAGATTAATGCAATCATTTTGAATTTACAGATTGGCAGTTACTCCTACGAGCCGAATGCCTTCAAGTTTGGAGACGAGCTCTACAGCTATTCGCAGCTGAAGCTGCCGGAGCGACATTTCTGGCAGCGCAACTTTCATCTGAGCTTTGACTTCCGCTCCTTCTATCCGAATGGAATGCTCTACTTGTCGCCGGGCACCAAGGAAAAGCCCAAGCATTATGTTGCACTACTCCTCAAGGATGGGCAACTGGTGCTGATCGTGCGGGGACGTCGACGCGAGGAGCTGCAGCTGACGGCCAAACTGAACGACGGCGAATGGCATCGGGTGACGATCAGTTGCCATGACCGCAAGGTCACCATGAGCGTGGAGATCGGGCGAACGGACCAAAAGACATCGGCTCAAATGAAGGTGCCCAAGAAGATTGGCTCATCGCAGCATTTGCTGGTCGGTGGCCTGCCCCAGGCGCCAGTGAAGGTGCCCTCGGAGCTCTATATGCGCCTGGAGGCATTCAAGGGCTGCCTGCGACGCTTCAGCATCAACAATGGCACACAGGATCTGGCACGTCCGGGCAAGCACGCAAATGTGGGTCAATGTTTTCCCACGGTGGAGCGAGGCAGCTACTTCCCAGGCGATGCCTATGCCGTATATAGTTAGTTATCTTAGAGTGTAAATGATTAGCTGATAATTCTCATGTGATCCTTATGCTTGCAGAGAAAAACTTTCATGTGGCCAAGTATTTGGAATTGGAAATGGAATTTCGCACCTCTGAGCTATCTGGTATATTGCTGAGCGTTTCCGAGCCAAGCGGCTTTCCGGCCCTTTCCCTGGAGATCAACAATGGCATTGTGAGTGACAGTCAACAACTTGAATCATTTGATTTCAGGGAAATTTTTTCACATAAAAAATCAATGACTATTATCAATGAGAATACGTATACAAAAAAATAATGATAATAATTAAATACGAGCGAAAAAATACAACTCACAAGTAATTATTAATATTTATGATTTTTAATTTTTTTTCGCTCAAAATAAAACTTGCTTTAATTTCATGGCTTTTGTGTAAGATTTTCAACCGGTATTTTTGCAGATCCTTTTAAAAGAAAGGGGAGCCATAAAACCCGAAAATAAATCTTTAAAATCATTACGTAAACTTTTTTAATCAGAATCACAAATAATGTTTACCTGTGAGTTTTATTTTTTCGCTTAAGATTATTCATTATCATTGTAATACTATGTACTTTTTATAACATAACTCACAATGATTTCTGTCCCTGTTTGATTTTAACTTGCTCAATTTGTAGATCGTTTTCTCTTGTGATCTGGGCGATGGTGTGCCATTCCGTGTGGAATCAACGCTGCCTGGCAAATATGCGCTCTGTGACAACAAATGGCATAATATCTCAGCGCTGTACGATGGAGAGCAAATCGCCCTGAGAATCGATCAGTTGCCGGCCACGATCAGCATGTCGAATCAACGCAACGTGGGCAAAGTGCAGACCCGATCCCCGCTCTACATAGGCGGACTGCCGGGTAAATATCACAATGATCACTCTCTATAGTAGTATCTATTTATTATCCCTCTCTGATCTGTTTAGATATCGCATCCAGCGGTTGCTTGTTGGCACGCGACAACTTTAAGGGCTGCATTCGCAATGTGTCCATACGCAACGAGCGACGGGACTGGATTGACATGGATGATCTGCACAATGTCCTGCTCAGCGAGTGTCTCGTTTCCAGGGATGAGAACTGATGATGCGTTGGTTCCTGCCAGGTTGACGCCACACCGAAACAATTTCCAAATGTATTGTGATCAATTACGAGTTTTATAGCCATAGACTTAGGCAACGTCCAGTTACTTAGCATATCACTGCCATATAAGTAATATTATATTATTACCCTAGTTGTACAATTTATCTGGAACAAATTTAGAATTGCCAGTGACTGCATTTGTATGTCCTATTAATCCTTAATTATATTTAGGTTTCATTATTTATTTTGTTTATTTAAAAGAGGCTTTAAGTTTGCAATTTGATTTTATTTTTTCACTTCAAACAATAACACACTTATTTTCGAATCTCCTCTCATTTGTACAGAACTTGTTTATTAACAATCTACATACATATATTTATATATGCATTTTATATCAATATCTAACTATATATTATATTAATTAGTATTTTATATGATTAAGTTTCATTTGTACATAAATCAGCCATTTAGTAAATAGCTACATATACTTATTTCTAATTCTTAAATATATTGCTTAGAAAATAATTAAATAAACTAAATTAATCGGAATAAATAAATATTTTTATTTAAATAAAATTCAAACAGCTATACCATTTAAAAGGTGAAATTAAATTTAAGACCATTGCTACACTTATGATCGATTTGATCACGATCACACTGCGATTTAGGGTCATAGTTGACAAAGGGTAAAACTGAAATGGAATTAAATACTTGTCAGTCCCAAAGTTATTTTCTGTGTTCTAAACACCTGATTCCCCTAAATACACAGAGATTATGGATCTGAATTTACATCCTTTTAGGCGGGGGCTTCAGCAATATAATAGCCAAAAATAAATGCTTTGTCGTGGCCAGCGTTATTCTCAGATACAAACAAAATAAGATACTGGTAAGCGGTATTGATGACGAAAACAAAGAGTGTAATAGAAGGGCTTAAAAATCTAATTAATAACACGGTGCTACAAAATTGAATCAAAATAAAACTTCTGGGATGGGACAAAGCTTAGGTTGTAGGTATAGATAAATAATTGTTTTTTGCTTACTAGAATTTTTTGGTGCACATCGAAATTTTAAATTGCGGTCCAAAAAACGTTTTTTCGTACTTGCACTCACTAATGCGTACTTGCACTCACTAATTTTTAACGGGTTTGGAGAGAAGAAACTTAGGTATAAAAACGTGCCATACTTGACTTAGCAGGATTCAATTCCCTTATTAGATTATTTTCTATATAAACAAATTTTTTTTGTGTGTTTTTTTTTACATCTTTTGACTTTGGTGATTTTTTTTAACAATATTTTATTAGAAACCCCTTAGACTAGTATTTTTTTTAAAAAGAACACATATTTACGAGTAAAATGTGTTTTTAAAATCGGACAATAATTGGCAAAGCTATAATAGATTTTCTGAAACAGAATTGCTCAAAATGTCCCCTCATATTCCATTTGTAGTTGCGTAGTTAGCAAAGTAGTTAGCAAAGGAGTATTTTTCCATGACTTTTTTTCAAAAAAAAAAACTAACAACTCGGGTAAATACCACACAATCTAAAAAAAAACGGTTTTTTACCGTAATTTACAATTTTGAAGTGCAACGAAAAATTCTAGTATGCCACAATGTTACATTCAACTATATCTACAACCTACGCTATGTCGCATCCCAAATCTCTTGGCTGTAGCACCGTGTAACATACCAAAAAAAAATAGTTGAATTCATTACAAATACTTAACTTTATTATGATTCATTCAAGCGCTACAAATATTTCCTTATAAATTAATTGAATTTACTTCTGTACTCAATTATTGATATTACTGTTTTTCAACAGTGCGTATTAAATCACGTATACGTAATTTAAAATCGTGACAATATACCTCTTGTTTATTTGCAATTTTAATGTGCTTATTCTGATTCAATTTTATTCATCATTTTTATTGTTTGGCACTGAAAAAAGTGCACCAGAGTTTAAATCTCTCTTATTCAATATGCGAAAGTGTAGCTTGAGATTTTCTTGTCACACCAAGATTGGGATATTTTCTGTTTTATATTTCCTACAAACAATATTAAAAATAAATTGTCAGAACATTTTCAAAGGAACACCAATTCAGGATGAGTGCGTTAAGCACTAGGAGAACCAGCTTGAACAGTCGACGGGGCAGTCGAAAAAGTCAGTTGACAGCCTTGTCTCTGTCCTACGATATTTACTGCATTAACTTCTATGATAATGGGCTAACTGCCGTGCGTGATGAGTATATAAACCAAATAAAACTTGGCCTTCGACGGTTTCTCTTTGTTATCGATTTGGATAATGAGGTAAAGCAGGCATTCTATACCAATGAGGCGAACAAACGCTCGTCGAAGATTAAGAAAGCAGGTGAGTGGACGAATTGAGGTGATTGCTTACGACATCGAGATATTAATTTACGATAGAGCCTGTACCGACGGAACCCATTGAATTGGCACTGAAGCGCATACAGGATTGCCTGAATGCATACGAATATGTGACCAGAAGAATTGATGCGGAGAATAGCTTCAATTTGCTTAAATACTATCAAAAATATGTTCCCGCCGAACTCAAGTTTAAGTTTGTCGATCCCAAAAAGGACAAGGCCGCCATGGAAGCAAAGCGACCACCAAAGAGCAAAGATACAACAGAAACTCTAACAAAGAGCAAAATTGTGTGTTTTGGTGTCACATCCAAGGAGCATAACAGGGTTGGCAAAGGAAAACCTCTATCCAAGCGTGCGGTAAGCATTGAATTTTTGATGGATTGTTGGATGGAATAATCATTAAGTTGATCGACAAAAATTCGACAATTCGATTTTTGCAAAAGTGACTTTGGTAAAGGTCCATAATATGCGGAAAACCTCAAAAAAAAAAGAAAAAATCCAAAATTAGAGGGCGATTTTTGATGAATTTAGGTGCAAAAATTATTTCTAGGTCTTTTTTATTTTTGTTTTAAATTAATTTTGAAATTGTAATGCAAAATGAACATTTTGCATTTTTGTTATGTGCATATTGACAAAAAAGGTTAATTTTGCATTACAATTTAAAAATTAATTTAAAAAAAACTAGAAAATACCCGGAAGTAAATTGTGCACCTAAAAAAATTATAAATCGCCCTCTAATTTTGTATTTTTTTTTTTTTTGAGGTGTTCCGCATTTTATGGACCTTAACCGTGACTTTTAATTACTTCAACTCGATCATTTTTTAGACTATTTTCGAGTTAATTATATAGATTTTCATTCAAATTTGACAACTCATTGGAGTTTGTAATTCTAAGCTTAATTGCATGATTAAGTTCAGTTAATTAGAACAGCAGTTGATTAAATGTTCAAACCTGGGTATTCAAATTTAGAATTTGTAAAAAAGGTTAAGGATTTACCTTAAATATTTTTTAAACGAAATAAATAAAATTAGAATGACGCTAAACCATGATAAAAACGTCATTCCGCTTTTAAATCGGATCAGTTTGGCAAAGTTATGAATGTTTAAAGTTGGTATGATTTTTTGACAAAGCAATTTTACAGGTTTAAATTGTCGCTAATACTTTGTAGTTACAGCTACGTTTCCTTTAGAATATTGTTTCTTGCGAAAACTTGATTTGTCGTTATTATTTGGAGATTCAATTTTTTAAACTAACTTCTGTTCAGATTTGCATTACTTCTTGTACTACTAATAACCAATAATCTAAGCTCTTTATCTGATAAATTTTCTTTGAGGGTCTCATTTATTTTGATCAGTAATCATCAAATTTAAATAATTTAAAATAATTTTAGAGTTTTTAACATCACTTATTAAACCGTTTCGAATTCCAATACAGTACATTAAGGATCAACCAGCTACAACTTCAATTTTAATTCTTATAATTGGCACTCTGGACAATGAGTTCTATAAGACTCTGATAGCGTGAGTCCCCATCCAAACCAACTATAAATTGTACATTCTAAAGATACAATTGCTCTAGATATAATCAGCCCCTGCGTGGTATTGTCCACTTCCTGCCCGAGGAATGTGCCTATGATCTTTTGGTGCCACGACCACGTCGCCTCAAGGAACTGCGGGAAAGCATCGAGAATATCCAACGGGATATACACTCACTGCGAAAACGTTCCCAGTCCAAGACAATAGGCATCTTTCAGCAGCAGCTGCCCCAGATGTCCAAGTGCCAGACAACGAAATATGCCAGCGAAGTCTTCGATCAGTTGTGTTGGTTCATCTACGATGTGCAGACACTGAGGGAGCACTACGATGAGTACTATGTGAAGCTCTATAACGAGATCGACATCAAGATGAGTCCCAAGACGAGTGTGCAGGAAGCCTACCACTTGGCCGAATCGCTGCACATTGGCGGGCATTATTTGAATCACGAGATGCCTGCTGTGGACAACGATGATGCAACGGTCTACATCTATTTGGAGTCACTGATGAACACGTTTGGGCCACCCAGAGAGCTCATGACCGAGGTGGAGGTGCTGCTGCTGGCCAATCCATCGTCGTTGGTCCAAACCCGTGTGCTGGACAAGATCAAGGTCTATGCGAATGCCTTCAAGAGCATCATTAAACTGTTGAAGAGTGAGCGGCTGTTTGTCGAGCAGGCGAATCCATTGCTAATGAACGTCATATCCTATATGGACCAGAAACTGATGAGAAACATCTACCACGCCTGCCTCGAGTATAATATATTGCGTCGTTATTTCTGCACAGGATATTCCGTAGATAGTCTGCAGTTTAAACCCTTCACCGATGATGTGGAACCCCGATATCTGCCCAAGTACGCAAAGTTATATTTAACCGATGACGCGGTTACCCAGCGAATAATTCAACTAGTCGATGAGTTTGAGAACTATAAAGTTGAGGAAATCCATCCACACATAAAGCTCTACACGTTCAAACGCTGTCTCCACGAAGTCTTTGAGCACCAGAAGGAGATTGTGATACCATCTCGACTATGCTTTCGAGATTTCACGCTTTATGAAATGGAGAATTTCTTGAAGGATCTGGTAACGGTCGAAATGTTTGATAGCACCATAAACGATGTGAAGGCGAATCTAACGACTGAATATCCAAGTAATAATACTTTAAGCGAGCACACTGATATACAAAATCCATTTAATTGTCAGAGTAGAAGACAATATGTGGTCACTCCCAGCGTCTTTATACGTCCCAAGTCTCTGAAAGCACACAAGGTGGCTGAACAGATCAGGGAACAGATGAGGGAGAAGGAAAAGACCGAAAGGCAATCCGCAAGAGGCAGCAAATTGCGCAATCAGAGTGCTCGGAATTCGAATGCCAAGAGCCGTAGCAATATTGGTTCGACACAACAGTCATCGTCACTCGAAGAAAATACATCGGGAGCAAAGCAACAACACTCATTTATTGGACTGGGACCCGATCACCCACTGCTGACGGGCTATAATCTGGATGACACGCGTCAGACCATCAAAGTGAAGACTTCAAAATATCATTTCGAAGAGGGTCTAATGACGCTCTATCAAGAGAAATGGAATTTCCGCCAGTTGAACAAGTATTTGAACATTGAAATTGACAAACATAGTATCCATCTCACCAATGAACGTGGAGATATGAGCAAAATATCGAACAATATACGTATACAGACACCAAGTGGCATTCACTTGAGGATCAGACCCAACACCGACGAATGCGCCAAGGCGGTGCTCAACTATCCCAATGGCCTGACCCTCTACTGCCATGACACCCACTCCGAGCACCTTTGGTCGGGCAATCAGAGCGAGCAGAACGAGAGCCGTCGCATCTGTACGCCCCATGGCTGTGTTATTGTCTTTTACAATGGCAACGATACGATTCTGATCATGAGATACAACGGTGAGGTCTATAGGCTATATAGCTGTGAAGATGTCATGGAGGAGCAGGAGGGAGATGAGGAAGAAACATCCGACTTTGTTAATGCCTGCTCAACTCAATCCACATACAGTAGTTATAAACCTTTGATTAAGGAGCTGGATCGTGACTCAGCCTCCAGACTGAGTAGAAAAAAATCGAAAACTCCGCCCACTACTCGTGAGTCGGGTGGAAGTGACAAAAAAGGTAAGAAGAAATCCCAGCGGAGTACTGACTCCACATCATCCACAACTCTGGCTGTCAAAGCGGCCAAGGCCCAAGCCCGTGAGATGAAACTAAATCAAACAGCGGCACTTTTTGCCAGTATCGATAACGAGCTCAAGTACTTGGAGTTCATCATGGGACTCTACAATATTAGCTATGTGCACCTGAAGCTAACCACTTCCCTGGGCAGTGTTGTGCATGTGGAAAGGCAGGATAAGATCTACTGTGCCAAGCCCATTTGGGTCACCGAGTGGCATGATTACTACGCCAACGAGAGCTACGCTATGCGGGACGATGGAGTCCGTATGGTCTGGACCCAGGACACTCTAAAGTGCTATCATACCGATGGCACTGTGATCAATACAACCACAGTGGGTGGCGTTGATGTCGGCATTATTGAGGATGAGATGGATAAACAGATAAGTTCTAGTAGCTCGCATGAGGCAAATTTCAGTGAAGAGGGTTCCGTATCCATGCAATCGGTAAGTCAAATTCATCGAAATTAGTGATGTAAATCGAAAACAAATCGAGTCTAAAATCGAAACCTAAAAATCGACAACAACAAAAATTAATCGAGTTGTCGATATACACAACTGGCCAAAATAATATGTACACTCTTTTTTTTACTATAAATACTTCATATATAAAAAATTAATTTGGAAAGGTCATTTAAATTTCGTTTAAATGATGCGAAACTTTTCTTAACCCATTAAGTACCCATTGAAAATTTTAAATTTATGTAAATGTCTACTTTCTTAACTTTTTTCCTCGATTTTAAAAAAAAATGTTTTGATGAAGAAAAATTCTTTAAAGCCCAATTTACACGATCGGTTTCCGACCGACACTTTACGTTAATAAATCGTCGGTCTCGTGTGAACACGCAAAATTTTAGAGCGTCGGTTTGTCATCGAAACGAACATAATACGTAAAAATGGAATTTTTTGGTATTTTTTGGTGCATTTTTTTGGCAACATTTTCCATCGGTCAAAAAGTGTCGGTCGGAAACCGATCGTGTAAATTGGGCTTAAACAATTCTAAGAGTGACTGCAGAAAAAAAATTTCAAAAATCTTTTCGATAATATTTTTAAAAATTTTTTAAAAAATTGCTTAAAAGGCACTAATTCGTAATTTTCATACAATAAGTGCCTTTTAAGCAATTTACAAAAATATATAAAAAATATTGGCGAAAGGATTTTTGAAAATTTGAAAGTTATAGTAAAAAAAAGAGTGTACTTATTATTTTGGCCAGTAGTGTATCTCCAAATTATACTAATATATCGAGTTTTAAAATCGATTTTATTAACTCGATTGGTTTTTTTTTTAAATCGCGTTAAAGTACTTGAAAATTGACTCCGCGAAAATCGAGTAGTTGATTTTTGATGTATTTTTACATCACTTAAGGAAATCAACGCAAACTGACAACTCTACCAATCCACAGGATGATATTTATATTAATTTGCAAGCTTCGTCAGTTAAAGACTATGGATCAAAGGTTAAAAACTTGGGACTTGATGAATTTTTAGTAGAAGGAGAGGTCGAAGATGAATACATCTATGATTACAGCTTCGAAACCTATACTGCCAATAGTTTTCTGATTCAACATAGATCTTATGCAGGCACTCAGTTCAATTTCACCAACATCAGCGAGATGGAAACAAAGGTTCTTGCCGCTGATAACTTACAGTTTCGCATTTATCCTATTCCCAACGATGAAAACAATGTCGATATGTTAGATGAGAATCAAATTAACGATGCCCTTCAAGATCGCTTCTCATCAGAGGCCGATCCGGATGAGTGGACACGGTTTTCAGAACCAAAATCCCCTCCCAAGGTTTTACCTCATTTGAGTCCCGGTGTTGAAGTCGAGGCATCCAATCTACGTTTATCCCTCGAAAGGGACAATTTGGAGCTCCATGCACAACTTCGAAAATTTGGATGTGATGAAAATGAACCCATAGTACGGTAAGTAAGTGTATTCCGAATTCTGTTGCGATATGTGAGTTTTTTTATTGATAGCGACCATATTGAACTGAAATTGAACTTGAATGAAAATTTGAGTATTACCTTTCGCAATTGGGTTGAAACATTCCATCAATTTATCAAGTGTGTCTGTCCCAAATGGAAGACTTCTTATTTTATAGAATCTCTCACCGAAGACTGTCGTAAGAAGGGTAAGTTAGTCAAATGGTTCACACATATTGATATATCATCTTTATATTTGCCATTCTGTAGGTTTAGAGCTTTTTAAATCTGTACCCACCCTGGGAGAGTTTAATTTTTGCGCTGGTAACTATTTCATTGATCCAGAGGAATTGAAATCCATCCATGCCCGTATGGTTAACAATTTTATATGGTACGAACAAGATATGGAGAAGTTTCCGCGTTTTTCACCGCAAAAGAAAGTACCACAAACAGTTGAATTTCCTTCAGTTCTAACTACCAAGTGAGTGAATTACACGATCCAAATATATAGTACTTTAATGATTAAAATTCCCCATTTCTTCAGGATCTATGTGGAGATACCCTCTCAGTTGGCGTACACAGACCGCATTCATTTGTTTTTAAATCCATTCGACAAAATTAAGTTCAGAAAATTAAAACATCGTTTCAATGAGTAAGCCAATCATTTTAAACTATTTTTGAGATTTATTAAAATTAATGCTTTCCCAGGGCCGTTCTCTTCCATCTGTATCCACACCTACGCGGACTTGTGAAGCAGGAGATTAGCAAACGTAGCTGGCGCAATCATCATCTGACAAACAAGCGTCGCTTGTTTATGGAACAACAGCGTCTTAGTCTTTATGTTGCCATGCTGAAGCATAAAGTGTATCCCAATTATTTCCAGTTTAAGGATAACTTTTACAATCATGTGCGTAACATTGATTTCTTCGAGTTCATGTCCTCCAAGTGCAATGAAAAAGAGAATCCGGAGAAGTACATTGTGGATAAGACCGAAGAAGGGTCAAAACCGAAAGTTCACACAGACACCAATCTAAAAAAACATCGTAGGAAGTGTCCATGTCCTAAATATATCAAATCAATTAGTTAGATGGCAATTTTAAATGTTATATAAAGTATGAATTACAATAAATATTTTGAGAGCTCTCCAAAAGTTGTTTCATTGGTGTTACGAGTACAGTCCGCAAAAATTGATATTATTATACAAGGTGGCGCAAAAGAAGTCATCCGATGTTGTTTGGCTCTTATTTTTTTTCTAAATGAAAAACTTCAATGCTGTTTTCTGATTATGTTTATTTGAACCCTTAGAATTTTATTGGTCAAGACGAGAAAATGATATCGGCCAAGTGTTCGCTGCCAGAGTTGATGACCATACGCCCGTTTTATGGCATTTCCCATCACTTTTGCTAGAACTTCGAGCGACAGGTTCTCGCATTCCAAGCCAATATTCTCTTTAAGGGCTTCAAGAGTTTGAGGCTTGTTGACATAAGCCCGCGACTTCAAAAAACCCCATAAAAAGAAGTCAGGAACGGTTTAATCGGGTGATTTGGCCGGCCAGTGCGAATCTCAAAAACGAGAGATTAAGCGGTTATTATTATTACATTATTACAATTATTCCGCGTTCTTGGGGAGTGTATCGCTCAATGGCTTATTCACTTGTATTATGTATCTGTCTAGTCCACAAATGTCAAAACAGATTTGACATTGGCGGCCATTTGCAAAAATGAGAGCATCTTCCAATACTTCTGAATGACTTCTTTTGCGCCACCTTGTATATGAAAAAGACGGAAGAAGCCATCTCCGATCCTACTTAAAAATACAAAATTTATAGATGATGCGTCTTACATTAAAAAAACCAAAGTCAATGTTGATAAATTTCGATAATAGTGCGAAACATTTTAAGGAGTATTTTCGTTCCGTGGAGGATTCCATTCCTCAATAGGTGTTCAATAGGTTTTAAGTGTTAGGGGAGGATGTAACATTTTTTAACTTTACAGCTAAGTTACGTAAAAATAATGAAATACTTAATTAAAAGCTAAACTAACTCTTGTGAAGATACCTATGCCTCGCATTGAAATGTTATTTTTTGATTTTGGTTAACAAGTAAATGTAATAATGTAAAAACAAAATAAAACAGTTAAATTGCATTTATTCAAATATTCTAGCTTTTTCAACTACAAAATATCAAAGTCTAGCTACTCAATGGCTAAAATGGCAGCACTGCTCCAACATAATGCATATGCTGGCAACCTCTCGCTGACAACAGCTGTTATTGCAATCGTTTGCCACATTCAGACATCGATAACAAGGGAGCTCAACGAAAACGCTGCTGCTTTGTTGCTCTCTCGTTCTCTTATTCACAGTTGTTTTGTCGCTGCGGTCGGTTGTGTTTTTGTTGATTGCGGCTGTCTTTGGACTCGCGCGTATGTAGTTCTTAAAAAAAAAACCCTAAATTAATATGAAGTGCACGCGATTGTATTAATCACCCACAACACACACACACACTCACCTATTAAGTGAAATAAAAGAATAGAGTTCCGAAATTAGTTAAAACACGCACGATGGCTTCGACAGCAGTGGGAATAACAATAACAACACCATTGGCCAATGGAACTGCTGGCGACACGGCAGATTCTGCCAGCGCTGTCTATGCCGAGCAACTGCAGCAACAGGAGAAGGAACGTCAGGCCGGTGAATCAAACGAGATAACGGCAGTGCCGAATTATGGATTAAAGCTAAAATTCGATCATATTTGGCCCGAGAAACGTAATCAGAACTTGCGGCCATCGATAAAACAATCGCTGCCAATGGTGCCGCTGGCATGCAGGTGAGTGTCGTCGACGCCGCTGTCGACGTCGCTGTCAAAGCCGCTTTAGATGCTGAGTGGACAGCGACACAGTATATTTGTATGTAAATAATTAATTGACGCACATAATGCGAAATCAATAGCAGGCCTAATATAACTCAACAACAAACACATTGTGGCTGTTGGTTGTCCCTGTGCCCATGTGTGCCAAATATAGCTGCAGGTCCTGCCAACACACACACACATACACACGGTTGAACACACACATTTATAAATTGAATACTTTTGTTCGCTTGGCGGCAACTAAGTGACATTAATTGTCGCAGGAAAATGCTCGGAAGTAGCAATGAGAATGTGTCGTGTTTTCGTTATAAAGTATGTCCTGTTAGGCACGCAAAGAACAAAATTTAATAAAAATATCCTTAAAAAATTTGTTTCAAAAAATTCAATTTGACGCTTTGTACTAAAGAAATAAGGTAAAGGTCCATTATATGCGGAACACCTCCAAAAAAAAAAATCCATAATTAACTTTTTGCGTGGTTGTTTTGTGCATATTGACTAAAAAGAGTTCATTTTGCATTAAAATTTTAAAATCAGTTTAAAAAAAATCTAGAAGAGACTCGGAAATAATTCTAAATTCATCATAAATCGCCCTCTAGTTTTAGATTTTTTTTTTTAGGTGTTCTGCATATATTGGACCATTACCGAAAGTAATATTATATCCTCCAGAAGTAAATAAGCAAGCTCAGAAAATCACATTTTCGTCTACTTGCACTGTCCGATTATGAAATTGCCTAAAAAAAACACTTGCAGACATAAATTTAATATAATCAAAATAAATCAAAATAAATTAAATTATGCAATTATAAAAAACAAATAATAATAATAATTTAAAAATTAAAAAAGCTGCTTAAAATTTGTTGTGCCCATTTACCCAAATCAGCTAAGCCTACCTAAAATGATCATTAAACTTTTCCACTAATCAGTGAAAATAGTCATGGTCATAAATTCTCGATTGATGTAACTCTATAAAAGGCTTTGTTTGATTTTAATTGAGAACGAATCCTTTGATAAACCTGCTCTGCTTTCACTGTTGGCTTGGCTTTGTAGCTTCCCGCATGGATTTCTCGTGGCGCCACATCCAAAATTGCCGCCCCTTTTTGTCTGCCCGCATTGGCGCCAAGCTGGGCGTTCTGTTTGCGTGTCCCGGCCACATTTAAAACAACAAAATTCTGCATGTATACGTTGTTTGTCCTCGCTTGTGAAAACAGTCGAATGTTTGGTTTGGTTTTTTTCATTCAAGCACGAATTTTCAGGTGCTTCATTTATGGCCTGCCAAACAGCCAATCAGCGCCAGCTGAACTGACCTATCTGAAGCATTAGACCTATACAAGTGCAATGAACTCACAGACGTTGTTGCCACATCCCCTGCAAAAGCATCTAAATGTGGGTCATCTTAGAAGCATTCTAACAAGTAGAAAAGATAAAAGAAAAGATAGTAGATAAGATAGTATTACTGTCAAGGATTTAATACCCAAGCAACTACTTTATGCTGTATCTGAAATGGGGTTGTCTTGTGTATTCATTTGAATTTTTAATTTCAAAATTAAGTTGGTCAATCAATTAACTCTCTAGAGGTGATATCAGATGAATGTTATTGAAACAAAAATATAAATTTAACTCAAATCAATAAGAAAAATATGTTTTAATTTAATTTGTTTACTAAACGATTAATCTCGGCTTTTTAACCGTTTTGTTAGAACTGCAAAAACTGTGCAAGTTCTCTGAAATTTTTGACGCTCTGTGACGATCTGTGATATGAAAAAAATGGTGTTGACATTTTATTTGGCTTATCATAGCTCTGTGACTCACAGTTTTTGTGACGCCTATGTGGACCTATCATTAGTTAGCTTTCGACTAATAGCTTCCGTGAAAGCTTCATAATCCTACAACTGATTAAGATATCTGAAGCTGTTTGTTCAGTTCGACCGGCTTTTTGGACAGCAACATAATATTCTTACCCTATCTACTTGGTCTACTTGGACATGCATACATACATATATTGCCTATATACTTTATATGATCATAAATTTGAAAATTTGTCAAAAAACATATACTGATTTCGTATTAACTAAATATTTATGTAGAATCCATATCTCGAAGTGGCACCTGTTTAGCTTTCCTTATCATACGACTTCAAGTTTTACTCGAAATATTTTTTAGTTTCGTCACGCTTTTTGTGAACTATGAGCATTTGAGCAGTACAAAAAAAATACTTTTATAAAGGGGTTAAAAATATTATGCAGTCGAACTTCCCTTACTTGTATCATCCATCATCCAAAAAAAGAGTTCAAATTATGGTGACTTCGACTTATGGAATTTTTTTTTAAAGTATTTTAAACGTTATTGCCCCTAGATTTAGTTTGTGTTAGAGAAAATTCAAGTTATAGAAGTTCGAGCTATGTTTATTTTTATATTCTGAAAGAAGGGTGTGATGATTGTGTGCAAATTTATGTTAAAGGGTAAAAGGGGCATCTCGATGATGAAAATAATATTCTTGATCAGCTGATTCGCCCTGTCCGTTCTTCTTCAGAGACTATAAGAGTTAGAGATTTCAAATTTCATATATAGGGTACTGCATTCCATACGCAGATAATTTTATTTTATATTTTAAATGTCACACCTCCTTCGCCGGAATACGACGAATAAAAGTATAAAGCTTGCGTTGTTTGCTTGTATGTCTATGTGCTTTATTGTGTTTTTATATGTACATATGTGTGTATGTTAGTTTAAATCAAATCATAAAAAATTTCGGTTACTTGTTGCTGTTGATATCGCAAGCTAGTATCGTTTAAACTTTAAGGTCTTATCGGTATGCGTACTATAGAATTGAATCATAACATTACACTTTTTTAATAATCATTTTTAAATAGCTTATCATATCTACTGTATATATACTGTATATAAAATGAGTAGCTAGATTTGTTTTTTTTTTGTATCTAAGCATGATTTGAATTTGTTCTGATGTCATTTGCTTTTTATGTTCTCTTTGCAACATAATAAATAGAGGACGATTTGAAAAAAAGAGACCATAGACAATATCAGAGATAAGACTTTGGTTTGAAGTGTAAAATGAACACCAATGAACCACTTCTTTTACTACATTGACATTAAAACAAAAAATTAATGAATGGGTAAATTTAACAAGGTTTTATATCCCCCATTTTTATATACAAAAAAGGTTAGAATAATACGAGTATTAAATTGAGTATCCTTCATTACAAAATTGGATATCTTCACTAGAATTTACCTCAAATACAGCTTTTATTTGAGACTCGAATATTGCGTTTTTACTTTTGTTCTATGACTTTATTCATAAAATAAAGAAAACAACAAGAAAAAGATTAGGAATCCAGTAAGACACAGTTTGTGGATACAGAGTATTAAAACGCGTCATAAAATGCGAATATAATCGAATCATTTCTAAGTAAAGTAGAAACGTACATTTATTTATATTACAAATTGTGATAAGCCCGGAAGACTGACCCACTTAAAAGAAGGAACGTAGGTTCAATGTTACAGTTATTAAAAAGCTTTAGCATTTTCATCTTCTTGTTGTTATTCTGAATTTAGACACATTCAGTGCATTGTCGTGTTGCTCCTGGCGCCACAATCCTGTCAGTTCACTCGTCTGCCAGACATTAAAATCCTTTTCTCCACATAAAAACGTATCTCTTCTTCCTTTTGTAAGTTTATCGTATGCAATTCGAAATAGATTATAATAAAAACGTTTTTTTTTCCTCTGCACATATTTAAGGAGTCAATCTCCTTTTGATTATTTAATCCATTAA
>JBAMBL010001478.1:0-14191 GCA_037043405.1 Drosophila subquinaria
ATAATCAAGCCTGTACCGGAATTAAAATTGGAAAATACACATTTGCTGAGCGCGAGAAGAAAATTCCCTCTCGGCCTCTTTAATTCAACTGGTCCGGTGGCTCAATGGTTAGAGTCGCCGACTCCAGTTTGAAAAAATCTGGGTTCGATTCCCCCCGTCAATTAAAAAAAAATAAGGTAAAAATAAAAAAATGTTAAAAAAAAATTTTTTTTTTTAAATATCTATTAAAAAAGCAATGTTAAAAAAAACCTTTAAACAAAATCTTTAAAAAAAAATTTAAAAAAAATAAAGTTTAAATGTAACGAAAAACATTATAATTAATAAAAAACTCTTAGCCTGAATTTAAGAATTTCAGGATTGAATTCGGGATTGAAAAAATCAAGTATTTCATACTTGGTTTAAGAAAATCCAAAATTTGTTTCGGATTGAGTTCGGGCTAAATATCCCGGATTTTTTTTTCTGTGTAGTTACATCTAATTCCGATCGAAGTGATGATCGACTGATGATTAACACTTCACTTATATCATTGTAAGCACAGGGTATAAATTAATTATAGGAATTAGTTTGCTGTAATAATCGGTTGCCGGTGTTGGATTTGCGGCGCTTTAAAAGCGGCGGGCGCCATAAAAGTGACTACGTTAATATATCGCCTGTATGCAATTTACTTCTTTATTGTTGTCTGAGATATTGACTCTATTAAATTGTGTAAGAGTTGAAGCCATTACTGAAGCTACAACGAGGCGATGAAAGATTGGATAACTGGATGAGCGGAAGTGATTTAATTCAAAATGAGTTTCAAATACTGAAAAGAAATTGAATTTGATATATTACTAAATTCGTTTCAATTTAAATACTCATTCATTAATTTTAAAAATATCCATTTTAAGTTTTGCAGACTATTCATTTACTAGATACGTATTTAATTCTTATAAATTATATATATAAAACCTTATTAGATGGATTTTTTGTAACCATATCCCCAGAGACAAGCTGCCAGATTCCGTTAAGACATCGCGACGTCTAAATTATTCTTAGCATTATTTTTGTTTTTCTCTCTTTCAACTCAGAGTTTACAATTTCGCGCTTATATTTTTAGATTTTTCACGTCGTTTGGCATTTTGGGCGATTGGAGTCACGAGTTTGGCGTTGCAGGATTTTAAGACAAGTGGCAGTTGTGGGTCTTATGCTGACACCCGTGCCATAAGAAATCATATGCAAATTTGTTTATGCCACTTAATGTGAGCGTATTAAATAGCATAAATTTTGGTATTATGCCACAACGTGTTTTTATACCCTTTAGTCATGAGTAGGGTATAATAAAAGTAGAAGAAAGATCTTTTGAATAGAACATAAAGTCTATAAATATTTAGATGTAATGAAGATTTTAATTAAGAGATTCAGTAAACTTCTACAAAATATTTCTATATTTTTTGGGGTAACGTCAGATCTGCACACAGGGTATCTGCTAGTCGTGCACTCTCCAATGATGTTTCAATGAACTTATAAAGCATTTCGAAAGCAAGTCGCAAATCTTGTGTATTTGTAATAACTGGCAATCAATTTGAAGCGCTTTGACCTTTTGCAGTGCTTGTCAAACTGTGCAAAATGATGAATTGCCACAGCGCTAATGAATGGCATATTAATTTGCATTTAAATGCGTCAAGCATTTTTTTCGGATTTGGTTTTCAGTTTTTCAACTTGTCATTGAATAATGAGACAAGCAGCTAGTTTTTCATGAAAATAACACACAATTTTCCGAGCTCAGGAAACATAAATTATTCGCAGCCAAATAGATTGGACTGCAGCTCTCGAAATATGAAAAACACATTTTGTAAATGTCATATTCACATGCTGAAAATGTGCCGTGCCAAATTTCAGGCGCGCCTCAAAAAAAAAAAGAAAAATGAAAAAGAAATATTAAAATTAGTTTTTTCGTTGGCGGCTTTTAAAATTTTTTATTCTGTTGACAGTTTTGTGCGTGAAAATTTATGCAAAGTATTTATCACAGTTTGAAATCCAAAACGTCGGGCCATCATCTGAAGAGTTTCGGTTTTGGCAAGTGTTTCAGTAGTTTGTTAATGGTTTATTTAATGGTTTTAAATGCCTACATGAAGTGTTTAGATCGAACCTGATAAGCTGAGTATTATTTTTAATGTTGCTTTTTATTTTCTATTGTTGTCAGATTAAAGAAGTGTCGCCGTCTTTCATCTTTTTTTAACTCGTATTCATGAAATCGAAACTTTTTATGGACTTGCAGCATTAAGCATAATTTATTTATTTATTTTGATGAGAATCTTATAATTTAATAATATGTATAATTGCTTGAAAATATGAAATTCCCTGTATTTGATATAGTTAAATAAACTAACAGAATTTATGTAATGGTAGTCGTAGTATATTTATCATTTTTTAAGAGCTTGCCTAATAGAGTTTTAAAGGAATTCATTTTTTTGTCTAAGGTTTCCAATCAACTCCAACACATCTCTCTATTCACAAGCTTTCTCGCAATTAAAAGCCTTTAAATGCGCTTAATTAAGCAATTTCCATTAGGCTCGTAAGATTTTATTTTGGTTACACCCACCAGGCAACACCCACCATGAGCATAGGATACAATATGTGTAGCATATATGTATGTACTATAGTATATGTTGGTCTGTAGACTTTAGTATCTGGGCACACTACACTTTCGCCCATCAAACTGAACGAAGTCAAACGTTTGGCGGGCTCAAATTGCATTTCCTGTCACTTGGCCGATCGCTCGACCAGCCCAGCCATGAATCTCGCACCCAGCTTCGGTTCTCCATCCATGGCTACAGCCATGGGTGTGTGCACATATCTATGGGTCTCGGGGATCTAATACAGCCTGCCTGCCTGCCCGCCTGCCCGCCTGCCTGACTGTCTGCCGGATTGTCTGTTAGTCTCCGCATAAAACACAACACACGACATGCAAAGTTACATGTGTGTCAGACTCTACGAATATTGTGGGTGTGTCTCTTGACTCTACATACTCTGTTCCACACACCCGTAAACAACATCAACAACAACACCAACAAATAAAAGCCAAATATATAGCAAATGTTTTTATAAAAATATCCTTAAAATTCAATGTTTCATTAATATGCAGAATATACTCTTATTACACGACAAATTGATTAAATACTGATTGTTTTTTTATTTCATTTGTTAAAGTTGCTCTAAAATATTTTTTCTTAAATTAGCAACTTATTTTAAGACAGTTGTTGAAACTGCACGATTCAATTTAATTAAATTGGTACTTAAAGTATTATTAAATATTAAATAAGTACTTTTTTTAAGTGAATAACAAATCAGCTATAAATAATATTCTTTCAATTTAAAGTGCATATCTGCATTCTAAAAATATATGTTCGAATATCCAATAAAAACACCTAAAATCTAATTACAAAACAATAAAAACATGTTTTACAACAGCATTAATAGCCAAAAAAAAAAAATAACAACAAAAAACCAAATTTTAAGAGGCCATGACGTGTCTTTGCCTAATTGCAGTTGAATTTCAATTACAACAGTTGCACTTTTAGTACTTTTAATTAACTTTTTTGTTGTTGCTGTGGAGGAGTTGCTGGGCTGGCAGGGGGCTTGATCATTCTCAACATTATGTCTGGCAATTTCTTATCTTTATTTGCGACATGTATTTTTAATTTAAAACGCGACTATCAAATGTTTAAACTGCATCGCCGGCAACGAACTCGACAATGCCCCAAAGTGTTTGGATAAATAGTTTTTAGTTAGTTATTTTGTGTTTTATTTTGTGGTTGCTGGGGAACTATTTGCTCTTTAAGATTTAAATCGCTGCCGGCTGACTGTTTTATATACCCTGCAATCAAACATGAAGGAAAGCAGGCTTGATTTTGTAAAGTATAATTTGTAAGAAAAAGTGAGTGATTGAGGGAGATATTTGAGATTCTGCAAATAACAAATTTGACATTGACAATAAATATTCTTTGAATATATCGAGGTTGTGTCCACTTTTCTGTTTTTTACTTTAAATCAGGGTTTGAAAATGCTACGCTACTCCGTAGTATTTCGAATTGCTCTCGCTACCGCTCTCGATTTGAACAGAGCCGTAGCATAGCCATAGCCGAAAAATAAAAAAGGATTTGCTCTGCTCGGAGCGGAGTTTTGTCGCGTCAAAAACTATGCTATAGCTATAGAAAAAAAATTAAATTATATGCGCTACGGCTACGTAGCGGTAGCTAAAAAACTGAGAGCGAGATGAGAGCAGAGCAAATACAATTGTTTTTAATTTACTACGGCTCTCGTGTGATTTTGATTTTCCTACAATTTTGTGATCTGAATTTTATTCATGTGTAGTGTATTCATTCACAATATTTAAATTAAATCAAAGTTTTTAATAAATAAATCGGAATAACAAATTTTACGTAATGGAAACTTATGAATTAATCCTCGTCTTCAAATAAACTTAAATTGTCGATTGGTAATTAACGGTTAAAATAACAATGCATTACAAAACAGTGATTAAAAAAAACGATCACAAAATTGTAGGAAAATCAAAATCACACGAGAGCCGTAGTAAATTAAAAAAATTGTATTTGCTCTGCTCTCATCTCGCTCTCAGTTTTTTAGCTACCGCTACGTAGCCGTAGCGCATACAATTTAATTTTTTTGCTATAGCTATAGCATAGTTTTTGACGCGACAAAACTCCGCTCCGAGCAGAGCAAATCCTTTTTTATTTTTCGGCTATGGCTATGCTACGGCTCTGTTCAAATCGAGAGCGGTAGCGAGAGCGTAGCAACATTTTTGTAACTCTTGCTGCTACGGAGTAGTTTTTGCGAACCCTGCTTTAAATTATATTTATAGTTGTTTCATATTTTCAGATATTTGTTAAGAGCCAATAAGTTAAATATTTGAAAATTTTTAGGCTCATTCTCATGGATCACAGTTATTAAGATCTTGCAAAGGGTATTAAAAATGTACAGTCCATATGTATGTAAGTATGTATGCCGGATTCGACCGGATCGTCAATCTTTAGTATGCAAAATTTGTTTTGTATTTGAGATATGTTTGATAATGAAGATAAATATATGATAGTTTTATAAGGGCAGCTTAAATCGATAATAGTTACTTATATTATAATTTTGCCAATGGTAGCAGGGTAACATATAGTCGAGTAAATTGGAGTTGTGTTTAACACTTGATAGCGTGCATAAATTTCGGAGTGTATCTGGTTTTTGTTTTTATTTAGTTTTTCAGTATTTGATTTTTCTTTTTGGCCAAATTGTTTCGTTAATTGAAATAAAATTCAATTTGACGTTTTTATGGCATGTGGAGATAGTTTGGCTAAATACGTGAGAAGTTGCAGTTGCAGTAGTTGCTAGTAGCATAGGGGCGTTCAAGACACCAAAATCTCTCATTGTACATATTTATATGTATGTATGTATGTATATGTGTGTCTGTCTGTGAAGTGTGAAAGTTGTTTTCTGGCTAGAAAGATGCAACCCGTTTAATGGGCCATTCGAACAGACTCCGGATAGTTTTCGATAGTGTTTGCATGCGATCGCAAATGAATATTCATTGGTATAACCATAATTCATGCAGTTGATACGCTTGGTCATTAATACGTGTAAAAAGTTTTCAAATTTTCAATCAATTCGGTTTTATTACACTTTTTATTGATTGAGAATTGTGTTTTGGTTTGGTGGTTTGATTTTTGTGATTTTTAAAGAATTATCCATAATTTAAATTAATATTAATAAAATGGAACGGATTTGAAATACTGAATTTCTCTCTATTTGCCAGTTACAAAGTATATTGCTAGCTTACTTTAAATTGTCTATAGTAAACTTTGTTTTAATTATTTCAGGTATTTGTTATTTTACATTTTCAACTTCCGTTTTTCTCTCTCTGTCGGAAACTCTTAATTTTTCATCTAACCAAAAGTTACTCAATCTTCAATGAAATGAAGTGACTATACTAATAGATTATTATTTGTTAATCGGCTTCTGTGTGTGGAAGCATTAACCCACTGTTGCCGGCATGCATAGTTGGCAACTGCAATTTTGAACAATTTTGCGCCTGATAATATTTATTATTTAATTTTCATTAAATCTGATTACGAATAACCCGTTCGGTAAATTGGCCAGAGAAAAATGCAAGCAAATTATTTTTGTGACGCTTAAATTAAGCATTAATTTTCGCAATGGGCCAGTGGCAACGTCATAAATATAATTTCAGCACCGCGGCGCGACTTTTAAAATTGTAAGATCATGTCGGGAAATAAGCGAAACATTTTTTAAGGTGTTGCAGTGCTTGTTGTGACAAGCGAATGGTTCGATAAGTGTATCGAATAATCTAATGTCGGATAGGAAACGCTGAAGAGAGTATACGACTAGCTGATACTCTCTACTCAGATCTGCAAAGCCATGTTATTTTAATAAAGAAATTTTCATTTGAAAATTTTTCAGATTTAGCTGACTTGTTTTTAGTCAGACTCAAACGGTACAGGGTATTTGAATGTTGTGTATTTCAACCGTTTACATTCATCAGTCAAAAGTATAATGTTACAAATAAATGTCAAATTAGTAAGAAAACGGTAGAGATAAACGCAAGATAAGCAAGATATGCATTATAAATCAATTTCCAATTAAAAAACGTAGACAATACACCGGAAATACGAGACCCTGTGTGGAAGACCACGTGTGGAGTGAAGAGTTTCATTGTGGTTTCGGATTGGAAATGGGGAAATTGAAAATTTAGGTTAATCAGCGATAGAGAAATTCAAATAACCAAATGAAAAATTTCACATTTGTTTTAATGGCAGCTTAACTTTGCCTTTGTTTATTGGTTACTGCTAGTGTTCAAAGAATGTCAACTAACAGAGTTCAAGTATACAAATGTATATATGGGTAATAAGTAAGTATCTGTGATCCCAGGAAAGCTCTGCAAGTAGTTGTACTCATTTTCGATAGTCACGTTTTCATATTTATTTTGTAAATTTTGAGTTTTCCAAATGTCTGGGCCCCACAACGTGTGTGAGGTTGTCTAAGGTCAGAGACAAGATGACGTGGACGCCGACGCCTGCCTTGTGGGCCAAAATCAACAACATTGCACACAGACATAAGGCTTAAATAATAACAATAACAACAACAACAACAAACCAACAAACCTAACCGGCGCCTCGGTCACTTTGATCTATGCACTTCAAATGATTTTTGTTAGCTCTGCCTCTTGGTCTCTTTTTTTCTTTTGCCGTCTTTTGAGCTCTTTTCTCCTTGCCTCTCTTCTGCAGTTGTTGTTTCTGTTTGTGGCGATGCGTACACAATGTTGCGGCAGTTTAAATGAAACGGCAACTTTTGCGCTTGGCAGTTGAAGCGTCAAAGAAGTTGGCACAACATGTACTTCAAGACCTCAACTGGAGGAAGTTGCAACCGTAAAAGTGTTGGATAAGTGCCTCCACTCTCAATGTTGATCTTTGGAAATGGGGGAACAAACAATAAACTATGTACGTGGATGCACAAAGGCGAGTACCTCTGATATCTAAGCACAGACAGCACCTTATTTTTGAGTCAATTTCCATTCTTTTTAATGCGATTTTACATTGCTTTTCTTATTATTATAAAAATAGAATGTATTTTTTAATGGAATTAAATGTATGGAAATGAACAACTGAATAAGCGTAAGTAAAAATCGAAAAAGAAGAAATTTTTAGATTAGCAAACAATATTTAAGAATTCTAGGAATATCATTTTATACTATACTTATATTTTTAATTCATGTAGACAATTCTAAATCGGTTTAAAGAACGAGCGATATGTAAATATTTAAGCTGACTAATGATAATTACTATCGATTAAAGCTAAAGACTTACAAAAAACAGTTGAACTTCGATAACTCGAACTTCTATAACTCGAAATTCTCTCTAACTTGAGCTAAATGAGTGGCAGTGAACTTAATAAACTTAAGAAAAAGGACTCTAAAAGCCAAATACCTCCATAGCTCGAACCTTTTCTTTGGATAATGATGATTCGAGTTAGGGAAGTTCGACTGTAAATTTTAGATTTTTGTTTTTAAATAAAAAAAGTCTTGCCATAGGGTAAATATGTTTTTTTTTTTAATTTCTGTTTAAATTACTTCACTACATATAATTAAATTTTCATGAATAATTTTTATGATCTAATATTTTTAAGAGAAATTCCATCACTGATCCATTGATTATATGGACCTATAAATTATATTTATAACTTAAATAATTTGGTAATTATCATCAAAATAGAAAAGTGTTATAATATTTTTATTCTCAAATTGTATCGTCTAAAACTCAGCAAACAATCTTATGCTTTAAAATTCAATGTTTTTTATAATATTTAACGCTTAATTGAGAAATATCGCTCAATGATTGCCTATCCACAAACATTCAGAATGCTACTATTACAGTTTTTGAGCAGCAACTGCAGCTTAATGTCAGCTCAACAACTGTCGTGTTTTCAAGTTTGACACTTGCATTTGTCATTCGGTTTGTTGGTATTGTATTGTCTTATTTGTTTGTCCATTTGTTCAGATTAATTTTTCAAGTTTTTGACTGTTACAGAGTATTGCTTAACGCCCCTCTCCTCGTCTCTTAGTTCACTATTTGTTTTTGTAATATGTATGTATTTTCTGCTTTGTTGTTGGCTAAGCTTTATGCGCAATTAGCGAGCACATTGTTTGTTTTTGTGGCACGTTTTATTGTAATTAAAAAATCAACCACAAAACATGCTGCACAATTCTGTCTTTGGAATTACAGATTGGTGTCCCATATAAATTGTCAATATCTGAGACTGTTTAGCTGTCCAGTTTACTATCACGCAGTGAATGTGTGCCACATATGTGATAAATAATGAAACAATAGTAGATTTGAATCATCCAACAAGCTTGCTCCTCAACAACATCTATAACAACTGAATGTCACCAACATTAAGTAAATTTAAAGTCTCTGTCTGTATTATGTCTAAAAGACGCCAATTGTAAAGCGACAAATCAGTCTACCAATAGACCCAAAATTCTCAGCTATGCCAATCAAGTTTGAAACACGAATTTGCATTTGCATTTTAATGTGTATGTTATTTGATTTTGTTGCAAATTGGTTAAGTGATTCGATTACATAAGCAAAAATCCGAAAATATAAATATTAAACCATAAATAACGTTGAGGCAGGTCGTTAAAATGTCTTTAATGTAAAATGTTTACATACCAAATTGTATGCTTCTAGTTCTTATCAATTTCTGACATCGACATGGATGTTCTGAATTTTACGACTTTGATTAAGTATTCTCAAAAGTAAAGAGTTCTAATATTAAATTTTATTATATTTTCCTTGTTTCAATTATACTTGTTAAATTTCGATTAGAATTACTAATCGATTAGATTATTTATTAGAAATAATAGATTGTGAAAATTTAAAATAATTTGATTTATTCCCAAATAGTCCTAAATAATCTAAAAAAAATCTGAAATAATCAGAAAAAATCAAAAATAATCCGAAATACTCAGATAGATTATTTTTGATTTTTTTTGATTATTTTTAAATAATTGGAATAATTTTAGATTTTTTTTTTGATTTTTTCTAATGGTGATCATTAAATAAAATAATCGTAATTCAATCATTAGTTCGACTTTTAAACACAAATAATCCAATTACTAATGATTATGATTACTAATCATTATTTAACAGGTATGGTTTCAATTATGCACTGGATCACATTGGTTCATTTTAATTGAAAAAGTATTTCTGAGTTATTTTTAATCTTTTAGCATTAATTTATGTCTGAATTTTCCTATAATATGTGGAACCTTTTTCGAATTCACTTCCCACTACCCCTGATACATAAATAACTCGTATAAAATAAGCTGCAATTTTAATGTATGTTACAGTATTTAAGGCCCTATTCTCCTTCAGCTTGCTGTTTTTGGACCTTTTTTGAAAAAATTCTCATTTGAAAACGCAAAAAGATATTTGAATTTTTTTTTTTATTGAATTAGTAATGAATGAAAGAAAATAAAAAAATTTTTTTTGCCTCGATACGAGGGCTGTTCAAAAAGTAATGAGACTTCAAAGTTGGTGGTGGAAAAAAAAGGTGTCGTCACGGCGGCCACGATTCCGGGTCTCCGGAGCGTCGGAAATGAAAAAAAAAACGGGGTTATAATCAGTATAGATGTAATTCTCTCCCGTAGTAAAATAAAAATTTTGCGATTTTTTTTGACAAAATGGCGGCACTTGAAATTGACATCGAATTTGGACCCATTTTTTTGTAGTTTAGTGTAAAAAAAAAATAGTAAAAAAAATCGCAAAATTTTTATTTTACTACGGGCCAGAATGGTGACAATTCTACGTCGATTAAACTTTGTTTCATCCAAATCGGTTCAGTTGAACTGGCGGAATCGTGGCCGCCAGCTCGAAAAACGTGGTTTCGAGATAAACGCGTTTAAAGTTTTGACTTCACTTGCATTAACATTAACATTGCTGGATAAAAATGGCCATATCTCCTTAAGTATTTCGAATTTCTAAAAATCCTTTTAGGGGCATATTCACAACTACCCAAGCTATAAATAAATGCAAAAAAAAAAAAGTCGAAAAAAATTTTTTGCTGAAAGAGAATAGGGCCTTAAACAGTATGTTTTATTTATTTTTATTCTCAAAATTTATGTATTTTATGTCCTTTCTTGGTTACAACCAAAACTTTCTTCCCTGATTAAGTTGGTAGCGACAATTTGGCGCCTTTTTAGGCTGTTTGCCGCCAAAATGTCATTGGCTTTGGCCAATTGAGCTCGACTACAGCCAGAAGTGATGACTGCGCCAAGGGGCGGGGTATGGGGGTAATTATGGCTAAAGTCGGCAATTTAGACGCCAGGCATGACTAACTTATTGCCACCTGGTGCCATTTCGGTTGGCAAATACATTAAATGCCACAAACGTATCAAATGCAATTTTTATTAGCGCAATTAACACCTTTCTTTTAATTTTTATTTGTATATATATTTATTTTTATATTTGCCACGAGCACAATTAAATGATTCGTGAGTGTTTGGGGATTGCGTTGATTTGCTTACCGCGTTGCCGGGAGCGTTGTGTTGTTGTTGTTGTGGGGCGCAGTGGTATGAACTGTTGTGGCATCAGACGCACACCAGCTGTTGGTAGGATGCCTGGCGGACAGGGAGGTATTGAGTCGAGGTTGCTGTACACCACAATGTTGTTGTTGCCCGGGTGTATTAGAATGTGTTGCTGTTGCTGCTGCTGTTGTTGTTGTTGGCTCAGATTGCCAACGAGCTGTTGTTGTTGCTGTTGTTGCTGCTGGTGCTGCTGATAGTAGGTGGCAGGCAGCAAGGCAAAGCCATGTTGCTGTTGCTGTTGCTTTTGTATTTGCGGTCGCGGAGTTATGGCCACAAAGTATTGCTGTTGTTGCTGCTGTTGTTGTTGCTGTCGCTGTTGCTGAGTGTCTGCAACATAATGTTGTTGTTGCTGTTGTTGAAAGTTTGTCTGCAAGCGCGTGCGATAGCTAAATTGTTGCTGCTGCTGCTGTATCTTTGGTATCAATGTTGCTGCCGTTGTTGCGCTCGCGCTGGCAGCAATTGTTGCCATTGCTGTCGTTGTGCGCGTCGCATGCGTCACATTGCGCTGATAATGATGAGGAGGACGCAACAGTTTGCGTCGTTTGTTGCCGCTCGCATTGCGATTTGTGGCAAAGGGAAATTTCCGACGCCATTTGTGGCGCAACGGAGTTGTTGTTGTTGTTGTTGCGGTTAATGTTCCTGCTGCTGATGTGTGAAGTGTTGCCGTTGCAGAGGCCGCGGCCGTGGCGGTGACAATTTCATTGAAATTACTGCTTAAATTGATATTTACACTGCTATTTACACTAGTCGTTTTATGCTGTTGCTGCTGCTGCTGCGGCTGCAACATGTTGCCCTCAGGCGCTGCATGTTGCAGCGTGTGTGTTATGCAGACTAGAAAAATTGAAAAATGCAGCAATTTTCTTGTGGTTGCTGTTAAACTTGGCTGAAGTTGCCTTTGCCGTTGTGCTGCTGCTGTCACTTGTTGTTGCTTTTGTTTTTGTTTTATTGACGCGTCTGTCATTTTGACAGTTCGAATGTCAGACGCTGACACATTTCCCATTTTCGTTGAATTGTTTCCAATTAGTCTTCGATGCTTTTCAATGAGTTTTCACACATTTTGTGGCGCTTTTTGTTTATGCTTTTCTTTGAATTGCAATACATTTTCTTTACACGAAATTTTCTAGTAACAAATTTGATTAAATTGTATTTTTGGAGAAGTTGTGTTATTTATTGACAGTTGCTGCGTTGATTTTGTTTTTATTTTATATAAAACTATTTTTAAAAAATAAAAAAAAGTATTGGAAAAATACTTATTATGCTTTATCAATTTTTCAGAGTTTTGTCTGACCTAAAATTTGGTTCCCATTCTCTCAATTAGCTGAGTAAATACGAAAAAATAGATGTACACTTGTTGCTCTAACAACAACAGTTTAGGCAAATTTTGAAACAGAACGTTTGTGAGTTTGTAAACAAACAAATAGTAATTTACAATTTCAATTTAGAGCAGTGCTAAATACATCTGTGTAGACTCTGGCAAACTAATAAGTAATGTTTTAAAAAATTTTAAAATGCACTATAAAATACCCTGTAGCATTTTCTTAAAGGAATTGCAATTATGGCTAATGTAAATCATAAAAGCTAACAGAAATTTACAAAATATTTAAATATTCACTAAACGGAAGTATACCCTCAATTAGTATACCCTTGTTACAAATTCTATGGCTACGCGGTATATGCAAAATAAATAAAAAAAACATTTCAAGCTAATGTGTTACAATTTGTAGCAGACTTGTTGTGACTAAGCGTTAGGAAATAAGTCAAAATGTGGAATAAAGTCAGAATAATAAAGTTCTGACACAACTATGTCAAAGTGTGAATTTCGATTTAGCAAAATACATGAGAATGATAATCTAAGAGGAAATCTGTGGCACCCTTTGACATGAACTTTATAGCTAGGCAAATGGCATAAATTTGCTACGCAAAGTCCATAAACTAGTGTCGAAATCTTTATTATTAAATGGTTTATAAGAGAGTTCAGTTCGAGATATCTATTCGCAAGGGGTTCTATCATCATCAGATGCTAGCTTAAATTGTTTTCCAGGAAACGCAGCTGCAAACAAAATTCGCGGCCGACAGACAAAAGCGAAAAGATGATCATAAACTACAAAGTAGATCTGGAGAATCCGAAAGCAAACAAAACTGATCGTGATGTAATAAATTTCGAATGGAACTGAAAAATAAAAAACACACTGAAATCATTTTCGTATGTATTTCTGTAGTTATATGGACCATAAAGCTATAATACCGAGCCTATGATCAACATCAAATATTTCAGCAATCGAAAAAATACAATACAATATAACGCTGAGCAAACGATCGTAAATAATCAAACATGAACTGACAATCCAGTGAAATGACGGGATATATACATAATATGTTGTTGCCCCTGGTCTCTTTCCCTCTTCCTCTCACTCTGTCTCTCTATCTCTCTCTATATAAAGTGGAAAATTAGTTGCCTCAAGAGCCCAGCAACAAATTACAAATAAGTGAGCTTTTGTTTTCCATTGAAATTTGGCGGCTTTTTGTTATTTGATCTTTTTTTAACAAACCTAACAATAACAGAAAGAACAACAACAAATGAAACATTTTTTTCTTTTCATAATTTTTTGTTGTTATTGTTGCCGTTGTTGTGTTTTTTTTTTGAGCATCTTCCGTTTGAGGTTTTGTGAGCCACATTTGCGGCTACCTAATTTAAATTTCTCACATTACAATTAAATGTTGAACCTCAAACTTGAAACGTTGCTCAACTTTGGAATGTTTTACCTGGACCATTTACCTTTTGCACTTACTTAAGTAAAGCCACACTTGAACCTGCCTGGTCGTTTTGACTGACAGTTTAGTGCTAAATTAATGTAAAATTTCAAATATGTCAGAGCTGAGGCATATCTAATTAGTTCTGGAATCGAATCTGACGGTTCCTGTTTGTAACTGTCACAAATTTGAGACGGGCATTTAATCGTACCTTCAAATAAATTCATATATGTACATATGTTTGCATATTGCAGAGTTGGCACGATATTTATGAAATGGAAATATGTATTTTAA
>JBAMBL010001480.1:0-25730 GCA_037043405.1 Drosophila subquinaria
CGGCCCCATTAGCTCCAATCATTTAAATTTTGCCCCTCCCACTTACACCTGTTTATCTCACGAACCAGGTGAGTTTCCAAAAGTCTTAGTATGCACATTTGTAAGTTAAGTTAATACCTTTCGATCGGTATATAACTCGACCTGATCGGACAGTCATAGCAAATTTTCCATTCTTCCTGTGTATATATGCTAGTCGCCTTCGCACCCTTCGTGCTGCTTTCGTCACTAGCGCGGACTGCCGTCCGCAGTGATGAATCTTATTAGCCTTTATAGTGAAGCCAATTATTTATGAACCTGCACTTTCAGCTGCGAAAACTGTGTCACCATATTCATGACTTTCTCGGACCTATTTTGCTTCTGTTCCTTCTCCTTTCTCGGATTCTCTTTACCTCTACGTGTACTTCTATCTCTATCTCGTTTAAATGAAAACTCGTTAGGCTTTTGTTTTTCACCCAAAACATACTGGCCAAGACAATTTTCGAGTCGCTTTTCCAGCAGCGCGTTGATTGATTACAAAACGTGCGCCAAACATTTTCACGGCAGCAACATGCAACAAGCGTAGCAATCGAGCAGCAGCAACAACAACTGCAACAGCAACAGCAGCAACATCGCAATTGTTTTTCGCGCACCGATTTTTCCACAATGGCATTTTCTTCATTTGCGCCTAACAATGGCAACACTTTGTCACGATTTCGCGCCGCTGCAACAACAACAGCAACAACAACAACAGCAACAACAACAACAGCAGCAACAAAAAGCGAAGCCAACTAACAAGACACAGGCAACATGTTGCTGATGCGGTTTCTGTTGCTGTTGCTGTTGCTACCATTTAATGTTGCCGTTGCTGCCGTGTTGCCGTGTTGAATTATCACCGCGCATGTGTGACTAACCTCCCGAGGCGGTGCACAACAAAAAGATAACCAACGTTTGTTGGCCAACGGACCTCGATTTTGGCTGCTCCTAACTCCCTTCCCCCTCCTTCACCGTTTTCCTCTCCCTGAGCAAACTCGAAGCAAACGTTCGAGAGCCCAACCTGCTAATGTTTTCCCTCAAGCCTGCGCTTCAGTCATAATTTCTGCTGCCAGGCGACAGAGATTCCCTCCTTATTTATGGGAGCAGCGTCAACCAGTGGGCAACCAGTTGGATGCCACAGCTCAGCTACTGTGGAGCCATTTGCGGCCAAGCAACATGCAGCGTGCGGCACGTTAATGATCTTGTTACTCTCGAGCATTGGCCGGGCCCTTTTGCATGTGGCAACCGAAGGGGCAGACCGATCGACCGACAGACAGACAGACAGACAGACGGACAGACTATCAGGCCATGTACAAAGTTAGACTAACGAGCAAAGCCCCTTTTCGCGTTAATTTACACGTGATTTCATTGTGTGATGCTGATGATGAATCACCAAATCATTCACAGTTAGAATGGGTTATGAATTCTAAAGATGGAGTGAGTAAAATTAAATCAGAACAATTTGAATTCTGAATCACTGAAGAATCATGTGATACTCTCTTTATTCCATCTTATCTAATCTGATGGAACTAAATGGCACAAGAATTGAAAACTGAAAAACTTATTTCTATAAGCTAATTATCAATAGAATCAATTAAATAAAATATTCACCTCAAAAGTTTTGAATTAAATGAAGTTAATAAAGCAATAATTAGTAATTAATAAAAGTTTATCCTGTTTTCGAATTTGGCGTACAAATCTAGGACGCTTTTTTGTGCTTCAATTCGTACGCATTCAAAATGAAATAAAATATGTGCCAAGACTTTATTTTATTTGGACAAAAGGCGAAACTTATAGGTCTTGATTAGCACGATAATTGGTAATAAGGTTGATTCTGGACAATTTTTCGTATTCAAGATAATTTTAAAAAACCCCAGGCATTCGCACGCGACTCAAATGGAAGTCGTTTTTTCGGCGACAGGTTCTAACACTAATTTAGGCAACACTTGTTTTAAAATGAACTTTCAATATATTTCTATGTATTAAAATGGTTTTTGTTACAATCTTACTATTTTACTAAGTGTAATCGATAGAATACAAACGGTCCATTTTGGAAATCAATTTTTAAGAAAATGGGCAAAAATATAGAAAAAGAGAATTTATTCCAATGTAGAATCTATATGTTCAACCTACTGAATTTTTTTCTATGTGTATTTCTTAAATAAATAACTTGAATACATTTTGGGAAGGAAATTTCACAAGATGTGAGTTTTTGATAAATTTTACGTTTTTGGCCTTATTAATTGCCCATATACAATGCCTAATCTAAAATTTGTAATATGACATAGTTGTATAATAACAGCAATGAATCGGATTCTGCACAAGAAATATGTATACAGTCGAACTTCCCTAATGGAGACTTCGACTTATGGAAGTCTGTTTGTTCTGTTTAGTATACGATATTGTCACTTAGTTAAGTTACAGAGAACTCGAGCTATGGACGTTCGATTTATGGAAGTTCAACTGTATTTATATTTGTAGATTTTACAAAAGTCGATATATCGGTATATCAACTTATTTTACATCATTAATTAATTAAGCAGGATATATAATATATTATCACTTATAGGGCTTAGCAATAATTCGTTATTGTTTCTAAACCTCGACTTGCTTGTAACTTAGGATGTAAATGATATTTCGTATGGTAATTACTAATTAGTCCATATACATCATAGTTTTCTTTTCACAATCATATGATGGGTCTAGCACTTGCATCTCCCCCAGTGACTTCATCATCATCATCATCATCTTCGTCACAATCATCATCATCAACAACAACGTGTTGGCCGTGTTTCGTGTTGTGCCCGATTAGCACTTCCCATGCACTTCATACTCCATATAAATTTGTTTAGACTGCTGCACTTCCGTTTCGAGGTTTGCATTTTGCCAGCTGCTAAAGTCATCTGTCTTCTCTGTGGTCCACGACAACAGCAACAGCAGCAACAACAACAACAACAAGAACCCAACCTCCTCCAGCCAACAGACACGAAACGTCATCAACTTGACATTTAAATTGTACTCTTGATAAAGTTGCCAACATTTTTTATGAGAGTTGAGACAGAGATGGATAGAGAGAGAGCGGAGGGAGAAGAGGGAGGAAAGAATACAAAGCCAACAGTTGGTCACATTGTTGCAACATTGCATTGTGGACTTCAAAGCGGTGCAGACAAACATAAAATTACACAGAAAAAAACATCTGGGATTGCGGGATAAATTCAACTCCAAGCTGTGTCTAACGTTTGGTAATCTCATAATTTTTGAATTCAAGTACGAATTATTTACATGATTCAAGTACGATTTATCGGCGCTCTATAGATAAATCAAAAATGTAAGTCTTTATTGACTATGTTAATGCTGAGTGATTGCAATTTTATTCTCATTTTGTGTCAATTTAACAATAATATCCTGAATTTATACTTAAAAACTACAGTCAACAGTTTTTTAAACTTGGATTTCAACATGATTTTTTTTCAGTGTATGCATATCTCCCGGCCAGCTGTCATATTCTCTAAGAGCTGTGCCCGTGTGGTTTCGGAAAATAACTCACATAAAGTAATTTATGTCAACTGAGGTGACAGTTTTGTTGTGCTTTCACACGAACACGAATCATGCATGGGACACGGCGTAGACTTTTATATCTCTGACTCTGGGAGCTTTTGAAAGCTCACCAATACAAATGCAATGCTTTTGGGCATGCAAAATTCTGCTTAATTAGCCGCTTTATTAGAACGTGTTTGGCCCATAAAAACTTTTGACTCATCGTCGAGCTGCGATCAGCGATCGTTTCTAGTCCAGAGATTGGACCACAGTTACCGAGTGTCGGACTCTGTCACATTTCTTTTACGGTTATTAGAAGCTTTCAACATTAAAAAATCGTAAAGTGAAATATTTGAAGTAGTTGGTTTAGCACACACAACTCAGATGCCATTAGTTTTATGCCTCAGAATGTGGCCGCAAAACATGTCAAATGCATTTAGATAGCAACATGTTCAGCCCCAGGGCCCATGAATATCTGTACATATATGTATCTGTATCTATGTCGTTGTGGGCGTTACCTGATGCACTTTCTAATGGTCATGGAACGCCTGCCGCTTCATCAATCTAAACATTTCTCTCTCTCTCTCTGCGGACTGATCTCCGGTTCATGCACGCAATGCATTTAATCAAAGTGCAGTTTTCGAAGCCCATCCTATGAGTGCATCCATTCACATTGCGTGTATTGACACTCGACAACGTAAATCACAAGTGCAATTAACAACTCCTCCAACTCGAAACCTTATCAGGCAATCCATTTGGCCAATATGAGTAGTCGTGCCAGCGGAAATTGTTGTTTGCCCAATAAAAGTAAATTGCAATTAAATAAAATTGCTAATTTCAATGATGACAGTTACCATAAATTTGTTGCAATATCCAGCGACTAATAAAAACTGCGACTTTTCCATGACGATCGTTTAATGGAGGTGCAAACTCAAATTGAAGATGGTTTTCCATGTAGTCGAGACTTTGTTTTGTTTGTCTTGTCAAACTTTATACGAGTAAATAATTCATGTTGCAGAGTTAGAAAGCTGGACTCATGAATTTATGGAGTAAATGGCGGAACTGACAATTTTTGAACATTTGTGACAAACAACTAGAAAAAATTGACATTCTTAAAATGTATCTTTTTTAAATTTGAGAACCAATAAAAAATATAAATTTTTAATCAAAAATATGAAAACATGAACAAGTTAAATAAAAATTTTGCTTTTAATAAAGATGACCTTTCTTTTTTGTTTTTATTTTTTTAATAGTTATAGAATAACATGTAGTTAAATATATAAATTTTTTTGGAAAATAATACTAAAGTGCAGATGGTAAATTAATTCATGTAAGAATTATTTAAAAAAGTAATTTTTTCATAATTAAAACTAGTCGGCGGTGCTACAGTCGAGCGGTACTCGACTGTCGAAGACCCCGTACTTACTATGCAAAAGCAAACACTGCTTAAAGTCATGTAATATAAGTCGCTACAAACATTTAATGTGTTTTAATATATATATATTTTCGCCCAAATATATTGAGGATACGTATATCAATTTACATTAAAGATATAATAAATGATTTAGTAAAGCACATCATCAAATTTAACAGATGCACAAAATAAATTGATTTAAGCATTAGAGAAAGCAAGAAAGCGATAAGAGCATTTCCCACATCTCTTAATCATAAACCAAAAAAAAATCAAATATTAACATTGAATTGATGTAACTGCAACATATATAAAATGTCAGGAAAACATTAAAAAATCTTAAAAATAAAAAAGTCTGTTCAAGCCGGGATTCGAGCTCGGGACCTACATATGATCTAAAAAGTCTGCAAATATTAAAAAAAAAAATTAAAAAATTTGCTCTCGCTGGGAGTTGAACCCGCGACTAATTGCTAATTTACTGGGAACTTTGCCCCTTAGGCCACCGAAGCCAACTTTACAAATGCAAAATGCAGATATGTTAAGACTACAATGATTTATTCTTTGCCAGTTATGATTTCTGCAACATCATTTTAAAATTTAATAACATTAAAAAAAACATTTGGGGATCATCTGCTAACAACTTAATTTTATTGGTCAAACAATAAATAAATACTAACATTTTGAATTGATAAAAATGCAACACTTATATAAAATATCAACATAACACAAAAAAATTGATTTTAAAAACAAAAAAAATTTTGTCCGTGTCAGGATTTGAACCCGCGACCCCCTGACACAACTGACAATGTAAGCAAAAAACTAGGCGTCTTTACACGTTGCGCCACAGTCGCTCTTTGAAATAGGGCTGCAAAACTATCGATAGTGGGTACATCGATAGTTTTTAACTTCGATGTTTCAAAACCTCGATGTTTTCCAAAAAAACATCGATATATCGTTAAAACATCGAAAAATTTTTCAAATATTTTAGATTGCGGTAAATACCATTTATCTTATGCTATATTAAGAAAAATATAGAAAAGGCAAACATTAATTTTGTTTGTGTAAAATAATGTTATTAATTTCTTAATAATAAACGAACAAAATTTATATTTTTTAATTTTTTTTTTAATTTAAAAAAACAAAAATTAGGTCTTCACAATTTAAAGCTTTTTTATTCAAATTTTTTTTCTTAAAATTAAAAAAACAAATATTAAATGCTCATTTCATAAAATAAAATATCAAATATAATGTCTTCACAAGTTAAAGCTTAGTTATTCATATTTATTTCTTAATATTAAAAAAAAAACAAATATAAAGGCTCATTTCTTAAAATTAAAAAACAAAAATTATGTCTTCATAATACAAATCTCACTCACCATGCAGTGGAGGGCTGCCAACTCAGCCACTTTGTGGCTAGAACTAGCCACTTTTTGAGCGGGCTAGCTTTTTTTTCAAAATGATCTAGCCACTTCTAGCCATTTCGTTTATTTGCACTTTGGAACACAAATTTCGGTTTGATAATGCTGCGTTTAACCAAATAGACCTTTTTTTTTTTTTTTTTTGCTTATTAATCAAATTTTGTCGTTTTTCAACTAATAATAATTGTAAAAATGGACCCAAAAAATCTGGCAGCACTGATGCAGTGAAGCATCCGATATATCGATGTTCAATTTTTAACATCGATACATCGGACCATTTTGAAAACCTCGATACTATCGATAGTAACATCGATAGTTTTGCAGCCCTACTTTGAAATCCACTGTCCAGTAATAGATTTCATTGTTACTGGACTGTAAGTCAAAAGCAATTAATTGTATTCATTGATTGTTGTTGTTGCTGCTAAAGTATGGCAAATAAAGGAGAATTTAGTTGTTCAATATCTTCTCTGTTTATTATCCGATCGCGATGAAATTTTCAGCACATATGGAAAGTAACAATATCTTCGTCTATGCTTAATAAGGAATGTCTATCTTTAAAATTGTCCTTATAATTAAGATTTTCTAATTTGTGGGCGTTTAAGGGGGCGTGGCCAAAATCTAAAACAAACTCGATCTGCTTACAATATAGACGCACCTACATACCAAGTTTGAAGTCTCTAGCTTTTATAGTCTCTGAGATCTAGGCGCTCTTACAGACGGACAGACGGACAGACGGACAGACAGACATGGCTATATCAACTCGGCTGTTGATGCTGATCAAGAATATATATACTTTATGGGGTCTGCCACGCCTCCTTCTGCCTGTTACGCACATTTTTTTTTGTGACAAAGTTAATAGACCCCTATACTTTTTTAAAGTACGGGGTCTAAAAATGCTCAGATATATTAATTTTGATCAATTTCAAGTGTTTAATCACGGTGAATCTTTCGGTAAAAACTTTATACATTTTACTTAAAAAGAAAATAAAGAAGCCATAGGATGAATATACAGGGTTGCCCATATTCGACGGACCCATGTTTTTTTTAAAAAAATCAAAGAAAAAAATAAAAATTTGGCGGTTGGCAATCTTAATCATTTAATTTGTTCCAAGTAGATTTGTTTACATCAATTTTTGAATATGATATCTCTCAAATGGCCGCCTCTGGCGTTGATGGCGTATTGTGCCCTTTTTGCAGCATTTTCCATCGTTTTCGCCAACATTTCGGCCGGAATAGCGGCTATTTCTTCACGAATGTTGTCCTTGAGCTCTTCTACGGTCCTTGGCTTGTTAACGTAAACCTTTGACTTCAAATATCCCCACAAGAAGAAGTCAGGCGGCGTCAAATCGGGCGAACGCGGTGGCCAGGCATGGCCATTTTCATTTTGGAAGAAAAACGGCCCAATGACCGTTTTCGCACTAACGCCGTGCCAAACTGTGACTTTTTCGTCATGAAGAGGCACTTCTTCAATCTCCTGAGGATTTTCAGTGGCGTAAATACGGCAATTTTGCTTATTTACGGTCCCGTTCAATGTGAAATGGGCTTCATCGGACTTGATAATTTTGTTCCAAAATTGCTCGTCATCTGTCGAATGTAAATTTCAACTATTTCAGAGCGCTCGCGTGGCGTGTATTGTTCCATGGTAAAAATCTGCTTGGACTGACGCTTCAAACGCGGTATGTCATTAAGCGATCTGACATCTCTGTCAAAAGTTATGGAGTTGTCAGATGGGTCCGTCGAATATGGGCAACCCTGTACATTACATGTATAATTCATGTTTTTATCTTCTCGAACATTATTATAAGTATTAGAGCCGGTTTTTCAATGTACGTATAAGCTGTATCTAAGATATAATTTAAAATTTGACATTAATTTCTATAAATTTTACTTCAAAATATATTTTCAATAGTTATCAAACACCTTATTTAGACATTGAAAAAACGGGCCTTATTATTAGTCTATATTTGATTAGATTATCCCAAAGGTTATTAGCTCATTGAAAATTGGTCATGGCAATTTGATTATGAATAGAATTTTCTTAAAAATTGAGTCTATTTATTTTTAAAGTATTTAAAAATGAAAGCAACCTTAGCTAAACTCTCAGCAGCATTTCAATGTTGCACTCGCAGCATTTGTTGCTGCAACTGATGTTGCCGGAGCAACTTTCGCCCATAGCAACATATATTCTGAGAGTGAGGCGAGCACAAAGCACTGCCGACGAGTGAAACAACAGCAAGCCGAAAAAATCAATTAAAATCAAGACGACAGCTGCCCCAACGGGGAGGAAGTGAAAGAGGGAGATGGAGATAGAGGGGCAACACCAACATTTAAGGTAACGTTCAAGTGTAATGCATTTACACTTGGCACGCAAAGGAAGTTGCAACTTGCAACTGCTGCTAATGTTGCAGCTACATACACACGAAGAAACATCTTGCCACAACTATCAGTCGCTGTTGCAGTCGACGTCGACTTCGCTGTTGCTGCTGCTGCCGGCGGCGTTGGTCGGGTGGAAAACAGATCAAAAGGTCGAAGATTGCGCTAACCCAACGACGCCCACTTTTTCGCACGCTTTTCTTGTAGCCCCTCGCCGGATACGCGGATCCGCGGATTCGCGGATACATGAACATAGATAAACACTGAGACTCGGCGAGTGTAATCTATAATAATGCCCATGGAGGAAAGGCCAAGCAGCTGCCCAACTGGCCACAAATCTGGCAAAGTGCGGCTCAAAGATATTGTAGAAATTGAAAAAAGTGGCAACGACGTGGCCGCTGGTAAAATTCTTTCATCAATAGACGCTAAAAGCACTGAACAAAACTGAATGACCAAATGGTTAAGACGAAGCAGGAGAAACCCCTGCCTTTAAGAGGGTAACCAGAGTGTAGAATCTGAACAGGGTTGCCAGCAGATGCAAGAAGGATCCTAGATGGGATTGAGAGAAAACCATAGAAGTATTTTCACTATCAACAGCTGATCGTGAATAATATCAATGGGTAATTATGATTATTCTAGTATTCTGATAGACAAATGTAAAGCTAGAACCAAGCAGTTGAAGTATAACTTTACATTTGTTTTACACATTTTTTTTTTCATTACCTTACATTTTCATAGATTTAAAGGGTATGTTGAATTCCTTGCACTGTTTAAAACAGGGAGAAGTAGGAATCTCCAATCCATCCACAGACTATAACAGCTTGAACACACAAATATTGTACACAGACTCCTGCGGAGTCCACGAACAACACCGTGCTTTTTAAAAAATGTTTAGAATAAATAAAATACTCTCTTTGATAGGTAACGTTATCTTTTAATATTTTTTTTTACAATTAATTACACCCAGAACGGATGAATAAAATGATATTTATGACTGTTTAAAATTGTTAAGCTACGCAAGCGTCTAAGAGTATGCAACATTTTTTACATTCTACATTTTAAAGCTCTATTCCAGCTTAATTCTTTTGAAACAACTTACGACTTTCACCTGTTGCTACAACATAGTATTTAATTATTACAAATTAATGCCATGTTTTCCCTTCCAATAAAGTTCTCATGTTACTTCTGTAAATGACTTGACAACCCTACGACAAATGCGTAAACCGTTTAAAAACGCTGCAACCAATAAATAGTATCAATCACAAATGATCGCAAACGAGGCAGTCGACTGCGCCCAGAGGGTCCAGAGAGAGAGAGAGAGAGAGGGGGAGAGACTGGCCAAACTTGCAGCTGTCCCAAAGATCCTCCTCTTGCCCCCAAACTTCGACTACATCTGAGTAAATCGCTTAGGCACAACAAATAATGATTCATGCGAGAAAAGTAGCGGCAAGAACAGGTTCGACTTAAAACGTGACTGTTAGTAGTAGTGGTATTAGTAGTAGGTACTAGTCGGTAGGTAGAGCCGGTCTCAGTCTTAAGATCCTTTCGGCACATGTGCATACATTATGGTTCAATAGGTCAACGATGCGTTGAATGACGACGATCCAGACGACGAGCCCAGAGGGAGACAGAGACAAAGAGAGAGAGAGAAAGATAGAGAGATGCCATAAGAGAAGATCATTGCATGAAAAATTACAGTAAGACACGTCAATCGCTGAACTGATCTCGCAACGAGCCATGTAATGGGACGACGCTCCGTAAATAATGCTCCGACCCAGACTCAGACTCAAACGCAAGCCCAAACTCAAACTCAAACCGTTCCCATATGAAGCCAAAGTCGAAGCCAAAGTAACGATTGCGATCGCAACAAATCAGAAGAAATAAACGTAAACGAAGAACTTGCTTAAATGCGACTCGTGCGCTCTTCTCTGAGAAATGTGCGGACCACCAGAGACAGCTGCGGGTTCTTCGGACCATTCAAGGAATTGAGGGAGGCAGGCGGAAGGAGGCAGGAGGAGGACACTCTTAGTATGAGGGGAGCCTGTTCGCAGTTTGTCAAAAAGATGTTGGCGTTTTGATAATTTGCTATACACCACTGAAAGTCTCTGTGTAGGATTTCCTGTTTCTACGCAAAGTTTTTCCAAAGCTTCTATTCTTCATATGTCTCGTTTTGTTTTTTCTTCTCTAACTTTTTTGTGACCGCAACAAATCTGTAGCTGATTTAAATCTTTGCATTTACTTATTGTTAGTTTCCAGTTAGAGGTTTACAAGATTTGTGTGTGTCGGCCTTTATTATTATTATTTTTTTTTTGGAATTTCGTGGGCTTGACTTTGACAAGTAACGTTGGAGTTGTTGGCAGGTGGGGTGTGTTTTGCATTTAAGAGAGAATCAGTGAACAAGCGACGCAAAGTTCCCTTAGTACAGGCAAGTGAAGTTTTTGACCAAAGATTATATCTGTATAGCTCGGCATTTTCTGTTTTATATATTTTTTAAAATTATGTTTAGTTCATACCTGTTAAATTTCGATTAGAATTACTAATCAATTAGATTATTTTTAGAAATAATCGTAATGTTTATATATTTCACTGTTGAAAAATTTGTGATTATTTAATGATTACAATTACAAAAAATCCAAAAAAAAATCTAAAATTATTACAATTATTCAAAAATAATCAGAAAAAATCAAAAATAATCAAAAATAATCCGAAATACTCAAAAAGATTATTTTTGATCATTTTTGATTGAGAATAATTGAGAAAAAATCAAAAATAATTATTTTGAGCATTTCGAATTATTTTTGATTATTTTTAATCAGAAAAAATCAAAAATAATCAAAAATAATCTTTTTGAGTATTTCGGATTATTTTTTATTTTTTCTGATTATTTTTTAATAATTGTAATAATTTTGGATTTCTTTTATTTTTTGTAATCATAATCATTAAATAATTGGGAAAAACCGAAAATAATCGTAATTTAATCATTAGCTCGACTTTTAAACAAAAAACATCTGATTACTAATGATTATGATTACTTATCATTATTTAACAGGTATGAGTTTAGTTTTCATGTCACATAAAAAGTTTAAAAATCAAAATAACAGTACGGACTTTACATCATGTCGGATTAAATCGGATAAAGTCTTAGACATTTGTTTTCTACCTTTCTTATTCCATTGTGAAAGAATATTAAATTGAATACAAAATTATTGTATACAGATATAATGAACATAATAAATTAATTTATTTAAAATATTAATTAAGTTTACTATATTTTTAATACTTTATGTGAGCTCATTTCTATTAAACAAAACTCTTTATGCATTCACTTGAATTTGACTATTTGTTTTCTTTTTTAATAGGCAACACTTGACCTTGTTTTTTTTTTAAAAATGCTCCCTCATAATTTAATAAGACGGCAGGCTTTTATCCCCCACTGTCATATTTATAGCATTTACTCATGCTTTTAATTGTTAAAATTGATAAGATTTGCGGTCTTTAGAAGTTGTTGATCTCGTTACGCGCTGTATGCTATTTTTGGCTGCACTCCAGAGCGTGAAGATATGTGGGGAATAGGCCCCAAAACCAGACCAGATCTTGATTGGGTCCAAGTGCAACACACCCTGCTAAAAGCAGCCTGATAAATTATCCCCCCTTTTCTTGTTAGCCTCTTCTTTGGCGTCTCATTTAGCATACCTAATTTCAAGAGAGCCCTAATTAAGTTTTCTCTTTTGTCGTTGGGTAAATTCAATGGAAAAGAAAAGAAAGAAACTCCTCTACTTTAGATTATTATTATGCATCGTTCGTTCGTTATAGGCCATAATTTCGAGAGCGTTTTGTTGTTTTGATATATTTATCGCTCACTTAGCTCCAAAAAAAAGACACAAAATTTATAAAAAAAAAAAAAGAAAAGGTTACGAAAACTCGTTGCAAGTAGCAAAGTGTCATCAAAATGCGATACACGCATTGAAGACCACTTGCTTTATTGGAAAAAAGTAGCAGAAAAATGATTTTCCCGCAGAATGCGGACACACGCAGTGGACAAGTGAGGAGCCAAAGGGGGATGAGGAGGGGAAAGAGAAGGAGAAGGAGGTGAACGAGGAGGCTTCCAGCCAAACCGGCTGAGTTTTTCAGGCTTGGCAATTAAAATATTGACAGTTTTTCCATAGCGTTGAATAATAAGTTTTTTCTTTTCTTTATTTTAAAGAGATCTCACATGCACAAGGTGTACTCCTGTTGTTGTTGTTGGAGCTGTTTGTTTTTAGTGCGAAAGGTTAAGGCGACATGTTCATGTGACAGTGTCATAGAACTGGCCGCCAGTTGGATCGGATCGGTCTCGACTGAAGCGCATAAATAACTGCGTTTGTGACATGGCATGGAATGCTTGTTGTCCCGAGCCCCAGACCTGGCCAGGCTGAGGCCTAGACGGCTCTCACCGCCCGCCTGCCTGTCTGGGCTATTGGCCATGTCTGGCGCGGATTGTCTTTGACTTTGGCCTGTTGCCTCTGTTGTTGCCTCAACTGCTGCTGGCAGCAAGGTGCGGTGCCCATATGCAGCACTCAAAGCTATTTGTAGCTCTCTCATTGCAGCCTGGCTACCACCGAACGCTGATTATGGAATATTGTAAGATGTTTTCCTCATTCGTTTCTTCTATATATATTTATTTTTTTTACATTGCATCACAGCAAATGCGTAGAGCTTTTGATGTGATAAACTATAAATAAGTGGAATGCTGCTGCACAGAATGGAAAATATTTGTGCATCTGGGGCATAACTTTCAAGTGCAAGCCGAATCTCTAAGATGAGCATTTAATTCAGCTGCTTAATGTTGATAAGTAAGATTATTTATGAGCAATATATTCAGTAGCAAAAGATTACAGCCTGTCACCTAAAATAATAAGTTGTCAGAGAGGCAGATATCACTTGACGTATCTGAAATAGTCCCATATAAATTTTAAAAATGTTGCCTAATTAAGTTCCCCGACCTATTACAATCTGAATCTTGCTAAGAAACTTTGTTGCAAACGCACTTGTCGCTAGCAACAAATGCCAAACTGCTTGCTGCTTGGCAACATAAGCGAGCGACTGGCAGCATGCTAACATTCAGCAGCTTTTTCTTATATATTTAGGGATAGATATCACTTGACATATCTGAAATAGTCCCATATAAATTCTAAAAATCTTGACTTATTAAGTTTACCTACCCATAACAATGTGAAACGTTGCTGCGAAGCTATGTTGCCAACGCACTTGTCGCTAGCAACGTATGAAAACGTACTGCTTGCTGCTTGGCAACATCAGCAAAAGACTGGCAACATGCTCGCAACATGTTCGAAACGAACATTGGGTTTTCGGTCATTCGTTTTCTGATTGGGACAATCGCGATCAGTTGCAACGAGACGTCGCGCGCGTTTGGATACATGAAAATCGGTCGGCTGTCGATGGAGTCTCGTGTTGCGTCCACCTCCGAGTGTTTATGTGTGTGTGTTTGTGTTTGTGCGAAAATTTGTTTATGCAAAAATAAAACAAAACAAAATAAAGCAACAGCAAATCATCTTTTCCCGTGTATGCAATTCAGTGGAAACGGCAAAAACACAAAATTTGTATCAGCAGTTAAAATGTTGAATTTGTTGAATTCTGAGCAATCTTGATTTCCTCCCAACAAAACGCGGCACGTACGAAGAATAAATAAAAACCTTTTCATTTGCCACGGCGATTGAAGCGATTCGATTGATTGCTTGATTGATCTATTTTTGCACTTGATTTGCGACGCACGCGCCGCGACGCGTCGCATTGGCAACGTGACTGGCGCTCCAGCTGCAACTTTATTCCAGTTGGAGTTGGTTGTGGAGTTGAAGATGCCTCTTCATCTTCCTCTTCATGTCTTGCCGCGTCGGGGCAATTATGTTGATTTGTGTACCGTGCGACTTCATCGATCGATCGTTTGACGGAACCGAACCGAACCGATCAACGTTGATAACGAAAGAAATTTGCAATGCAAAGAAAGAAAATTGATTTGATGATCTCGTCCCGCTTCCCCTCTCGTCTACATCTACCTCTCTGAGCGGGACACGCCCACAATTTGATTATAGAATGTGTGGCCAAGGTGTTCATTAGCTGGGCGTACATTGCTCGCATTTTACACGAAATTACTTCTTGTGCTGTATTTTTTTTATTTCTGGTGTTTTTTTTTGTAAGCAATCAAAATATTTACAAAAGGTGCGAGAACAAAACATCAATCTTTAAATTGATAGTTGCAGCGTGATTGTGAAATAAATAAAGAGAAAAATGTAAAAACAAAGTATATAATTTTTTATGTAATTAGCTCTTATTCAATAATTCCTAAGCTGATTGAAAAGCTAATGAAACATTCGTTATGTGAGACTTGGGAATCCATTACATTAATTTCTGCTTATTCTTTTCACAATTTATTAAATTACATAAAAAATTGATTGAAGCTTTTTTCGACGGAATTGAAAGAATTATTTGCAAATTCTAATTATAAATAAATATCAAGTCATTTTTCATGTTATTTATGTAACTACGGGTATAGCAGATTTACATATTTTATAATCTGATCATTGATCATGAGAAAAGCTGCTTAATTAAAAGTACCAAATCAGTGCCGAAATCATCAGCTACTAATAGCTACAAAGATTACACAATGTAAAGCCCATAACTCATTAGTGGAACGCCCTAGAGCTCTACTTAGTGGCTGATTGTCTACAGAGTTGTTGAAATGCGCTGCAAGTGATGATTGCTTCGGACATCCATGGTGATTAATGGGCGAGACTGCACAGATTTATGGATGACCAGGCTCACCCTGTTTTCATCTCTCTCTCTCTACGTCTCTCCCTCTCTGTCTCTCTATGTTAGTGGTCAACTAGTTTCCTATTCTAGGAATGCTAATAGAGCTGCAACTGATGCTTAACTTGGCCAGCAATCGACTTCAGGGAATATAGAGAATCTACACAGGAAAAAACTCCGGAATAAAATTTATACCGAACTACATATGTACATACAGTGAACCACTAATTTCTTCATACAGAATAAATTTGTCAAATTTGCGTGTAATAAAGATGTTTTGACGCGGGTTTCTTATATTAATCTTTTATTCAATTAAATCCCGTTCTAATAATGCAAAAACTTCTTTAGCCCATTAAGTACCCATCGAAAGTTTTGAATGTGGAAATTAGTCAATTTTTCAACTTTTTTCCTCGATATTTTTAAAAAAATATTTTGATGCAGAAAATTTCTTCAAACGTTTCTTAGAGTGACTGCAAAAATTTTTTTTCAAAAATATTTTGCTAGTTTTTTTATAATATTTTTAAAACTGCAAAAAAGCCACTTTTTGTGTGAAAAGTAGGAAGAAGTGGTTAAAATCGTCATTTTTAGGATTTTCAAAATATTATAAAAAATACTTACAAAAATATTTTTGAAAATTTTTTTTTTTCATCTGCATCAAAATAATTTTTGGAAAAATCGAGAAAAAAGTTGAAATTTTTTTTTTTTTAAATTCAAAATTTTCTTCGGGTACTTATTGGGTTAAAGAAATTTTTTCACAAAAGTAATCTTGTAATTTCTTTTATCGAGCTCGAATTACTTGATTCAAATACGATTTTCAAATTTCTTCCTTAATGTCAAATGTCTTAAGTTTTCTTAACTATTTGAGTGCATGTTTATTTAATAATAATATCCAGAAAAAATGCTTTAAAAACATATGCTAAATTCAACAATTTTAAACAATAAATATATAGAATAATTTTTTATTTCTGTGTACCAATTTATACAGTAGTTCCACTTTGTCTCCTGGCTCTTGCTTAAAGATTACCTTTCGTCGTGCTATTTATTTGCCCAAGCGACAGATAAAACATACGAGACACAATACGAATCTCAGCCAGATGCTTTTCCATTTGTTGAATTACATTGCGAGATGACAAATGCAACAACCTACATAGAAAATGTCTATGTTTGTTAACTGATAAGCTTGGAATTCTGTTATTTTTCATTGTTTTGTGACTTTTGTAAACAAAGGTGCCAACATTTTGTAAAACTCAGTCAAATGTGCCTAGAGTTATAATTGTCTTTGAAGTTTATGACTCAACTTTTAGAATGGGAATGGGGCGCGTGTTGCCAAAATATTGTATGAAAATAATCAAAAGGCGGTAATCCAATTAAATGTCTCAGTCTACAGACTGGTTGACCCAATTAGGAATGCTCCTTGTCGATCGTCGATCGATTCAAAGCAACAACAACAATAACAACTTGAACTTGAAAGCGGCGCCTCTCCATTGTTCATGGCAGATCCCTAAACCAGCATCCCTCTCACTCTCCTTCTCCCCTGACTGCCACAAAAAAAACAAGTTCTAACTATGCGCAGTTAACTCCCTAAATAAAAAAAAAGATCGCATCGAGTTGATCTAACGGCCGCCCTGTTCCGTCTGTGATCTTTCCCTCCTCATCTCGATCCATTTCGGTCTGCTCCTTCGCATTGCTCTGCGTTTCAAATTGTAGATCAAAGATCAAACCAAAAAAAAGAAAAAATTACTTAAATTGGCATACCAAAGCCACAAGCCCCAAGGCCCGAAGGCACAACGAAACTTGGTTACCCTATGATTTCAGTTCTCTGCGTTCTCAATCGGAATTAAACATAGTTCTCTTCCCATTCGATGTACTTTCTTTATAACATTCAAACTTATGACTAAATTCATTTATTGACCTTATCATAAAGCGGATCGACATGATCATAAATTTGAAGACACCAGATCCTAACCGAAATCCATATATTTTACTTAACTGTACATTTAAAGTAAATGTGTGTGTGTGTGTTCTAATTTGAGCAATCGCTACTGAGGACATTAGCTTCAATCGTTATTCCCAATTGACCGTGCAAAAAAGCAACAAATTTCGCAAATTACATTGAAAGACATGCACATAAATCTAAATTGTGCCACAGCATATGGGATACGTTATGAAGATGAAGATCGCTGGAGAACCATTACAGTTTCAATTTAATTGCTTCCCCAATCGATGGCGCCTAGTCAAAGTACTTTCCTGTCACTCAGATTGGTGGACATCTGATTTTAAAGACTGCAGCTGCTCGAATCCAATGCGAGACAAGTGCATTTGAGCCAAGTGATTGAGTCGGTTTGTGAGTGCAACGGCTTCAGATTCAGATTCATATTCATATGAGTGCTACTTTCTACGCTGTGAATGTCTGAATAACCCTTTCCCAAGCACCCATCGACGACACACACGATTAATCACATGACACAGTCGGCAGCCACGATCAAAGATCGTTATCGACCAAACATAAACTGACACAAAGTCAAACTTAAAGTTAAACAATGCAACTTGCTTGAACTCTAGACTAGACTAGACGACGAACCAACTCTCTTTCCCTTTCTCTCCCTCAGCCCTCTACTCTTCTCATCTCATCCCATCTCTTCTCTACTGATCATGCTGTGTGCGATCTTGACAATCAAGATCAATATCATGCCATTACAATATTTGTACAAGCTCTTTGCCTTTGCCATCTACTCAGTCTCAGTCTCTTAGCCACAAACTGACTTTCCAACACACACACACAGCACACACACACACACAACACAAAACAGCTGCCTACGGCCTACAAAGGAAATAACAAAAAAATGCTGCACAAGATATTTTTTAACGAAATTTGAATACTCTTTGCAATCAATCTCAGATACTGAACTCTATGTTTAGCTATAATAATAATATTTATAGTACAAGAACGCCTACATCTTGAACATATCCTTTTTTAGTATTTTTGGAAAACATACTCCATATATATCTGCATCATGGTACAATTGTTCCACATTAGAGATGTAAAAATACATCGAAAAATCGAAGACTCGATTTTCGCAGAAACGATTTTCAAGTACTTTAAGTCGATAATTGTTTTGACGATATATCGTAAAATCGAAGTTTTTTGACAATTTTAATATTTCGATTTAAAACTCGTTCTATTATTTTAACTTACATCAGTATTCCATATATTATAATTTGATTTATAGTACGACTTATAATTATCCAATTCTTAAGCTGATTAGGCAAATTTCATATATTTTACTTTTTTTATCTCGATAATTTTTTGACAATATATCGATAACTCAATTTTTGTTTTGACGATTTTCACATTTTGATTTAAAAATCGATCTATAACTTTGATTAACATCGGTATTCCATATATTTTAATCTGATTTATAGTCGTACATTTATCAATTCTTCAGCTGTTTAACCAAATTTCATATATTTTCCTTTCTTTATTTCTAAAATATTTAAACGATATATCGATCATTCAATTTTTGTTTTGACGATTTTAATATTTCGATTTAAAACTCGATCTATAATTTTGGTTAAAATAAGTATTCCATATATTTTAATCTGATTAATAGTCATACATTAAGCAAGTCTTAAGATGTTTACACAAATGTCATATATTGTTGTGTCTCATTAGTAAATAACTATTAGTTAAGGATTTCTTCGTGGCAAGTTTAACAAGCATCACAACAGAGTTGTAGTATCCACAGTGAGCACTACCTATATTAAGTAGATTATATGTGGGCTATGTTAAGCAAATTAGCCTGAACCTAGGCCAATGGCTGTAGTTGAGTTGTGAGTTGTCCAGTTGGGCTCGTCTCGTCTCGTCTCGTCTATGCTATAATTATGCAATTCCTCAAAGGCGCTGACGGTGGTCCCCCTTCCCCAACCCAACTCCCTCTTTCTATCTCTTCTTTTGGATTCAAAGATAATATATAATCTGCAAACGGCGCGCGTTTGGGGGCATCAGAAATTATTATTGACTGGCAGTCATGGGTAAAGGCCTTCAAGTAAATTGCTGTAAATCTATATTTGCGCAGCTACTTTAAGACCCTGGCCACAAAAGGTTTGCAGCGGGGTTAACAAGCCGCCAGCGATTAAGTCATTTCTTATGTGGGCTCATTATTTCTTTTTTTCTCTATACATTTTTTTAATATTTTCTGTAGACTTGTGGCATGCGTAGCTATTGCTACTGGGCTTATGTGTCCGTGCTCACCCCTCCGGAAAACCTCAACCTCCTTCTCCTCCTCCTTCGTGGCATTGCAATTTTTCACAGTCTAAGCCCGAAATTTAATGTCTTGCGTTTTGCTGGAAACTCGTTTCGTCTGGCAGCTTGCAACAGTTGATACTTGCCACTAAGTGCCCGCAACTTTGTTACTAAAATATTTTTGCTTTTATCTTGACAATGTGTTGTTCCTGACATGTCTGTGTGTGTGAGTGTGTGTGTAAATGTGCGTATCTGGACTTTTTCTCCATTTGTTCTAATTAAAAGTGACAATTCTACGTAATTAGCTGGCGGCTATTTTTAACACTCGACTGACTTTTATGAGCAGCCCCCGAACAGCAGCAAAAAATAGTCGCCTTTTTTTGCTACCCGATTTCTTTAATCATATCAAATTTCTACCAATTATTGATTAGCTTATTTAGCTAATTAGTGTTGACAGTTTTGCTTCTGTTTTTGGGCCATAAATTCGAATAAATAAAAAATAAATAAACAGCAGCTCGGGCTAATAATCTTTTGCGACTTCTACAACAACTCAGACAATTAGGTCAGGACTCTTTGAATCACAACAGCAAAATTACATTAATTTCTTTTCTCTAGACCAAATTCAATCCGAGAAACCTTTCACCAGGCTCCCGCTGTGCCTTGCCACATGTATGTCCTAGTTTATTTTATTTACTCCTCACTTCGACAACCAACTTGAGGAAATTGCTCCATTTTCGCAGATTTTCAGCACAACTCATCATAGTATGTATTTATTTATACATGCAAGTCTTAATCAAATCATTAACATATTTTCCAATTTAAAGCGTCAAAAAGCAACAAAATGAAATCGAAAAGTGCCAAACAATTCAATTACAATTGTGCAATAAAATATTGGAAAATCGAAATCGAAATCGAAATGAAACCATTGCTATAAAGCGCTCCATGTGGCCATGTCCAGTCGAGACTGATCAAACGGATCAGCGGGTGGTTTTCCCGGTGATTTCTGGTACCGTCAAACTGCACTGCCAGATACTATTAAAATACTTTATGACCGCCACTTTGCACTGTTCTCTTCAATTTTTTCCATTTGTTCGTTTCTTCATTTTGTAGCCTGATGAAGGCGTTAATAGATTAGTTTTTCATTTGGGTGTAAAGTGAACGGTGGAAATGTGCGAAATGTTCAACAGTTTTGTAATTGGGTTACACTACAAGCCAAATGGAGATATGTACATATAGTTAATGGTGGTATGTGAAGAGGTGTGCCAGAAAGATGGAGCATAGCAGCTGGAATATCTTAGACGCTCTTGACTTCAGATTAAGTTTAGACAACAGCAGAAGTCTTTATAGTTGATATACCATAAAACTGAAAAGAAAACAAGTATACAAAATTAGTATCATCTTTTTTGTGGTAAATTTATAATGTTATTGCATGACATTAAATATAATAAACAATTGAGTACGAGCATCAATATTAAATTTTATGTTTCTATAAATCTAAAATGTTCACAATAATATACAGTCGAGCTTCCCTAACACGAATCACCATTATCCAAAAAAAGGTTCAAGTTATGGAGATATTCGACTTATAGAGTTATTTTTCTAAAGTTTATTAATTTTACTGCCACTCATTTAGTTCGAGTAAAAGAGAAATTCGAGTTATAGAAGTTCGAGTTATGGAAGTTCAACTGTATAGTTTTTATATAGTAAGAGAAAGCAACTTACCATAACTTGAAAGGATAAATATTCCTTGTCAGTTGCAGCCTACTCACAAGTAAAATATTAAGGGTATTCAGAAACTATGATATTTGTGTCATGTGGCAAAGTGATAACACTGTAGCTAGTGAGTGACCTTTTTAAGTTTCTGTTGTCGTATTTGTGATATCATTGAGTTAAATTTCAATGAACAGCTGTTTTGTATAAAGCAAGCATTCTCTTTATTTCGTTTTATGCGTTTGGTTTCACCCTCTCTTACTCTTGTGTTTTTTAATTCTTTTGCCACTGTAAAAAATCAATTTAATAATTTAAAAAAATTTGCAACTCTTTATTTAAATTTAAAATCTGTCCTAAGGGACAATCAGTAAAATTATCATTTGTGTGATTCGAACCCTAGTTATTTAACTGAAAATTCGAATTCTGACAGGACAGCGACTCTAACCGTAGAGCCACCGGACCAAGAAAGGTTTACAGCCAATACCAATACCAACCTCAGTGTGACCTTATTTCGTTAGATACTTTAAACAGTCTGGCAACCTTTCTCCTTTTGAAATTTTGTCTCAATATGACGAATTTTGTATACATACCCCAGGGCATGTTTGGTGTGATATACTTTTTTCTGTGTGTTTGTTGTCATTACAACATATAACACTTTGCCACATAACACAAATATTAGAGTTTCTGAATACCCTAATTATTTCAGAAATTTCAAATACATATTTCCATTTCATATATATCGTGCAAACTCTGCAATATATGCATATGAATTTACTTGAAAGTACGATTAAATGCCCGTCTCAAATTTGTGTCAGTTACAAAATGGAACCGTCAGATTCGATTCCAGAATTAATTAGATACGCCTCAGCTCTGACATATTTGAAATTTTACATTAATTTAGCACTAAACTGTCAGTCAAAACGACCAGGCAGGTTCAAGTGTGGCTTTACTTAAGTAAGTGCGAAAGGTAAATGGTCCAGGTAAAACATTCCAAAGTTGAGCAACGTTTCAAGTTTGAGGTTCAACATTTAATTGTAATGTGAGAAATTTAAATTAGGTAGCCGCAAATGTGGCTCACAAAACCTCAAACGGAAGATGCTCAAAAAAAAAACACAACAACGGCAACAATAACAACAAAAAATTATGAAAAAAAAAATGTTTCATTTGTTGTTGTTCTTTCTGTTATTGTTAGGTTTGTTAAAAAAAGATCAAATAACAAAAAGCCGCCAAATTTCAATGGAAAACAAAAGCTCACTTATTTGTAATTTGTTGCTGTGGCTCTTGAGGCAACTAATTTTCCACTTTATATAGAGAGAGATAGAGAGACAGAGTGAGAGGAAGAGGGAAAGAGACCAGGGGCAACAACATATTATGTATATATCCCGTCATTTCACTGGCTTGTCAGTTCATGTTTGATTATTTACGATCGTTTGCTCAGCGTTATATTGTATTGTATTTTTTCGATTGCTGAAATATTTGATGTTGATCATAGGCTCGGTATTATAGCTTTATGGTCCATATAACTACAGAAATACATACGAAAATGATTTCAGTATTTTTTTATTTTTCAGTTCCATTCGAAATTTATTACATCACGATCATTTTTGTTTGCTTTCGGATTCTCCAGATCTACTTTGTAGTTTATGATCATCTTTTCGCTTTTGTCTGTCGGCCGCGAATTTTGTTTGCAGCTGCGTTTCCTGGAAAACAATTTAAGCTAGCATCTGATGATGATAGAACCCCTTGCGAATAGATATCTCGAACTGAACTCTCTTATAAACCATTTAATAATAAAGATTTCGACACAAGTTTATGGGCTTTGCGTAGCAAATTTATGCCATTTGCCTAGCTATAAGTTTCATGTCAAAGGGTGCCACAGATTTCCTCTTCGATTATCATTCTCATGTATTTTGCTAAATTGAAATTCACACTTTGCCATAGTTGTGTCAGAGCTTTAATATTCTGACTTTATTCCACATTTTGACTTATTTCTTAACGCTTAGTCACAACAAGTCTGCTACAAATTGTAACACATTAGCTTGAAATGTTTTTTTTATTTATTTTGCATATACCGCGTAGCCATAGAATTTGTAGCAAGGGTATCCTAATTGAGGGTATACTTCCGTTTAGTGAATATTTAAATATTTTGTAAATTTCTGTTAGCTTTTATGATTTACATTAGCCATAATTGCAATTCCTTTAAGAAAATGCTACAGGGTATTTTATAGTGCATTTTAAAATTTTTTAAAACAATACTTATTAGTTTGCCAGAGTCTACACAGATGTATTTAGCACTGCTCTAAATTGAAATTGTAAATTACTATTTGTTTGTTTACAAACTGACAAACGTTCTGTTTCAAAATTTGCCTAAACTGTTGTTGTTAGAGCAACAAGTGTACATCTATTTTTTTCATATTTACTCAGCTAATTGAGAGAATGGGAACCAAATTTTAGGTCAGACAAAACTCTGAAAAATTGATAAAGCATAAAACGTATTTTTTAAACATAATTTTATGTAAAATAAAAATAAAATCCACGCAGCAACTGTCAATAAATAACACAACTTCTCCAAAAATACAATTTAATCAATTTTGTTACCAGAAAATTTCGTGTAAAGAAAATGTATTGCAAATCAAAGAAAAGCGTAAACAAAAAGCGCCACAAAATGTGTGAAAAGTCATTGAAAAGCATCGAAGACTAATTGGAAACAATTCAACGAAAATGGGAAATGTGTCAGCGTCTGACATTCGAACTGTCAAAATGACAGACGCGTCAATAAAACAAAAACAAAAGCAACAACAAGTGACAGCAGCAGCACAACGGCAAAGGCAACTTCAGCCAAGTTTAACAGCAACCACAAGAAAATTGCTGCATTTTTCAATTTTTCTAGTCTGCATAACACACACGCTGCAACATGCAGCGCCTGAGGGCAACATGTTGCAGCCGCAGCAGCAGCAGCAACAGCATAAAACGACTAGTGTAAATAGCAGTGTAAATATCAATTTAAGCAGTAATTTCAATGAAATTGTCACCGCCACGGCCGCGGCCTCTGCAACGGCAACACTTCACACATCAGCAGCAGGAACATTAACCGCAACAACAACAACAACAACTCCGTTGCGCCACAAATGGCGTCGGAAATTTCCCTTTGCCACAAATCGCAATGCGAGCGGCAACAAACGACGCAAACTGTTGCGTCCTCCTCATCATTATCAGCGCAATGTGACGCATGCGACGCGCAGAACGACAGCAATGGCAACAATTGCTGCCAGCGCGAGCGCAACAACGGCAGCAACATTGATACCAAAGATACAGCAGCAGCAGCAGCAACAGCAACAGTTTAGCTATCGCACGCGCTTGCAGACAAACTTTCAACAACAGCAACAGCAACAACAACATTATGTTGCAGACACTCAGCAACAACAACAGCAGCAACAACAGCAATACTTTGTGGCCATAACTCCGCGACCGCAAATACAAAAGCAACAGCAACAGCAACATGGCTTTGCCTTGCTGCCTGCCACCTACTATCAGCAACACCAGCAGCAACAGCAACAACAACAGCTCGTTGGCAATCTGAGCCAACAACAACAACAGCAGCAGCAACAGCAACACATTCTAATACACCCGGGCAACAACAACATTGTGGTGTATAGCAACCTCGACTCAATACCTCCCTGTCCGCCAGGCATCCTACCAACAGCTGGTGTGCGTCTGATGCCACAACAGTTCATACCACTGCGCCCCACAACAACAACAACACAACGCTCCCGGCAACGCGGTAAGCAAATCATCGCAATCCCCAAACACTCACGAATTAATTGTGCTCGTGGCAAATATAAAAATAAATATATATACAAATAAAAATTAAAAGATAGGTGTTAATTGCGCTAATAAAATTTGCATTTGATACGTTTGTGGCATTTAATGTATTTGCCAACCTAAATGGCACCAGGTGGCAATAAGTTAGTCATGCCTGGCGTCTAAATTGCCGACTTTATCCATAATTACCCCCATACCCCGCCCCTTGGTGCAGTCATCACTTCTGGCTGTAGTCGAGCTCAATTGGTTAAAGCCAATGGCATTTCGGCAGCAAACAGCCTTAAAATTCGCCAAATGGTCGCTAACAACTTTATCAGGGAAGAAAGTTTTGGTTGTAACCAAGAAAGGACATAAAATACATAAATATTGAGAATAAATATTAATAAAACATACTGTTTAA
>JBAMBL010001481.1:0-12069 GCA_037043405.1 Drosophila subquinaria
TACACATATGATGAATGCGTTGAATTACAGAACTGTGTGTATTACATTTGAATACAAATGATGATAATGATCATAATGCAATATACACTTGTGTTGAACAAAAAATTACTAAGCAATGATTTGTAATATTCACATAACCCTTAACATTTCAAATATGTGTTAAAGCTTGTTGAACTTATCAACTCTTGTTATATTAATTTTATTTAATATCTTATTTATTTTATCATTTTGTATTCATTAAAATTTTAACCTACAATTTGACTGCCCACATCTAAATTGTGTGATTCCTTTCGTCGAAATCCCACTGAAAAATATGAATTTATGCAAAGAATTGCATTCAACAATTGCCAAGAAACCAAAACCAAAACAACAACAACAACAATGATTTATAGCCACAACAGGAATTTAAGTTATGACAGCAGCAAAGTTCAAATTTAGTTATGCACAGTTTTTGGTTTGGAACTTGACTAAAAGAGTGCAACAAAAAAATAGTTGAAAACATTAAAAATAAATTAATGTAATCGCAGCGTTTCAGTAGAAGACATTAGGGTCATGAGTCGAAATTTGAGCTTGATTGAAGAGACTTTTGTTGCAGCTGGAAGCTGTTGTTGCATTCAACATGTTGCAACATTGCTGACTTTTGGCTTAAAATATCAAGTCGCTTAGCCAAAACGTTGGCCATCATTCTTAATTAACTATCTGTGGTGTAAATTGTGAGCTACAGTTTGACAATCACTGAGCACCAACGAGTTTTCCCGAGTTTGGCAATGTATCTAACAATCGAATCGCAACTTGGCTTCTGTGCACTAAAAAAGTCAATGGCCAAAAGCCAATTTGAGTCTCTCTCTCCTTCTGCTATCGATTCATCTCAGTAGCCGTGACAATCAGAGGCCGTAATGACAATTGTGGCCTACAGTTGGACGTCGGCTTGGATTTAGATTTGGGCTGCCACACACAACGGTAGCTGGAACTGATTCCAACAACTTTCATAAGCAACACCCACACATGCACATGCCGGGAAAATATCGAGTGTTGAGTGTCGAGTGTGTGCTCAAGATTAAGATATGGAATGAAAAGTGATTGGAACATATTTTGGAGAATTCTAAAAAAAGTATATGATTAAACTTGTACTTACATAGAAAAATAAATCCGGGATTTTTAGCCCAAATTGGGGTTAATAGAAATTTTTTTAAAAAAATGTTTTCTTAACATTTTTTTATTTTTTTTTTTTTTTTTATTGACAGGGGGAATGGAAGCCAGATTTTTTGCAAACTGGAGTCGGCGACTCTAACCGTTGAGCCACCGGTTGAAATGAGAGAGGCCGAGAGAGAAATTTTCCTCTCGCGCTCAGCAAATGTGTATTTTCCCATTTTAATCGCGAATACAGGCTTGATTATTCAGCTTAATCCTGAATACATACTTAAAATGTGCGAGCTTAAATGAAGTATTTTATACTTGATTTTAGAATGGCATTTTTTTTCTGTGTATACTTAATTTATTTGTAGAGTTTTATCAGTGTCGTTTAGGAAAACGATTAATTCCACTTTTTTGTGGAATTAATCGTTTTCCTAAACGACACTGATAAAACTCTACAAATAAATTAAGTATACACAGAAAAAAAATGCCATTCTAAAATCAAGTATAAAATACTTCATTTAAGCTCGCACTTTTTAAGTATGTATTCAGGATTAAGCTGAATAATCAAGCCTGTATTCGGGATTAAAATGGGAAAATACACATTTGCTGAGCGCGAGAGGAAAATTTCTCTCTCGGCCTCTCTCATTTCAACCGGTGGCTCAACGGTTAGAGTCGCCGACTCCAGTTTGGAAAAAATCTGGGTTCCATTCCCCCTGTCAATTAAAAAAAAAAAAAAAATAAAAAAATGTTAAGAAAACATTTTTTTAAAAAAATTTCTATTAACCCCAATTTGGGCTAAAAATCCCGGATTTATTTTTCTATGTAAGTACAAGTTTAATCATATACTTTTTTTAGAATTCTCCAAAATATGTTCCAATCACTTTTCATTCCATATCTTAATCTTGAGCACACACTCGACACTCAACACTCGATATTTTCCCGGCATGTGCATGTGTGGGTGTTGCTTATGAAAGTTGTTGGAATCAGTTCCAGCTACCGTTGTGTGTGGCAGCCCAAATCTAAATCCAAGCCGACGTCCAACTGTAGGCCACAATTGTCATTACGGCCTCTGATTGTCACGGCTACTGAGATGAATCGATAGCAGAAGGAGAGAGAGACTCAAATTGGCTTTTGGCCATTGACTTTTTTAGTGCACAGAAGCCAAGTTGCGATTCGATTGTTAGATACATTGCCAAACTCGGGAAAACTCGTTGGTGCTCAGTGATTGTCAAACTGTAGCTCACAATTTACACCACAGATAGTTAATTAAGAATGATGGCCAACGTTTTGGCTAAGCGACTTGATATTTTAAGCCAAAAGTCAGCAATGTTGCAACATGTTGAATGCAACAACAGCTTCCAGCTGCAACAAAAGTCTCTTCAATCAAGCTCAAATTTCGACTCATGACCCTAATGTCTTCTACTGAAACGCTGCGATTACATTAATTTATTTTTAATGTTTTCAACTATTTTTTTGTTGCACTCTTTTAGTCAAGTTCCAAACCAAAAACTGTGCATAACTAAATTTGAACTTTGCTGCTGTCATAACTTAAATTCCTGTTGTGGCTATAAATCATTGTTGTTGTTGTTGTTTTGGTTTTGGTTTCTTGGCAATTGTTGAATGCAATTCTTTGCATAAATTCATATTTTTCAGTGGGATTTCGACGAAAGGAATCACACAATTTAGATGTGGGCAGTCAAATTGTAGGTTAAAATTTTAATGAATACAAAATGATAAAATAAATAAGATATTAAATAAAATTAATATAACAAGAGTTGATAAGTTCAACAAGCTTTAACACATATTTGAAATGTTAAGGGTTATGTGAATATTACAAATCATTGCTTAGTAATTTTTTGTTCAACACAAGTGTATATTGCATTATGATCATTATCATCATTTGTATTCAAATGTAATACACACAGTTCTGTAATTCAACGCATTCATCATATGTGTACATACATTGCTCATTATAGAGACCTTTTGTAAGCTGATATTTCTTAGACCTGTAGGCAGTTCTCCTTGAAGTGCGTCAGCTCATTTCTACAACTGTTAACACCATTTGCTTCTAAGACAATAGGCAAAAACAGGCACTACATACATACGTAGTTGTAATACAAAGTGTACTCAAATAACAATTTATTGTTTTGTAACACGGATGGACAACAGGCCCCAAGTATTGTGTAGAGTTGAAAGAAACCTCAGTTTGGTCTTTTATCTTTTATCTGTCTTCTCGCTTCTTCTGGTCGTTGTACTTGAACAAGAACTCGAATTGCATAATCCAAAACGTTGCCTTTTCTTTAATTTTTTTGACTTTTGCTTATTCATTAACTTGTTTTTCAATACTGCGTTCAACTTTACAGTAAAAAAACACGTTATAAGCTAAAATCTTTGGCTTTGGCTGTCGACTTTTTAAGGTAGTCACTTCTGGGATTTTATTATCTTTTGTTACCGGCAGCTAATTAGCTAATAAGTTACGGTGAGTCGAGTAATTGATTTTCGAAAAGAATTAACAAGCAGTGCCGAAGTTGAAGTGTATAAGAAAGTCCACGGCACTTGGAAATGATTTCGAAATGGAGCGAAAATTCAATTACGTGCAGCGCGTAGATCGACCGCATTTTTTGTTGAACTCGTACTTATTGATGGGCTGCACCGCTCTGCACCGCATCTCACATCTGGTTTTCATAGGTGCCACAACCACAACAGAGCACACATCCATCTATCAAAGGCCGAGGCACAAATTAGGGGCATGTTGCACATGCAACATGGAATATTTCAACAATTTCTTTGTTCTTAGCCGCACTTAAGTGAAATCTGTGTGTAGACTTTGTGTTCTTAGTGTAAGTGTGAGTCTGATCTACTTTTACTTGGCAGAACTTTAAAATGTGTCAAACAAAATTGTAAAAGGTCATTTAAACAGTTAACAAATATTTACAATGTACTGCAAAAATTTAACATAGAATGATCGACATTATTATTGGTTAATTTTGTAGTTCTAAAAAATTAAAAAATATACTTAGAAAAAAATTCATAAAAAAAATATTGAAACTGTATTTAATAAGTTAAAGCATTAGACTAACAGTCTGCGCTTAAACCATTTGAATATAGCTTTTAGTTTAGTTGTTATAACTAATAAAACAATTATCGGGGCTGACTAAAATAAACTGTTAGCCAGTATATTCGGCAAACCTTTAAAATGTTTCATATAAAAGACTAAAAGTTCATTTTGTTAGCTTACAACTGTTAATATGTGGTTAAAAAGTACTGCAAATTTTACGTTTCTATGATCAATGTTAATTTTCTAATATATAGGATATCATTAAGTTGATGATAATTTTCGCGTTTATCTTTGATATTCTCGTTAAATATTTTACGAAAATAACATTTATTTTATGAGGCGAATAATAACTAAATTTTGTATTTTTTTTGTAAATAATATGCATAAGTTGCAAAAATATATAAAATATTTTTAAAAAGTACCAAAAAAAACTTCAATTTTTGATGATCAACAAATTTTAGTCGAGTGTAATTTTCTTGATTATGTTTGATAGTCTTGTTTAATTCTTTTTTTAAATACCACATTTTATTTTAGGACTCGAATAATAACTGAATTTAGGGTAACATATTTATGTAAATTATATATGTTGTAAAAATGTTAATGTACAATTTGCCAGCTTTAAAATATAAAAATGTGATTAAAAAGTATTACAAAAGTTTGAATATTTGATGAGTGTAGTTGATAATCTTGTTTAATTCTTTTTTCAAATATCACATTTTATTTTAGGACTCAAATGATAACTGAATATAGTTTATTCATGAAAATGTATTTATGGATGCTGCAAAAATGTTAATGGTCATTTTGCCAGCTTTAAACTATAAAAAATTGATTAAGAAAGTTTAAATTTTTTATGATCAATAAACATTATCTATTAAGTCTTTCTGCTCAAGTGTAATTTTCTTAATTATCTTTGATAATCTTGTTTAATTAAATTTTATTTTAAAACTCGAATGTTAACTGAATTTAGTAGGTAAATATATTTATGTAAGTCACAAAATCTGTCTGAGCACTTACCTTCACAGGCCACAGCGTCAAGCTGATCGCTGTCCTCGGTGACCAGTTCCCAGTCGGCATCATTCTCGGCCAGACGCAGTGCCGCCAAATCCTCCAGCTGCTCGGAGTTCACGTTCATGCCATAGTATCCATCCTGGCACTCCTGGCACTTGACGCCCATGACGCCCAGTTTGCACTCGCACTGCCCGGTGCTGGCATTGCAGCTGTCGAGCACAGCGGCGCCCAGTGCATCACAATTGCAGGGCAGGCATTGGAGCTCCACATGGGCGAATCCGATCTCACACTGGTCGCACTTTTGGCCCGCGAATCTAGGACGGCACAGGCACTGGCCATCGGTGCTGTCGCAGAGTTCGCTCTCGGAGCCGTCGCCGAAGCAGCTGCAGGGCTCGCAGCCCACGGCGGGATCGCCCCAGTGGCCCAGTTTGCAGCGCTCGCAGTGCCAGCCCTCGGTGTTGCCCAGACAGGTGATGCAGGCGCCGGTGGAGACATTGCACGGTCCACCCTCGCAGCTGCAGCGCTGACAGCTGCTGCCCAGCTGCAGGGGATTGCCAAAGTAGCCATCGTCGCACACCTGGCAGTGGTCACCTGTGTAGCCCTCCGGGCACTGGGTGCAAATGTATTCCGCATGCTCGATCAGCTCGAATTGCGGATTCAGGTCCATGTAGTTGTAGCTTTTCAGCTGGCAGCTGGGCGAGAAGTTGTTGGACTCCTCCGACATGGGGCAGGCGCATCTCTTGCAGTCGTGCGGAGTCCCTTGCAGCGGATTTCCATAGTATCCCAGCTGGCAACGCTCGCAGCTGCAATGGCAACGATAGCAGAGTTTTAAAAGGTGCGAGACTTGGATAAAAAGTGCTGCCCCTCGCTGTGGTGAGTCTAGCGTAAACGCAAACCACACTGTGTGTGTGTACAAGCTAAAGTGGACTGTAAGTGCTTGTGCGTGTGTGGAATCCACAATGTGGATGGTGCTTCGATTGAAAATGTTTATTGATATCTTGATAACAAGTCTTTAATAGTTTTATATATGTTATATATTCTTGAGCGTTATTTGTTTCTTCAATATCTATTGTGTTTAATTGTGAGAATCATGTGCCAATTTCTAAGTTTTTGTTTTGAAAATTTTGACCCCCATTTTTTTTTTTTACAATTAGTTGTAAAAATATTAAATATACTAAATATACACAAAAAACTGCCTTGATTTCAAAAAAAGAGAATCTTCTTAATCAGATCAATATTCAATTTAAAAATGTAAATAAATATTAGGATTTGGAAATCGATGATTTTGTCTTAATAACATAATTGAAATTAATGCTAGATTGAACCCAAACTAAACGTTTATCATGAATCGGTTAGTAAGCGGTTATTTCGCTTTCCAAACTAATACAATAATGTGGTTTTCGGTTCATGTTATCAATTTCATTCGATATATAACGTTTAAGGGTAACAGTTTCGATAACGAATTTGATTCCTGGTGGAAACACAATTAGTTTAGAGACACAATTAATTGAAAGATTTAAGGTATTGACATTATACATTTTTCCTTTTCATATCTCAGTGCACTTTTCTTATGGACTTTGGCTCACCAAACACGAAAATCGCACTTAAAAATTTTTTCATGGACGCGTTTTCGAAATATTGATTTTTTTCTGAATTTTCGAAGTTGATTCGACATTTTAGGTTATACCACGAGATCTAATTAACCGATGTGGCCAAAATAGGACTCCCTCTACAACTTTTTCTTGTATAGTTTTGAGATCGGCTTAGTAGTTCAGAAGCTAGCGACTTTAATAAGAAGCTAGCGATAATAATAATGATGCTGATTCTTCAAGTTTGGTTGAGATATCTCCAAAAACATGACATGAGAAGCGAAATGGCTATAAACTAGTGTAATCATTATTTCCAATAGAATTTGATCATTTTAAGTTATCAACTCTCCTTCAGTTCGGGACTCGCTGGGTTACTCACCGCTCTCCGAAAGTGTTGTGCATGCAGTCGCCGCAGTTGCCGCTCTGCAGGTCGCAGGAGTTGGAGTGCCCGTTGCAGGGGCAGGGAATGCACTTGCCCAGCAGCTGGTGGTCCGAGGAGTTCTCGTAGATGCGCTTGTAGCCGAAGGCGCAGCCCTCGCAGGACAGACCCGTGTAGCCGGGCGGGCAGATGCATTGCTCCACCCGAGTCGTGGCCTTGGCGCCCAGTTCCAGCCCACCGGAGTAGATGACAGCCCGTTCCAGGGACGTTTCCACCTGGTCTGTGTGGTAGGCAGCGCGAATGAGCAGTGCGTCCAGTGAGACCATCACGGAGAGGAACTGTGATCTGGTCACGGACTCGCCGTGATAAGCGCCGCCCTCGGTGCGTCTCAGTCTGGTCTTGATGTCCGTCACGGCCGGTGGGACGTGATACCATCCCTCCTCCGTCAGGGTAACGTTGAGTGCCACCTCCAGGCTCTCGAAGGACTCATCGGCATAGGCGATCTTGAGTCCGTTCCTGCCACACAGGATGACATTGGGTCCCGTCGTCGGCTTCCCCGACGTGTCGCCCCGCATGACCACCCAGGACAGATGCAGCTGCAGCCTGGAGCCGTAGCTGGTCAGCCGATTGCCCAGATAGCCCACCGGCGCCTGCCAGTAGATCGCCTCCACTTCGTCCAACTCGTTGCCAAAGATCAGGCGCTTCTGTTCCGCGTCCACGGCCACGGCAATCGATTGCTCCCGCTGGATGTCCGTCAACTTCCAGTCGTTCAGCGTCTCGAATGCCAAAGTCTGCAGCTTGGCACTGTGACAGTTGTCGGAGACCTGGGAGCACCAGCAGCGACTGCAGCCCTCAGGATTCAGTGCATCCAAGTCATAGTAGCCATCTGCGCACTCGGCGCACGTTTCGCCCTCCACGTTCACTTTGCACTGGCAGCTGCCCGCACAGTCGCTGTCCTCCACGGTGCCGCGTGAGTCGCACTTGCAGCGACGACAGTCGTCGCCGTGGTGATTCGGAGCACACTCCTCGCACTGGGGGCCCTGAAACGAATCGATGTTATATTGAGTTTGTTTTACTTGTAGTCATTAAATAATATAAAAATTAAAATTAAACTTAAAAGCTATAGTTAAAAAAAATAATTTAAATAAAAAAATTTGGAAATTAAAAATTGTTTAAAAAAAAATGTTAATTAAAGCTAAGCTTAAAATCTAAAGCTTAAATTGAAACATAAAAATATATAATTTAAATGGAAAATTTGGAAATTAAAAATAAAAAAAAAAACATTTAAACTAAAAACTAAAGCTAAAACTAAAACAAAAAATTAAATTGAAAAATTTTTAAAATAAAAATTGTTTGTTTAAAAATTAAAATAATAAAATTAAACCTTAAAACTTACTATAAACAAAAACTAAAACATAAAATTAAATAATGGAAATGAAACTTGAAAATTTGGAATTTAAAAATTGTAAAATAAGAGTTAAAATTATATGAGTGAATTTAATTTTTAATTTACGTACAGTGGCTCACAGCTTAAAGTATGCACCCTTATTTTTGCTTTAACTGCTATGTTAGTCAAGTTATCACAATAAAAAAAATATATTTGGAAAGGTCGTGTAAATTCCGTTTGAATGACACAAAACTTTCCTTAACCCATTGAGTGCCCTTGGAAAATTTCGAACTTATGTAAAAGACACTTTTCAAATCTTTTTTCCTCGATTTTTTCCAAAAAATGTTGGGATGCAAAAAAATTCTTGGAACAATTCAAGGAGTAACTGCAAAAGAAAATTTTCAAAAATATTTTTGCTAGTATTTTTTATAATTTTTTGAAAACTGCAAAAAAGGCACTTTTTGCATGAAAATGAGGAAAAATGGGTTAAAATTGTCATTTTTAGGATTTTCAAAAAATTATAAAAGATACTAGCAAAAATATTTTTGAAAATTTTCTTTTGCAGTTACTCCTTGAGTTGTTCCAAGAATTTTTTTGCATCCCAACATTTTTTGGAAAAAATCGAGGAAAAAAGATTTGAAAAGTGTCTTTTACATAAGTTCGAAATTTTCCAAGGGCACTCAATGGGTTAAGGAAAGTTTTATGTCATTCAAACGGAATTTACACGACCTTTCCAAATATATTTTTTTTATTGTGATAACTTGACTAACATAGCAGTTAAAGCAAAAATAAGGGTGCATACTTTAAGCTGTGAGCCACAGCATGTATAATAATTTTTAATAACTTATGCACAACATCCTTGAACAAATTATTTTGATCGATTCTAGTTGTATTTTGATATTTGGCCAAACGATTTTAGTCTTTAGAATCATCCTGGCGAACGTGCCCAAAATGTTATGCATAGCAAATTGATGTAAAAATACATCGAAACATGATGAATTGATAATTGTGTAAGCGACTTAACTTTCTTTTATTTTTATTGATACAAATAAAAATCTGACTCTTTGCAAATTCACTTTGTTTACTATAAATATTTGTCTGTTGAATAAATTATATCTAACGTGCAACAAAAGCTAAGCAAAGATAAAACAATTCATAAAAATTGTATAAATAAATAAACTCATGAATATTGAACTAAATTTTACTTTTAACAAGTAGAAAACTTGACAGGCAATTCGATTAATCTGTCTATTTTCCCAGATGAATCGACAATTGAATGATTTCATTAGCGAAGTTTTAACTCCAATTTTAAAATCGATATAAGGTTTAGTTTAGAAATCACTAAGAAAGATTTAATATTATTTGTTTTTTTATTTGTTATTTTATTTCGAACATTTTATAAGTAATACTACTCGAATAATTAAATAGCTAACAGTCGTTACCTGGAATCCCTCGAGACAGTGACAGGCGCCGCCAACAGGGGCACAGGTGCCCGTGGATCGTTGCGGATTGCAGGCGCAGGGGAGGCAGGGATCGGTGGGAGACGCCTCAGAGTTTCTGTAGTAGCCGGCAGCACAGAATTCGCACTCGTTGCCCGCGGTGTTGTTGCCGCAGTCCGCGCAGATGCCGCGCTCCAGGAACGCATCGTAGGAGCAGCTCTGGGCGTGGCCATGACACTGGCAAACCTCGCACTCGCCGCCGAGGCGGTAAGCGCGGTCCTGGAACAGGGGACAGCACTGTTCACACTGCACGCCGCAGGCATTGTGCTGGCAGACGCAGTGCAGCAATGGACTGCCCGTCAGCTCCTGGAAGCGATCCGCGTGGCCGTGGCAGTCGAGTCGGGCACTGACTCGCAGCTGCTTCAGGCTGTAGAAGCTGCGCTTCTCCATCGACTGGGAGTCGAGCACCCAGTCCACGCTGTTGTCCAGATTGGCCGTCGAGTGCATACCCTGCAGTCGGATGCGTATGAAACGGGCTGTGATGAACTGCATCAGCTCGGGTGTCTCGGCCATGGCGCCAGGTCGGTTCTTCAGCAGGGACACGTGCAGCTCGCCATTCTCCAGTGGCAGCAGCTTCGAGAACTGCGTCGTGCAAATCACCTCGCTGTCGTTTTGGAACACATACTTTCCATTCTGACCAGGCAGACTGTAGCGTCGCTTGCAATCCGCATCGCTGAGTCCAAAGTATTGCCACGGCTCGTATTTGACACCATCCAGGGACTTTTCCAGTATCCAGGAAGCGGGACGCGGCGAGTTGGCCGATTTGAGCATCACAAAGTAGACTTGATAAGTCTGCAAAAATAGTTAAAAGCAATGCCAAAAAATTACAATTATAAAAGGCAGAATATGCAGATTTTTTTATCACAAATCAATCAGAATCTATTCCAAGTCTGGTTTCATACAAATTTCTGGATCTAATTTCGCTTAATTCCAACTACTTTATTATATTGAAACAAGCGGTGAAAAAATTGCAGATATTTTTTTAGGAATCTTAGGGGAAAGATAAATTTTAATTCGGTTTTAACATTCTCAAATGATGTTTGAAAAACTTTTAAAAATTACCTAATAGATTAAAAAACAAATTTATAAATATATAAAAACTGTTCACTTATTTTTATCCGTAAAAAATTTAAATTAAAACAAGATCTTTTTTTATTTATCAAGGTATTTGCAAGGATATCAAATGTTCGGCGTGCCAAATTTTTATTTTCTTTTGGCTTAACATTCTCAGCTAATGTCTTGAAATGCAAACTAACCTGGAAAAAAATAAATAAAAATGCATAATTATAAAGTAAAGGAAAAAAAATTAAAAAAAAATAAAAAAAACTATATATAAAATATGGTAGAATAGAAAAATTGTTAAATTGTTTTTATCTCATTTCAGACTCCATATGAATAAAATTTTTTTTAATAAATTCACCGTTTTATCAATTAACTCGATTGTTTTTTGCGCCTCATACAACGTTTGAAATTTGTTAAGCGAACAATCAATTATAATGAAAATATTTTGAAAATAATTAAGTACTTTGTTGAAGCTTACATTGCGCTTATTCGCATTTACAGTTTTACAGCCACTGCATATGCCATAAATTAGGCAAGTAGCGAAATGACGTTGTTCCTGTCACTTTGGGGCAAAGTTGCTGATGTTTCTATTTAGTTTTATATCTTTGTATCAGTGACTACAGCAACGTCAATAGCTCTGTTAACGTGTTGTGGCTGCTGTTGCATTTGGCACCCAAGAAAAACGATATATCGAAACGAAAAGAAAAACTTGAACCCAACGACATCGGCGCGTCATAAATTTTCGAAACTGTCAACGAAACCACTGCGAAAACCACCTACCAATCGCCAGGAACACGCCCGCCAGCCACCGCTGACAAGCGATATTTATATTTGAGTTTTTTTTCTTTTTGTTTTCTGTGACTTTTTCGAAAAATTGTTAAAAAATATAAAATAAAATGGCAAATGCCAAAAGCGTCGCGTGTTATGCCTATCGATGTCAAAAGATCGGA
>JBAMBL010001485.1:0-15402 GCA_037043405.1 Drosophila subquinaria
GATATTTTACATACAGTTTGTCAAGTAATTGTTTGCAAAGCCTTAAAAATGTAATATTTCGACTTTAAATAAGAAAATAATAGCTTATTATATATATTTGGAAAGGTCATTTAATTTTCGTTCAAATGATGCAAAAATTTCCTTAACCCATTAAGTACCCATTAAAATATTCGAATTTTAAAAAAGGTCTACTTTTTCAACTTTTTTCCTCGATTTTTTCCAAAAAATGTTGGGATGCAAAAAAATTCTTGAAACAATTCTAGGAATGATTGCAAAAAAAAATTTTCAAAAATATTTTTGCTAGTATTTTTTAAAATTGTTTGAAAATCCTAAAAATGACCATTTTAACCCATTTTTCCTCATTTTCATGCAAAAAGTGCCTTTTTTTCAGTTTTCAAAAAATTCTAAAAAATACTAGCAAAAATATAAACTGTACATACGTATGTATTTAAATATAAATAAATATAATGGGTATTTCTACAGTCGCATATTTGTGTCCGCATAAGAATGTGTGCCTGTAAATTTCGACTGTTTCTGTCTCACTCGCACTTGCACTCGACAAAACGCACAGAAGCGCCGATCGTCACCACGAAAAAAAGGAGGAGACAATTGAAATTTCGTTACTCTTTGCATGCATATGTATGTATGTATGTATGTACATATGTATATGGGATGAACTGGGCACGCTTGTATTGTTTTTGTAGCAAATTTTGCTCATTTGTATTTGAGAACATTTGACGCGGCGCGAGAGCATATGTATGTATGTACGTCTATGTTCATATGCATGTGTGTACTACACACAGCAGATTATTACAAAAACAAAATACACGCTGTGTGCGCCCATGCATGAAGCTCGAAGCTCGGCCGCATATTTCTAAGAAATCGCTGTGCATGTACACGAGTGATGCGTTCGTCAGCATAAGCTGATTTTATTCAACTCTTCGTTTCGTTGAGTGATTTAACACGAGCCAAAATTTAAACGCTCAGAAAGCTGAGTATGAACACGATTGATGTGCTCATCAGCATGAGTTGGTTTTTACTCAACGCTGTGTTTCGAACAGTGAGTGGAGTTGAGTAAGATTTGTGCGTATGAGGAAATCAAGAAAAATAGTGAATTTTGCAGCTCTCTGGTGTGTACATGCAGAAGACAATAAAATGCAGATAATTTTTGCAACTTGCTTTTATTCGTTTTTTTTTTTTTGCATGTATGGAAAACCGAAATGAACCTTTATAAATGAAACGGTTACTAAACGGTTATTTCGGTTTACAGAGTTTCGGTTTAAAGGTTTCGGTCAGACGAAAATTTTTTTTTTCGGTTACGGTTACAGTTACGGTTTAAAATTTCAATCGGTTTTTACCGGTTAAAGGTTACGGTTTCGGTTAGGGTTTTAATCCCTGATTTTAAATATTTTAATATGTTACATTTAATATTGTTCGTCACAAAATGTTTTCGTCACTAGACTTTTACCTCGTAAAGAGGTATTTTTAATATAATACAATCCCCGAAATTCAATTAAAGGCACCTTATTTTTGCATTAAAAGATATTGATTGACAATAACGGTACCTTAAATTCGTCATCAAGTGTGGTCATTCTTATTAGATGTCTACTATAAGTTTCGAAAAAATCATTTACCGTTCGATTTCAGGTTGCTTTATCTGAACTTTCGTTTTGGTGCAACTTTTCATGCGAAATTCAATTAAAGGCAGTGCCTTTGTAATTGTGCCCAAGAAATGTCCTGATGACAAATAAATTTCGTCAGTATTTTGTCAAGCAGCGACCGCTCAAAGTGACCATACGTCTGTCTTCAACTTAGTTTTCCTTCACTTTGAGCGGTCGCTGCTTGACAAAATTTGGTGTACTCGAAGTGTTGTTATTGGCAACTGCAAATCAGTTTTAAAATTGGATACAGTAGAGTTTTTTTTTTGAGCTGGAGCGAATAATTCCCGATTTGGGCCTTATGGAAATTTTTTGATTGTTGTTTTCAGACCAATTTTTGATATAGTTTTCTTTAATTTGATCAATTGTCCTTTGCTGGGACTAAACGAGTTAATATCAGTGAAATATTCCGGTTGGAGCTCTTAGTATCATTGTAAGCAAGGACCTTAGCGACTTCTTAGGATGATAGTGCCATACCCTTTCCTGTATTCAATTCGGAATTGATATCTGCGTTTTTCAGTTATTTTCTACTTATCAATAGACTCAGCACTTGAAATAAATACTGACAAAAGTTATTTGTCATCAGGACATTTCTTGGGCACAATTACAAAGGCACTGCCTTTGATTGAATTTCGCATGAAAAGTTGCACCAAAACGAAAGTTCAGATAAAGCAACCTGAAATCTAACGGTAAATGATTTTTTTCGAAACTTATAATAGACAACTAATAAGAATGACCACACTTGATGACGAATTTAAGGTACCGTTATTGTCAATCAATTTCTTTTAATGCAAAAATAAGGTGCCTTTAATTGAATTTCGGGGAGTGTACTTATAAAACTGTAACATTGTCATGTTGAAATGCGTCCTATGGTTGTTGACGTTTGAAAACCAAATAAAACCAAGCGAGTTTATGTTGAATTTATGTTTAATTCTCCAGTTTTAATTAGAGTGGAATATAGTTGATTCGAAATTAAGAACATCAATAATTTATTTTTAATTATAATTATACTATATTAATTTGAAATGCACATTGTACAATTAAGACAAAATTTCATTGTGTATTATAGGTTTTTAAACTATCGATTATTTCATTATTTTCGCATCACTCGACCAGCACTTGTAATATAAAACACTTCTCGTCTATTAGATAAAAATGTCGCATTCGTTCGAAATGATATTTCAGGCATATAAATCGGTATTACCTTCGGGTCAATTGTGAAGCCATTTACAAAATATGTTTTACTCTGCAAAGATAGGAGCATACATTTAAGAAATTGTGTATTTCTGGCTTATCAAAATAAACCTTCTTTAACGGACAGCTCAATGGAAAGTTAGACACACGACGCAGTCCGGACGATATTATTTGGATCAAACTTTGACTATGTACCAACTGCAGGGCCGAGCAGTAGTCTAGCTCTAGTGTGAGATAATTAACAAACTTGTGATCCCGTTCAACTGATACATTGTAGTACCCATTTAAATTTTTGACATCCTCCGAAAACGTAATATCTCCATATAAAGCAGATATACTTTTTTCTGTCCAATTAATATGACAGTGGACTTGCACCAGCTCCGGCCATTGATTCACACATTTCAATTTGCTAAACTCCGTAAAGATTTTCGTCTGTTAAAAGAAGATAAAGTTTATATTTGAATATTGCCACGTTGCCTTCCGCATCAAAATACAAAATTAAAAAACTCTATAAGCAAAAAATATTTTTTAAACACAGTATAACCCACAATCAAGTTCGCTCGTCCGTAAATTTTCACTTACCTTTGCCCCCTGTGTGATCAGTATACAACTGAATAGCAAAGTCATAAGCGAAACAGACAAAATTCGAGTGCTCATGTTTGAGGTTTGAAAATAACTGCTTATGATTTCCACAAAGTTAATTACTGTGATCTAACAAAGTCGTAAATGTGAAAAATAATTGATTTATAATTTGTTTAAAATTACACCACTTTTAATAATACCGAATAAGTATTAGCTATGATCTGCTCATTAAAATTTTCATTTAGCCAATGTGATAGGAATCAACAGTTTTTACTGAACTTAACTTTAAACTGAAAAAACTGAACTGAAGTTAATATTTGAAAAATGAGCCCATTACAATTGTAATGGCCTCCCCGTGGTGTTTCTTGGGCAACGATTTCATTAAATCAGAAGCAAATTCGAGCGGCGTTAAATACTTATGTTTTATTTACTTACATGCATATTACTAATTTTATTTAAAGCACTATTATATTTTATGGAGACTGGCAAAGGGTATCTTTTGTTACGATTGTTACCTCTCAAGCCCAAAAAATCACAAAAAAAAAAAGGATTTTGGAACTTATTAAAGTCGCTAGCTGTTGAACTACTAAGCCGATCTCAAAACTTTATGAGTTGTAGAGGGATCAGTTACCTTTAATTTTATTGCTATTTTGGCCACATCGGGTAATTAGATCTCGTGGTATGCTCTAAAATGTCGGAGCAACTTCGAAAATTCGGAAAAAAATAAATTTTCGAAAACGCTTCCATGAAAAAAATTGTAAAGTACATTTTCGTGTTTAGTGGGCCAAAGTCCATAAAAAAAGTGCACTGAGACATGAGAGGCAAAAATTTTGTTGATTCTGTAAACTAGTGCTATTAACATGACTAAGAGTATAGTTGAGCTCTTCAAATAGTCCCGGCATCCACACCTTTATATAAAACGAATCTATCAAGAATTGAAAATCCCGCTTGTCGGATGAAACCACAACCACAAGGACTAGGAGCGACTGGAGCCACATAGCCATAACTGATATAAAGAATAAACTGAATAGTTTCCAATATATACCAAAAATAAAATGTGGTATCAAATTATAAAACACCAAATGAGAGGTAAGTGCAAGTAATTAAATAACGTGTTGTTTCGTAGGCAAATTGACCATAAAACAGCTCAATATTTCAATAAAAAAAGTCAAACGAAAAACTAATAGCACATCCGATCACAGAAAAATTACATACAATAGATCACTCTGCCTGAAATATACTTCAGATTAAAAACAATATGGGTTAGAAAACTAATGCAAATGCTGATAAATGTTGTGGTGAAATAAGATAGAATAAAATGAAGACATAGATTAAATATCATTTCATTCAATTTTTTACTCATCCTATAATGCCAGCTACTTATATGATGAAGCTGCTATATTTCAGACATATATTTTAGGATTTTAAAGACAATATAAAATGCACAATCTGATAGTTTCCTTGAGAAGACATGCATCCTTTTAAGGAATAAAGACGTCATGTTAACATTCCAGAAATCCATTGTTGAATTTACTTCTCGTTTATCGACATTTCGTGGCTCCATGAAATAAGCATTAACATAGCTGCGATTATGTATCTGAGCCAGCTTTGAGTTAATCTCATCTACATGTAAGATCCGGTGCCCAATGCTTAATGTTAACTACATCGAGCATAAATTGGAATTAACGTTTCTCAGATAAAAAGACAACATGGATGATAAGCAACCTTTACCACATGAAGTATCAAAAAAAGGAATTCATTCTCAAAAACTCAAAAAAAATTATTATTTTGAAAATTTCAGCATTTATGCAGCTATCATGAATACCTAATATTATTAAATGTACATGCAAATTATTTAAATTTTAGATATTGCTCCAGTCCTGTACATTTCTATTTAAGTCAAGCGCGTGTAACTTGACCGAAACACTTTCTGCTAGCTACTTTTTGTTTCTGCGTATGCATTTCACATGATCCCAGCGATTTAGCCTCGGGCACAGGATTAGGAACAGGATTTGAAGCAGGAATAATTTTGGCATCAAAATACTACCACTTATCGGACCTATAGTTAAAGTTATGTAACATAGAGAATATACATTAGAGTTGCAAAAATAATTTTTTTTCGATTTCGAGCGGTTGTCAAAATCATAATTTACGACGAATGCTAAGAAGATTTGCCCAAGAATCCGTGGGTCTAAAATCAAAATCGAGCTCTCGATTTTTAGCGTGAAATATGGGAAATATGGAAAATATGGAATCGTATGATAAGCCAAAAATTATCATAATTTCTCGTTAAAAATCTGAAGCTCGAAGCAATTCTTCTTAGAACTATTCGGAGATTACGAATTTGACAACCACTTGAAATCGACCCACTAATATACACATACATTTATTAATATTTATACACTTAGAAAAAAAAACATGCAAATCTGTGCACAAATCAAAGCTAACTGTGCACGAAAGTAGCGTAAGCACGATTTTTCTTGCTTCATCTTGGTCATGAAATTTAATGAACACTTGGGTGTTATTTTTTGAACGATTGGGTACAATTTAATCGCTTTTTAGGCTCATTTTATGAACATTTCAGCTCGTTTCAGAAGCATATAGGGTTCGTTTTGGGAACTAGTCCACAACATTATACGAACAGTAGGTGCTCAGTTCTCGAACATTTGTTTACTACTTTGGGACCGTATTGGTTACACATTTAGAGCAGACCGTTCTCAATTTATACCCATTTATTCCACTTTAAGACCCAATTGGTTTTTCATATAGAATATGTTGTTTATAATTTAACCGTTTTAATAAAAATACACAGCTTTTTTACCATAGTGCACTTTGCAAAATAGAAATATTTATTAGGTATAAAGAATTTAGCGCAATGTGCCGAGTGTCTAAAATTTTCTTTTAAAATAACACTATTTTACAGCCATTTCGCTTTATATGTCTCAGTGCACTTTTCTTATGGACTTTGGCCCTCTTAACACGAAAATCGCACTTAAAAATTGTTCCATGGAAGCGTTTTTGAAATATTCATGCTTTTCCGAATTTTCGAAGTTGCTATCACATTTTAGAGTACACCACGAAATCTTATTAAAGGTAACTGATCTGCCTACAACTTTCTTTCATAAAGTTTTGAGATCGGTTCAGTAGCTCAGCAGCTAGCGATTTTAATAAGTTCCAAAATCCGTTTTTTGATGAGATTTGGGGCTAGAGAGGTCACAAATCGCCTCAAAAAAAATTGATATCGCATAGGTAAAATTTATTTTAGTTATTGAACGTATAGCCGACACTTTTACGATGAAATTAAGCTATATTTCATAAAAATCAATGTATAAATGGCGAAAGAAATACGCTCTCCAGTGGCAAGACCAAAAATTTTGCAAATTTTTGCAAATTGGCAATTGGGGTTTTATTGAAAAGAGCGTTCGGCTTTTGCCGAAGGCTCTGGGGTTCCATTGCATATAAAGCATTTGCGCTCACAAAAATGCTTTTTTGGCGCCTCTATGTGTTGCTTTTAACTCGTTTTTTTTATAAGTTACGTTATTACAATTATTCTGCATTCTTGCTGAGTAAGCCGATTCATGACAGGTCGATTTGTATTTTACATCTGTCTAGTCCACGAAGGTCAAAACAGATTTGACATTGGCGGCCATTTGCAAAAATAAGAGCATCTTCCAATAGGGTAACTTCTATTGGCTCACCCTGAACTATAAAAATAAAAAAAGGTCATATTAGAAGTGAATAATTTTTACAACATTATTGAGAAAACAATGCTGTTCTCGTTATTTTGCTAAAATATCCCATGGCTAAAATACCATAATTATTTTCTTATATTGAGAATAATTGACCAGATGTCAATCAAATGAATTATCATCTGGCTATATTTAAATTGACTTTGAAATGGGCACTTAACGTAGTTTTCTTTAGAATGGCATTAAAGATTCGAATAAAATTCTATGGGATTAAGAAACATGCTAATTGAAGGAAAGCAATCTATGCTAATGCAGTCGAACTTCCCTAACTCGAATCACCATTGACCAAAGAAGAAGTTCGACTTAGGGAATTCTTTTTTTTTAAAGTCTTATAACAGATACTACAATTTCATTCATTCATAAATTTTTTTTTTTTTTTTTTTTATTGACGGGAAGTATATATTTTTGCGTTTCATTCCGAAGAATTTAAAAACACACAGTTTATTTTTTAAACTGGAAGTTCTACTTATGTGACAGGTCGGCGACTCTTACCACTGAGCTACCGGACCACTTCGAGTTAGGGAATTTTTTTTTAGTTTATTAAAAGAAACTAAAAATTCATGCATTAATAAATTTATTTCAAATTTAAAACTTTTCTTGTTATTATCAACAAAAACAGATTCCAGTTTGTTCAAGACCTGTCAATATTCTCAAAAATTGAATTTTTCGTTCTTTTGCTGTATCCAGAAGAAATTCCCGATGTAAAGACATCATAATTAATTTTCCTTTTTTTTAAATAATAAAAACTGATTTGTGTAAGATACCATATTTTTGAGCCACTTACATTTTTTTGGTCCTCTTTCGAATTCCTTAACTAATAAGTTTTAATATTTCTTTAAGCGATAACCCTTTTAATACACGTGATAGTGCCATGGTAAATAATTTTGCACTGATGCGCCGACAAAGAAGTACATTAAGAACATCATTCCAAAAGCAATTTCACAACCTTAAGTATTTGTTGACGCAATATTCTATCATCACTGCGGACGGCAGTCCGCGCTAGTGACGAAAGCAGCACGAAGGGTGCGAAGGCGACTAGCATATATACACAGGAAGAATGGAAAATTTTCTATGACTGTCCGATCAGGTCGAGTTATATACCGATAGAAAGGTATCAGTTTAACTTACAAATGTGCATACTAATACTTTTGGAAACTCACCTGGTTCGTGAGATAAACAGGTGTAAGTGGGAGGTGCAAAATTTAAATGATTGGAGCTAATGGGGCCGTTGGAGCCTTTATGAATGACACCTCGATCATCGAAATCGGACAACTGGTTCGAAAAATAATTAATTTTGAAATTTTTAGGGGCGTTCCGAAAATGAGATGAGAAGTCAGTCTGTCTGTTTGTCTGTTTGCAAGGGCGTCGGCAGGGGGGGCAGGGGGGAGCCATTGCCCCCCCCCTACACTCATAACTTTATTATGCTGATTATGCGAAACGCTTTCCACGTAAAGCGCTGTTCAAACAGCAAGCTTGCAACGTTTTCAACCTTCAACGCTGCTAGGGTCAAGTGAATACCTTATATGTTATATTATAGAGAGTTATTTTTTGCACTTGAAAATCATGGTGTTACAGTTTTAATTGTAGCCCTGCTATTTTACGAAGTCCTGAAAGTCAACGAATATTTTACCGCAGGTTTTCACTTTGCTCGTGTTGCAAATAAGAATACATTTTAAATCTTTATCAAGTGAAATGTACGTCAAATTTTAAAGAAAATTAAGATGGAAAACAAAATTAAAGGTATCTATTTATATTATAAGGTCATCAAGAATTACTTGTTTTATGTGATTTAACTTTGTTTTATGTGCTTCTGTAAAGTGATGTTTTTTAGCATTTCTAACCTAAAAATTGTTGTGTTCCGTAGTAAAAAAGAAAAGTATGATTGCGTTAATATAATTTACAACCAACTACAAGCAATGTTAATTGTCAATATAAATATAATGAGATGGTATTAATATTTTTTGCCCATTATTGCCTCTTTTCGTGAAATATCACATGTTGCAAGTGTGTATTTCGGAGTCAGATGATAAAAAACAAAAATAAGTATAAATTCTATTTTAGCCTAACTAAATTGTATGTCAAATTTTAGGTCTCTAGCTATACATTTAGATTTGTTAAAATATTTTACACTTTTTCTTATATGGCCCGATCGGTCTAGATTTTTTCTCAGGCTTTATATATGGTATGCCCATTAAGTGTACCAAGTTTCAGGTCTATAGCTACATTATTATAATTTCTGTCAACATTATTGCGGCATTGTGAAAGTGAAAAAAAATTTTGGCCCCCCCCTGCTTGAAAAGCTGCCGACGCCCTTGTCTGTTTGTTTGGATCAAATCGTTGATTTAGCTTAAAAGTTTGAAAGATTACTTGTTCCTGCTCAAAAATCTATAAACGTTTGTTCAACGACTTTTTCGATTAATGGCTAGTTTAGCGGGAAATCGCTAAAAACCGCTAAAATTAAACCATAGCAGCTACAGATATGATCTATACTTCGTTGGAAAGGTATTTTGAAGGGCTCTAACTAAAGGTGAAATAAGGTAATTTTTTCCATATTATGGCGGTTTTTGAGAAAACGCCGCTAACGATTTTTTTTTAATTTTCAATATGTTTGAGCTTGTAAAATTTCGCTTTTCTTGATATATCATACATAAAGTTTTGTTGATTGGTTTGGAAGATATTACCAGTTTTCTAATTATGTGAACTGAAATATATAAACAGCAACTGAGTGTCGTAGCAGCCATATATAAACAGCAGCAAAGTGTCATAGCAGCCAGAGTTTGAGAGTGCTGATAGCTTTTGCACTGGGCATGTGTGTTTGTAAAGGGGGCCAGTGTTGTCAGACAGTTTGTTTTAACTTGTACAAACAATAAACAAAGTTGACAAAGTTATACTGTCAAAAAATATTGCAATTTCAAAACTTCTGATGTCCTATTCAAAAATTTTTGATATCTCATATAAAACCTCTTTACGAGGTAAAAATCTAGTGACGAAAACAGTTTCATGCCCCAAAATTTCTGATATCCAATTTAGTGACGAATAATATTAAGTTTTACATATAAATTATTTTAAAAAAAATCTTTGCATTCGGCACTGCGCAAAACAGTGAGTTTTATTTGGTATGAAGAATTGAGACATTGTAGCGCAATGTACCAAGTACCAAAATTTTGTATATAAAAATATATGTAAAACTTAATATTATTCGTCACAAAATTGGATATCAGAAATTTTGGAGCATGAAACTGTTTTCGTCACTAGACTTTTACCTCGAAAAGAGGTTTTTTTATGGGATATACCATCACCATATGTTAATGTACATCAATGTTACGTATCCAAACGAGCCGGTAACAAAAGCATAAAACAGAAACGAAAAAAATTCAAACTTTATTGGGGATTATTCCGAAAAATTCGACTTACAGAAGCACATACAGAACCACTCGATTTTGTTCGAGTTAGAGAAAATTCGAGTTAGGGAAGTTCGAGGAAATTTTTGTTTTTGTTCATGTTGTTGGGCATTTGTCAGTCGTAACGATATGTATTTCTTTTTATTCTCATTTAACTTTACAAACTTTTTGTTTGTGTTTTTTGTGGTGTGTATTTTGAATTTACATTTCACAAACTAATTGTATGTAAATATGTCAAATGTGTGTCTTCAACACCTGCATCTGTGCTTTTGTGTGTGTGGGATGTGGTGTGCCTGAGTGTGTGTTTGTATTGCATATTGGCAATTTCATAAATGCGGTAACATTTTCAATTAAATATGCGCAACACCGCAAACACAGCTGCACAATCTACACACACACTCATATAACATGTTATATATATATATATAAGAGCGCATCGATTTGTATGGGCTCGAAAAAGTGAAAAAATGGTAACCAATTTTCATAATCTATGGTCAATTCTAAGATGTTTTTACCAACAAACCATAGTTCTAAAATGAATTCCTGGTCCGCGCTTTTTGAGTTGAAAATTTCATTTTTTCGAACATTTATATTTTGGGTGTTTATGGACCGATCCTTACAAACTTGGTGTCAATACTCTTGTAAGGACCAGGACTTTTAAAACTCCACAAAACCAAAGGACGAAATGTCCTTTAAACATAATTTTCATCCGTGAAAGGACGATTTTACGGTTCGTCTCTATCTTAAAAAATTAGTCAGAATTAAAGCAATTTTTTGGCACATAAAACAATTTTTTTTCTTGAACCTGTAATTTTTTTTAAAAGTAAATGTAAAACATATTTTAATACAATTTTAACACAATTTTAATAAAATATGTGTTACATTTTCTGTTAATAAAAAATACAGGTGAAGGGAAAAAAAATTTTTTTTTGCTATAAAATAGCTTTAATTTTGACTAATTTGAAAATTTGATGAAAATTATGTTTAAAGGACATTTCGTCCTTTGGCTTTGTGGAATTTTGAAAGTCCTGGTCCTTACAAGAGTATTGACACCAAGTTTGTCAGAATCGGACCATAAACTATCAAGATATAAATTAAAAAAAAAAAGAATTTTTAACTCAATAAGCGCGGACCAGGAATTCATTTTAGAACTATGGTTTCTTCGTGAAAACATCTTAGAATTGACCATAGATTTCGAAAATGGGTTACCATTTTTTGTGAAAAGAATCGATGCACTCTAATATATATACATATAAGCACACATCAACTTATGTGTATTTATATATATATTTTTGCCACGCTCTTCCAACGCCCAGTCCATCAATTCTCAGCAAGTCGATTGATATGTACACACATATGTGTAGGTGTGCAGCTTTTGGTCGGTTACAAATTGCAAATCAATCAATAAATAATTGAAATGAAAATCATTTTGCTGGTTTCAACTTATCTTCCCCCTGCCCCCGTCTCCTCTACCTTTACCCCTTCTTTCCGCCCTTCTTTTTTACTGCCCTACGCTTCGGTTTATCTGCGTATGCAAATGGCCAAAATTGTGTACATCTATCACTCGGATCGGAATCAAAATAGAAAGCGGCAGACAGAACAGCTCACACATACACAGACCTACACCCACACATAGACCTACACACACCTACACACAGTGAGCATGGCGTAAAGGATACAAATTCCGAGTCGTGAGTGCGTTTTCAGGTGTGCTGGATTAGAGAAGAGACAACTGATGGCACAAGTTTGCATATGTGTATGTGAGCGTATATATTTATAAATGCATATGTATATATGTGTGTGCTTGTTACAATTTTAAGTGTGATTTGTTTGTAGAATGTGATATTCGTTGAACTGTGATTAGTCTTGCCAATTCTTTGTGTGCAATTGCAAGAGATTTCCACCAAATGCGATTTAGAACATCGCCAGACATTTGCATTAAATGTAACAATAGATTCAGTCTTATCATGATTTTAAAAAAATTCCATTTAAATAGGAATTGATCAAATAAAAAAATAGTATTATGTATTTCTATATTAACTGTTGTGCTCTGTTTGGGAGTGCTTACTATGAAAAGAGCTATCACTGTTATTTTCCAGAAAAGAAAAATTATGACCGCACTTTTTTGTGCGATCATGGATATATATCCGATAAATAGATGTAGAAAATTACATCCAAAATTACTAATTCTCATGTATGAGTATAACATCTTAACCAAAACTATTTAATATTGTGAATAATGCTAGCTAAATTCTTTTAAAAATTATTTTTTTTGGAATTTAATAAACCTACAGTAATTTAATTTTCTGTATGAAATGGTTCTTTGTGTCAATCTTTCTATATTTTTTGTAGTGGAAAATAGAAATTTATCATAATCATTAACCATAAAAATAAATAAAAAAATTTAGAAAAATAAAAAATATTTTTTTTTCACAATATTTTGTAGGTTTATTTGTCTTGGTTTCAATTGCTCACAGAATATCTAATATCTCATTTGTTTACCAACATGTCTGGCAGCACTTTCCTGAGATGAATCCTAGAAATATTGCAGTGATTTGTAGGGTCATCTCTAGTGGGTTGTCGAGTGTTCTGTGATTGTGAGTATGCACTGAATGTGTGTTCGTCTGGTTATATTTTGCTACGAATGTGTTGTTGCTGTGTGGGTTGATATTTTGGTAAATTACCAATCTCACAAATCCATTTGGCACTTTTCCAATAAAGCAACGCGGACAGAGCCGAATCCAAGTCGAGGAATGGAGCGTGTTTGCCATTATAAAATTGAAATTCTATGAAATTTGGTAAATAACTTGTTACCCAAAAAAAAAAAACCTATATAAAATTGCTTCTTGTACCAGCTCCTGCTGCAGCTTTAGATTCATTTCCATCGTCTCCGTTTCCATCTCCATCTCCATGTCTAGGAAGCTTATATGGCCACGGGTTAAATTTAATTTCAAAGTTCGCTTTTGTTTATGGCTGTGCTTCGTTTTTGTCGTTATGCCCAAATCCCGCACAAATCGTTTGAGCTAGCACACGAACAGCTGCTTTGGACCACGACGAGGACGAGAAAGAGGATGTCAACGTAGTTGGTCTATCTTTGTTGTTGTTGCTTTTGTTGTTGTTTTAAGCAGCGTTGCTTTGCTTGCAGATTTACGCACCAGCAAATCGTTGAATTTATTGGGGGCTGTGCAACACCATGAGGCAATGCAATGCTTTGGGCGTGGCGGCATTTTCAATTTTGTCGCTGCATTTCGAGGCGTGCCTGTTTGTGGAATCGCTAAAAAACCCCAACTCAAACCTTATACGAAGCCTGAACCCCAACCCCAACGCCAAACGGTCCAAAAAGGGACCAAGAGCCATCCGATTTAAATGGGGAATCATGGGTTCTCAGTCCTCAATCTGCCCCCAACGCAGACAACCATTTTAAATGCTTTTGATATGTCAAATAAAGTGTCCGCAACTTTCTGAAGAAATAATATAAATTATTCATCAAATGCATTTTGCGTACTTCTCACAATCGTTTTTATTATTTGAAACTATTTTCTATGCTAATATCTCACTGCGCTACAAAGTAAAATTTGGTTTTAAACAGGGACTGCAAATAATAGTTATGAGTTTCAAATAATTTGAAGCACAAAAATAAGAGTTACGGTTAAATTTTTATAAAAAAATTGAAAAATAATAATTATTTTTATCATATAAATTAATTTTAATAATTAAAATTATTTTTTTTTTATAAGAATCAGCAAATAACTCTTATTTTTTATTTTATTGGAAAAAAAAATTATATGTGCTACGGTCCCTGATTTTCAATTATTGTAAAGATTTTGTTTACTTAAAACCTGGTACACGTTGATTCTCATTCAGTGAGTCAGTTGAACACAGAGATTTATATACCATAAAAAAAACCTCTTTACGACGTAAAAGTCTAGTGACGAAAGCATTTTCATGCCCAAAAATTTCTGATATCCACTTTTGTGACGAATAATATTAAGTTGTACATATAAATTATTTTAAACAAAATTTTGGCAATTTTTTAATTTTAGCGTTTTTTAGCGATTTCCCGCTAAACTAGCGATTTTTCGAAAAAGTCGTAGAGCAAACGTTTCTAGATTTTTGAGCGGGAACAAGTCCTCATTCAAACTTTTAAGCTTAATCAACGATTTGATCCAAACAAACAAACTGGCTGCTATGACACTTTGGTGCTGCTGCCCTGTTCCAATTCAAAGTAAAACGTATATATTCAGTTAATAGGTTATATCTTCCAAACCTATCGGTAAAGTTTTTTGTGTCATATATCAAAAAACGCGAAATTTTACAAACTAAAACATATTGAAATTTAAAAAAAATCGTTAGCGGCGTTTTCTCAAAAACCGTCAAAATGTGGGGGAAAATACCTTATGTCACCTGTAGCAATTTACCTATGAACTTTAGAAAAAAAGTTAAAAGGTATGCATAACAGCCCTTCAAAATACCTTTTCAACGATATATAGATCGCATCTGTAGCTTTTATCGTTTCGAAAAGGTCGTATCTCGAAGATTTTCGATCGGTACGATTCAAACTTTTAAGCTAAATCAATGATTCGAAACAACAAACAGACATACTGACTTTTGCAAAAAATTTCAAAAATGAGTCTAGTTGTCCGATTTTTATGTCTATTCTACTGTAAAATTTCGAGAATTGTAAAAAATTCAACGAAAATTCAGAGTCTGAACGGCCCCATTAGCTCCATCTGGTAATCTTTCCCCTCCCACTTACACCTGTTTATCTCACGAGCCAGGTGAGAGTTCCACATTTGTAAGTTAGGTTGATACCTTTCG
>JBAMBL010001486.1:0-24674 GCA_037043405.1 Drosophila subquinaria
GGCGCCACACTTTCCCAATCCTACAGACTGTGCCAGCTACTATCGCTGCTCCAACAAGAATGCCGTGAAGTCCATTACCTGCCCGCCTGGAAAGGAATATAATCCCAAGACTGGCAAGTGCTCGACAGCAGGACGTGGTCTGTGCAAACTGTCACTGGCCGCACCATTGGCAGAGGTAAGTTTCACATATTTTTTTTTTTTATTTTTTTTATTTATTTAATGATTTTCATCCTGCAGTCCTCCAATGTCTGTGCCAGCGAGGTGAATGGCGTCTGGGTGAAGAACCCAGACTACTGTGGCCAGTACTACATCTGTGCCAATCAGATGGCGTATTCTCAGAACTGTGACCTCGGCAGCTACTTCGATCCGATCCTGCAGGGCTGCACCCCAGACACACAGTCCGTGTGCTGGCAGAATCAGTGCATCGACCAGGCGGATGGTGCACTTCTGGCCAGCTCCACATCCTGTAGCAATTTCTACATCTGCAAGGGCAAAGTGGCCACTGTGGAAAGCTGCAATGCTGGTTACTACTTCAATGCCCAGCAGAAGCAATGTGTTGTTGATCCGAAGAATGCCCAGTGCTGGGAGAACTTCTGTGTTGGCAAGGATGATGGTGCCGCTGTGCCTGATCCCGACAATTGCAGCAACTTCTACTTGTGCTACAATCAGAAGGCAACGCTTCAAGAGTGCTCCGGGGGCACCTACTTCGATAAGAACAGCCAGAACTGTAAGCCCGGTCCGTGTCCCGGTCCCGATGATACGACTACAACGACAACAACTACGACGGAGTCACCTTCAACTGGCTGTGATTGTGCCGATGGATCGGTTAATGGACAACTGGTGCCGAACGAGAATAATTGCCGACTCTACTTCATCTGCGAGAATGGTGTCCTGGAGCCTGAGGATTGTCTGATGGGCAACTACTTTGACAAGAGGTACAATGTCTGTCAAGTGGACACGGGCAAAACCTGTGCGGACAGCTGGACGCCCGACTGTGTGAATGGCGATGTCACTGAGGATGCCGAGAACTGTAATCAATATTACGAGTGTCAGAATGGAATCTGGCAGTCGGAGACCTGCCCCAAGGGACAGTACTTCTCGACAGATTGTGGCTATTGTGTTGTGGATACCGCCAACGAATGTCCGCAATGCAGTGAATCCTCCGAAGATCCCCCCATGCCGACAACAGCGACAGAACCCACAGCGGCTGCTGCCTGCAAAGTGACCGATCCCATCCAGAAGGGAGCGAACTGTTACAGCTACTTTGTGTGCATCAGTGGCAGCTGGAAGCAGGAATCTTGCCCAGCTGGCTCCTACTTTGATGTCAAGTATGGCATTTGCAAACTGGATGCGGACAACACTTGCCCGGAGAACAAACTCATTTCCCTGGGATGGCGCAGCAAGCGAAGTGTTGACCAGGAAACGGATGCCAACTGCACATGCGAAGGGGACATTGCCGAGGGCAGCATCGTGGCCCATCCCACGGACTGCGACAAGTATCTCATCTGCCAGAATCAAGAACTCATCCCGGGCACCTGCGGCCAGGGCAACGTCTTCTGCAGCAAACAGGGCGTCTGTGTGCCGGATACGGATGCCAGCTGTTGGATCTGTGCCAACAAACCCAATGGTTACCAGATGGTCGATCCCACCGACTGCACCTCCTATGTCACCTGCACCAATGGCCTGGCCGTACCCCAGACCTGTCCAGCCGGACAATGGTTCTCTGGCCAATCCTGTGTGATTGATGTGACCGGACAGTGCATTAATCCCTGCAGCTGTGGCACCGGAAACGTGGAGCATCCCATCTGCTCAAAGTACTTCCAGTGCACCGACGGTGTCCCACAGGTGGTCGACTGTCCCGCCAACCAGGGCTACGACACATCCACCCAGAAATGCTCGGCCAAGGTGGCTTGTAATGCGACACTTTGCGCCACCGCCGCCGATGGCACCGTCATTCCCATCGAGGGCACGGACACCAAGTTCTATCTGTGCATGGGCAACACGGCAACGATCCGATCGTGTCCACCCAACACGGCATTGGACCCAACCTTCCTGATTTGCCTAGCCGTACCCAGTGTGAGTTATATTGAATGAGAATCCTGAAATATTTATCCCAACAATTGAACCTTTTCAGTGCTCATGCGATCAATCCAAGTGCACGAAGGACGATCTCTACTCGGCCTATCCGACCCAGGATAATGACAACAGCACCTTCTGTCTGTGCGAAAGTGATGGCGCCTACGTCAAAAACTGTCCCTCGGGTTATACCTTTGACGCTTGTGAAAGTGTCTGCACCTTCGTAAGACCCAACACATTATTTCATATTTAATTTGATCCCTATCTTTACTGTTCATATTTCATATATTTACAGACGGGACCTTGCGATCCCAAGGTTTGCGTGGACGCACCTGAGTACACGCCTTCGGTCAACTATGATGATCCCGACAGCTTCTGTCTGTGCCGCGCTGGCCAACAGGTGCCGGTACCATGTCCCATTGGCTATACCTTCAACAGTGTTCTCCTCATTTGTGTTGTTGCCCCCATTCCAGATGTAAGTTGATTATTAGTCACTTTTTAAATTATTTAAAAATTTTAGTGCTTTTTTTTGAGTTATCTGGAGGTAAGGTTAAACAATTTTCATATTAGTTTTTATAAAATCAAATCTACTTCTTGGTTTTTAAATGAATTTATGAATCTTTCTTTAAAATACTTTTCGCAAATAATTACTTCATTAAACTTAGGATATGTCAAGGTCTTCACTAAAGATATTTTTTATACTCACAACACGGAATTTTTTCACTGAAATTTATTTAAACCAAAAATGTATAGATTTTTAAAACTAATATACTAACTAATTCTCCGATTTGTTGTGCTGAGACATCAAACAGTTTACCTGATAAGTAGTTGTCGTTATAGCTTTCATTCATAACCAATTTAATACAATAATTTATTTTACCGTCGAATTCAAAGGAGGTTGTAGGAAATCGATTCCTGTACTTATATCAGTAGTTTCCTATCCTATGAAATGCGATCTTAATCAGGGGTGCCACAGAAATCGCTTTCGCTTGAATTTTTCCTTAAATTTGTATGAAATTAAGGTGAAATTCAAGCGAAAGCGATTTCTTTGGCACCCCTGAATATCTTAAGATTTTCATAAAATGGATTCAAAACGAATCACTGCTTATAATTTGAGCCCCTTGAAGGTAGTTAAATGAGATCTTATATGTCATCATTTTATATATTTAATATTTGTCAATATTTGGCATTTTTATTTTTATGATTATCCTCATTACTATAATTAATATTCTACTTTTTCTTATTATTTTTTCGAATTATAGCCCCGTTGCTGTCGCAACTTCTGCGTTGGTCAACCAAATGATCTAACCTTCCCGGCCATCGATACGGATGCTGGATTCTGTCTGTGCGTGGATGAGGTGCCCGCCTACAACGACTGTCCAGTGAACAAGACCTACGATGCTACCTGGGGCATTTGCCTGGAGCCCTATGTAATTAACGAGAAATAACATCCAAGACATTGTTGCATTTATTCATAATACATTTCTACTCGCAGGAGGGTGTCAATTGTGAATGCAATGAGTGCAACCCCGAAGGATGTGTGAATAACCCAGAATTTGACGTTTTCCCGGCAGGAGATAATCTTAATGGCTTCTGCTACTGCAAGGAATATTGTCCAGTTTTCTCCCAGTGTCCAGCTGGCAAGGAATTCGATCCCGTGCTATTGCTGTGTCTGCCACCAAAGGTAAGAAACATAAACAGAAATTATAAAGAGAAATTCCTAATTACAAATGTTGATTTCAGGGTCCCGTCGTTTGCAATGAAGAGCAATGTGATAAACTGCCGCAATTTGAAACTTATCCTTCAGACAATGGTACCGATGGCTTCTGCTACTGTCAGGGCGGTGTACCCATTTATAGACCTTGTCCACCCGGCAAAGAGTACAGCGTTCAAGATGGCATTTGCCTTGAACCAATGGTAAAGTGGAGCTAAGAAATTGTCCATAATACTCTTCTGATTTTATTCTCAATAACTCTTTACAGAATGGAGAAACTAGCTGTTATTGCGACTCGGAGAAATGCAGCTGCTTGGCTGAGTATGAGCCATTCCCAACCACGAATGAGGAGGACGACACCAGCTTCTGTTATTGCAGGAACGGAACCGCTCTCATCGATAACTGTCCCACAGGCAAAGTCTTCGATCCCGTTGAGAAACTCTGCTTGAGAAAAGATGTGCGTTAAATTGCAGTTATCAAATGTATAATATAATTTAAATGAATATTTGATTTTGACAGATTTCCGATTGTGTCTGTACAAATGGAAAATGTGCAAGTCTTCCGGACAATTCCAACTTTGCCGCTTTGAACTCAACCACGGGCTTCTGCTTGTGCCAGGAGGGCGTTGCCATTTATGAGCCATGTCCAGCTGGCAAGACATACGATGCCACCTTCCAAATCTGTCTGGGTTCAGCCTCGGGCAACAAACAATTGTCCTGTGATGCCACCAGATGTCAGAGCTTGGCCGATTTCTCGGCTTTCGCTGCATTGGATTCCACCGACGGCTTCTGTCTGTGTCAACCCGATGGCAACGCCATTTATCAGACCTGTGGCGATGGACACATGTTCGATGAGGTCGTCGGAACTTGTGTGGTTGATGCCTGCGATCCTCTGCAGTGTCGATCGCGTGTCCAGTTCGAGGCATTCGCCGCGAAGAATACGACAAAGGGATTCTGCGCCTGCGATATTATGCCGACCTATTACCAGTGTACCGCCGGACATGTCTTCGATGTCATCCTGGGCGTCTGTGTGGACGAAGTGACGGCCACTGTGGCTGCCTGTGATCCGCGGGAGTGCCGAAACCGCAGTCAATTCGAGCCCTTCGAAGCCAAGAATACCATTGAAGGTTTCTGCTCCTGCGATGGAAATGGCGAGCTTGTCACCTACCACAGATGCAAGGAGGGAACGATTTTCGATCGCGTCCTCAGCCTGTGCATGACCAGTGAGCATGGCATTCAGAAGAGATCCGTTGAGCCGGAGGAAAAAGTAAGATCACTCACATTGCTTAAGAAATTCTTCCAGAAACTAGTTTAAAACATACTGAATGCGACCCTATGACCGTCTTAAAATGACCTGTACCCTTTTAGACCTACTTACATATATATATATATACATATATAGACGTTATTAGTCGTCATTATGTGCTTATCTAATCGTATATAATTATGCTTGTTATTTGTTGTCTGTAGTTATTATGAGATACTATTATGAGAAATTCCGCTTGCTCAAATGTTTTATAACAATCTTATCAAAATATACATATGTTTATTTACTCACATTTGCGAACTTTTATTTCGATCCCGAATGGAACTGGTTAACGACTGTGGCTTGTGGCCAATTGTGTAATCTTGACTTATCGACCTATTGCAGAGTTTTAAGACTCTTCTGTCTGCCTGTCGATTAACAGTGTAGCTTATCGACAACTTTGAGCTTATCACCATTTTTCTGTAATTCCTAGCAAATTTCTGACTACTATATATGTTTATGTCAGGTGAAGGGGTAACTTATAGTTGATTTTTAATATTTGATCCTATTCAATTACTACTTATATAAAAGAAAGAATCTACCTATGCTAAGAAAATTTGAAGATTCTTCTAGTTCAGTGCTGCCTTTTATAGAACAAGTCTACTTTTTTAAATACTCTACATTGGAGAAAGAATCTATAATATCTATATATCATAAAATCTCAGCAATGTAAATGATGCTAATAAATTACATCAGTTAACCATTTTCAAAAGTATCCCTAACATAACATAATACCTTGAGTTTTAAATATGCTGTTCTCTTTCACATCGACTAATTAGATGGCAACTTTTAAATTGATTCTTATCTAAATTATTTGATCCAGAATATATTGTAAGTTTTCTTATGCTTCCGGACGCTTTAAAGACTAAACTTTCTTATTCAACCAAATTATGCAAGCGAACTTTACAAAAAAAAGTCTACATTAACATCTAAGTATAAGCTGGATAAAACATTTTTGTGTTGTTGTTAATTGTTTCTGCTACAATCATAAATTATTTTTGAGCTGCGCTTAAAAACGAGACGTTGTTGATGTTTTCTCGATGATTATAAAAAATTAGTCAAAATAATTCTAGCATTAAATAACCCCATTTAAACCCCTCTCTTAAAAGATAAACTTTTTTAAGTAATTCTTAATTAATTTTTTATATGAGAACTAAGATTACTCGGCAGCAGTAAACCTTTTAAATTTGAATAAACAATTAAACTTTAAATTACATGCATAACATAATTATTTGAGTAAGAATCTATGTGAGGCAATATTACACGCATTTAAAGGGTATCTTTTATATTTTGCTTAACTATCAAGCTATACCCCTCTCTTACTATCTTTTTTTTTCCTCCCATTATAGCAGTTTGCCTGTGAAGTGAATGAAAAGCGATCGTTGCCAGCAAACTGTTCCCAGTACGAGATCTGTGTGGATGGCAATTGGCGTCGACGCACCTGCTCCGAGGAGCGTTATTACAATCCGGAGCAGCAGCGTTGCCTGGAGCCCCGTGACGATATGGTCTGCAGCTATGCCCGAGTGCCAGGTCTGCCTCAATGTAATATCCGCAGCGAGTCGGAAACGATTCCGAGCCGAAATGGAAAGAATAATTGCATGCAATACTTTCGCTGCAACGCCGGCAGATGGCGCTTGCGTAGCTGTCCCAAGCGTCAGTATTATGCCGCCAGAGTGAACACCTGTCTTCCGATGCCTCCATACGAGGGTGATGACTTCTGTTTGTGGATCAATCGCACCGAGACTTCGACTGTCTGTCGTCATCTTGCAGTGCGTCCGTCGCCCAGAGGTTGCTCCACATTCCTGATGTGCACGGAGAACGCCTGGTGGATCCAGCAGTGTCCACTGGGCATGTACTTCAGTCGGCAGCACAACTACTGTCTGCCCAACGACGCCAACCAATGTCGACTGGAGGAGGCGAATGCAACCTGCGTTGAGGGACAGAGACGTGGAATCGTCAGCAGCTGTCGCTCCTACGATCTGTGCGTGGGGGGCAAATGGGTTAACAGGACCTGCAACTCCTTGGAACAGTTTGAGCCACAGCTGGGATGCGTTTTGAATGAGGGCAGTTGTCATGGCAACGGCTTGCGACGCTCATGCAATCCCGGCGAGCTTCGCTCCCTGCCCTCCACCGACTCCAACTGCACCCAGATATTCTACTACTGCGAGGCGGACGAGTGGCAGCTGGCCAGTTGTCTGCGTGGACACAGCTTCGTCCGGGAGCTGGGCAAGTGTCAGTCCCTGGACAAGTGTCAGGCCTTGCTCAAGGATCACTCATCGATCAGCTGCCTGGGACAGCCGGATGGTCAGAGTGTTCCACATCCGGACGACTGTACACGCTTCTATATCTGCCTGCAGGAACAGCCCGCTCTGCCCCAGAGCTGCGCTTCCGGCAGCTTCTTCGATGCGATCCTGGGCTATTGTCGTCCCAACGACGGCAGCTGTCAGCAGATTGAATCCATCTGTGCCAACAAGAACAGAACAGATGCTCTGGTTCCTCATCCGCACAACTGTCGGGCCTATTACAACTGCTCCAACTCCGGCCAGAATGCGACGCAGTTGCTCTACTGTCCCAAGGGTCAGTACTTCGATGGCTCTGTGCTGCAGTGTCGCTTGGATCTCGGCCAGTGCAAGCAGCAAGTCATGTCCGACTCTGAGGCGAGTCTGGGTCTCTGCACGGGAGCAGCACATGGCGCCCATCTGGCCCACAAGCTGTACTGCAATCTGTACTATGTCTGTGTCCGGGGTTTGGCCATCTCCGTCCAGTGTGAGGAGAAGCAACGCTTCAATGTCACCTTGGGACATTGCATGTCTGAGCTGGAGTCGGATGTGGAGTGCCAGCATGGTCAGCTCGATGGTAACCTGACCAATAGCGCCGTCTACAGTTGCGACTCTCTGCAGGATGGCAGCTATGTGCCGGACTATCGGGACTGCACCAAGTACTACATCTGTGCCGGCGGAGTTGCCCTGATCCAACGCTGCGCCTTGGGAGCCTATTTCGATGCCGAGCAGCTGCTGTGTCTGCCAGACGATGGATCCTGTCCATATGTGACCAGAGATGGAAAAGGAAATGAAACAAGTATTCGGGACTTGCCACCAAACCCCTTGCTGTGCGAGGGCAGACATGGGTTAATAATCCCGGATACGGCAAATTGCAACAACTTTTACATATGCATCTCCAACAAACTTCGCTGTGATCGCTGCTATCGGGGATACTTCTTCAATGCAACCCTGCTGCAGTGTCAACCCTTCGAAGGGACCACGGAAGAGGAGAAGGAGTCACAAGCGGACACGGATCTCTTTGCAATGGAGCAGGACACTGCTGAGAAGGACACACATTCGTTGGAGAAATGCCGCGAATCTCCCACGGACTTTGGCAGTCTGTGCGATGTCATCAGCGAGGGATCTTCGATTGCCGAGCCCGGAGATTGTCGTCGCTACATCTCCTGTGACGAGGATGAGCCCACTTCCCAGCGCTGTCGCAATGGCGAGAGCTACGACAGCCTCCTGGGCATCTGTCGCCAGAACGACGGCACCTGTCTGATGGAGAACGGCGAGCGGGTCGGAGTGTGCAATGGAAAACACGGTCAATTCGCCCGCGACACTCACAATTGTCGCGGCTACTTTGTCTGTGTGCACGGCCAGAAGATCGAGGCCGAGTGCGAGCAGGGATTCTACTTCAACAAGGCGACAAATACCTGTCAGCTGGATGTCCTGCAGCAGTGCAACAGCAGCTCAAATGAACTGGCCAAGCCAAAGATCGATGAGTCATCTTAAGTCTAGTTTATTAGTTGTAAGCTTCTTTACTTGGTGTTGGTCTCAATATATTTATTCTATGGTTCTGTCTTCTCTCTGGTGAAGGGTAATAAAATAGTCTATCAAACTCAAAAGTTGTTTGTCTTATCACAGAGAAAATGCTGAAGATTTAGTAGGTAGACCAAGAGATTAGCTTAAACAAAGCTGATAGAAAAATAAAACTATCAGCTTCGACAAACCAATCAAGTTGCCGATAATAAACGTAAGGAAGGTATCTAAAATCTTATAATTTTTACATTTTTGGGAAAACTTGGAAATTTAGCAACTCGAAACCAACATCAACGAGCAATGTCTCTTAAATTATAATTTGCTGAGGTTTATTTTTAATTTACTGTATAAACTTTAAGGTCTATGAGTAATTTTCTTTTTGTTTTAATTTTATTGTTTGTCAACTATTTTTTTTCTGCTTCTATCAACCCTTCTCCTCGTAATTTTAATTTTCTCAAAAGCTAAGTAAAATTTAGCAGACTAATCCTTTGACACTTTTGAGAAAACTTCCAACTCTCAACTTTTTCAAATCTGAATTAATAATCTCTTTCAATTAGAAATATCTGTTCAATCATAATTTGCTTCATAGCTTAGATTAATTTGTATTCTAACAAAAATTTACAATTAATTTCTTCTTATCGCTAGACCATTCACCAAAAACTTTGAATAATCACAACTGATTTAAATTTGTCATATAATTTGTTGCTGATTGCATATTTTCATAGTTTACGGTAATTTTAACTATTCCATAAAAAAACCTCTTTACGAGGTAGTGACGAAAACATTTTCATGCCCCAAAATTTCTGATATCCAATTTTGTGACGAATAATATTAAGTTTTACATATAAATTATCTTAAACAAAATTTTGGCTCTCGGCACATTGTGCTAAAATGCCTCAATTCTAATACCAAATAAAACTCACTGTTTTGCGCAGTGCCGAATGCAAAAAGAGCCCTTCGAAATACCTTTTCAACGATATATAGATCATATCTGTAGCTTCTTTAGCGGTTTTTAGCGATTTCCCGCTAAGCTAGCTATTTTTCGAAAAAGTCGTAGAACAAACGTTTCTAGATTTTTGAGCGGGAACAAGTCCTCATTCAAACTTTTAAGCTAAATCAACGATTTGATCCAAACAAACAAACAGACAAACAAACAGACTGACTTTTCATTTCATTTTCGGAAGGCCACTAAAAATTTCAAAATTAATTATCTTTTGCACCAGCGGTCGGATTTTGATGATCGAGGTGTCATTCGACGCGTATTTTTGATTAGAATAAGTAATGTTTATCTCACGAACCAGGTGAGTTTTCAAAAGTCATAGTATGCCCATTTGTAAGTTTAATTGAAACCTTTCAAACGGTATATAACTCGAATTGATCGGACAGTCATAGCCAATTTTCCATTCTTCCTGTGTGTATATGCTAGTCGCCTTCGCACCCTTCGTGCTGCTTTCGTCTCTAGTGCGGACTGCCGTCCGCAGTGATCACAAAAACTAGCTATATTCAGCATACTTGTAATTATTTATAAGTTTAGTTCAATTTAAATTCTAACAAAAATTAACAAATTGTTTTCCATTAATCCGAAAACCTTGTTTTTAATATTAATTATTTTATTATTCAATTTCAATGAGCAATGTATTCTTAACTATTGTATGAATGAGCATGATAATTCTCATTCCTTTAAAGTATCTGAAATTGCCTTAAAGTATGCTTATGGTAAATTTTCAAATGAGTTGCCTTCAATTAAATGTCAAATCCCTCGAGTGCACCCATTAATTTCCACAGGTACGCTCAGTTTTTGGGACACGGTAAGAGAGAGCAGCACATGAAAAATATTAAACTACTTTGATTATCTGCAGGATACTCACAACTGACCAAAACATGAGGCAAAGGCAAAAGCCACGGCAAAGCCAAAGGCAAAGGCATTTGCGTCAACAGTCAGAGACCTGTGGGGGTCGCCGCAATTCAAAATAGAATACCATAAAGGACAGTGACAAGCTGTCCTGTATGTTACCTCTTTGGCCGTCCTGTGACGAGGACGAGGACTGTTGCAGGTCCTCGCCGTTGGTCATTCGTGTGCGAGTGCTTCAGCAAATCGGTCGAAGCCTTCTGGTGTCCATTATGCATTAGAAAATGTGTTAATAACTAATATAATGGACACGCGAGCGATAGTGAATCAAATATGTTAACGATAGCAAAACAGACAATGATTGAAAGCATTTGAAAATCAATACAAAATTACATTGTTAAATCAAAGAAAATACAAAAGATTCCAATCGAAATTGGAATTCGTATAAAATAAGTGATTTGAATAACGCGTTTGAAATCAATAATCGATTATTAATACCGTACTTGAAAAATGACAACGTGGAATCAATAAACCTTCAATTGCTGTGATTGCTTCTATGACATGGGACTTTGCACAACTGACAACACGACCACAACCACAAACCACCAACAATACCACGGACGCATTTAGCAACTCCCAGACAGGTAGAATTTATTATGGATATAATAAATAAATAATAAATAAATCATAAAAATGGGTCAAAAATTACGCATTACAATTTGGAATCAGTTTAGAAACCCTCTTTTTTTTGATAATTATGTTATTAAAACTTCCCTACACATTCTTTAATTATGTTTATAGAAAAATTATTGTACATATTCATTCTACATCCTTGAACACAACAGGCGAAAGTGTCCAAGAAGTTAAGCAACAAGTTTATTTATTTACATTTATCGATCCAATTACATGTCGCCTGAACTAATGAACTTTATCATATGGACATATGAGGTCATATGAGGCCCTCCATCAAATACTAAATACAATGCGAAGTTCGACATTTACTCGTATGTATGCGTGAGGCAAAGCCATTCAAAGTCATGACGATATAATCGCTCATATACATACATATCTCTATAAATACATATCTCGTGTTTGTATATTGTATAAATATACTAACTGTATCGTTTTATCAACAATTAAGAGCCCTTTACTCATTTTATTTGCGACTACATGATGCCCTTGTTCATCTGAGTACTCGCAAGATAAATAAAACGAATCTCAAATAGTACTTAAGTAATCCGATTGGAGTAAACGATTTAATCTGTCGACAACCCTGAGATATTATTGAACTTATAGTATAAATAAAACTCTCATCTTTGAATTCAGTAGAACACTATATCGATTCTTAAATAACTCTCTCATACTATCTCGTACTATCATTATGTAAAAATACGTTTTGGCGGAGAGAATGCTTAATTTGGCGGAAGAGTCCAGATTTGGAAAGAAGGGTTTATCTGTGAGTTTATTTGAGATATCTCATAAACAACAAAATTTTTCATACTAAAGTTTAATTTGCATTCGATTGTTTCTATGGCAGCTATATGATATAGTAAATTTGGTTAATATGTAACAGACAGTCACAAATATACAATCTTAGAGTTTGGTTGAGATATCTTAAGAAACAAGAGTTTTTCATACTAAGAAATTTCCTGAAATTTAACCACGAATTTTACCCACTTGTAAAATTGTCTCAGCTATGTTGTGTTAAAATTTCATCTTTCTAGTTTTAATCGTTTGAACTACACGTAGCTTACGATATTGACAACCGTGTGGATAATTTTTTTAATCCATACAATATATCTTTTAATATCCTTTTCTCCGACCGCTACAAACTATACTACCCTCTTTTACGCATTATCAGTGGATGACAGGGTATAAAAACAACTTTAACTGACCAATGCATTTGTATGCTCGTATTTACATATAGTATAGGTAATTCCTTTAATTTATTGTGCTATTATTTGTTGTTTTCATTTTGTAGGACATAAGGGAGTTAGTTGTAATGTCGAAATAAACGCAGTTTGTGTATAGTTAGTGAGAACTTTTTTACCAATTTTAATGTTAGACAGATGAAATTTACTTTTATTTTAGAAAAACTTCTTGTGCGTAGGAAAAATTAGTTTTTGTAAAAGTTGTAATTGTAATCATGTTTTTTTGATAAAGACTTTCGACATAGTTGAATATTTGACTTTTCACAGAGTTTATTTAAAATAAATAGACACACGCAATATGAATTATCGCATTATTGGTGGATGGATCATATGCAACAAAAAGTACGAATGGAAATGGAAATGAAAATGAAAATACAATGCATATTTAATTGTGGGTACAGTGACAGGTGTTTTCTACCTCGCGCGCTAAATTGTAGGTCAAATTATAAAGTACGCGTAGTTGAGGCCAAAAATGGGATTCATTCATATGACGTTGCTTAACACCGACTGTCCAATTACGATATAAATATTTGTAGTCAGCTCCATCGACGTCATTGCCAAGGAAGTTTACGTAAAACGAAAAGAAATGAGCAGTCATGAGGAGGTGCCGACTGGCAAATCAAATATATTTCAAATACGAATCGATAGCGTTGATGACGACAGCACATCGCCCGTAACGGATGCCAGTTCCCGTGAGGATCTCATCGGAAGTGCAGCTGCTGAGCGTGAACAAACGGCATTTCAGTTTCCCAGTAAGTTAAGTTAAATTTGTGATAAATCTCTGAGAGATCTTAAGGGACTCCATTTCTTAGGGTTCCTCTCGGTGCCCATTTTGCGCAATTCGCGTCACAGCTCGACGCACACATCCCGGCGAGAAGTCGTCTCGAGTCCAGCTAAAAGCGAACGCCTGATCCGCAGTAGTCAGCCCAAGTTGCGACCCCGAAGACTTAGCCAGGACAGTGGAATTGTGGCAGGTCGACTAGTGGGTTATGGTGTAAGTCCAACGAACTCCAGATAACAATTTCTGTGTTAGTTATTACAGTTGTCCCAACAGGAAAGCCATTTGAACGAAATAGATTTACACGTTCGTCCGATGGCGACTGCGATTACTGCCGACAACATCTATAGATTTCTGGAGGAAGAGCGGCAACCGGATGGCACTCCAAATGCCGGCAGTGGATCAGTCTCGCCAAAGGCCCAAGTGAAGTCAATCTCAACATGCGGAAATTCCTCGGCGGCGTATACGGAAAAATGGTTGAATTCCTCGATGATGCGAGGCAGCAATGGATCCTTTTACCAGAAGAGCAACACGATTGCAATGCCTCTGCCCACACATCTGGAAACGGAGTCAGCTGAACCGAGTCCCACGCTGGCTTTTGGACCGAAGATCGTGGGCAACCATGAGGAGGATATTCCAGGTACCGCCATGAGACGAACGCTCGGCCTGAACCTCAGTCCTGTTCTGGTCGGACGCAAGTCAATTGTCGAGGATAATGTCACAGAGTCCTATGAGATCGTGGAATCCTCACACTCGAATATATTGAACGATCAATTTGGCTATCGGCAATTGGTGCCTGCGGAGCGGAAAACCTCCACGGGGGAAAGCTCCCTGGCGGGCAGTTACATCAGCAGTCGCAAGGCCAGCAAGAGTAATAGTCTCGCTGGGGATGCTGGCAGTGAGGAGCGACGCATCAGCAAACAGGATCGGGAGGGACTCGATCCGGAGTCGCTGATGTTCCGAGACGGACGACGGAAGGTGGACATGGTGCTGGCCTGGGAGGAGGAGGATTTGGGTGTCATGACCGAGGCGGAAGCACGCAGGCGCGACATAAGACGCTGTTTCATGGACAATCTTGTAAAGGAGGGACTCGAGGTCGAGCTGGAGGACAAATCGCAGTCGTTCAACGAGAAGACGTTCTTCTTGAAAGTCCATCTGCCTTGGCGACTGGAAACGCGTCTGGCAGAGGTCATGAACCTTAAGTTTCCCATCAAACGCTTCATCACCATATCCGTGAAGCCGTCTTGGGTAAGTCGAGATATGCATTATAAAATGTGAGAAAATGCTTTGAGCTATTAGTATTTATACTATGATTGGTTCTCCTATTTAGCGACCAAGTTAGAATTATTCAGTTTAAAATGTGTGCCCTTTAGTTATAAATTTAAAACATGAATTTGGATAATTTAAATAGATTTTAAATAAAATTTCAAGATATCTAAATTCATAGATATCATACCAAATCATTTTTTATTTTACAATAATAAGTATTTAGAATTAAAATATATTCGATTATATTTTAACTTCAAATTTAAAGTCTGAAAAAAGTAGTTGACCATTTCGCGAAACCAAAAGATGAAACAAGAAACGATTGAGAATTCTAATTTAAATTCTAAAAATATTTAACTTACATTTTTTCACCGAATATTGAAATAAACTATAAGAATCTTTAATTGGTTTAAATTTTTCTTTAATTTTTATTTAAATAAAATAATAAATTTGTATATTTAATTTGAATGTGAATTTATACAAAAAACATTTATAAAACGTTATATTAAATGTTAAATGTTTTTTGTAGTTTTAAGAGATTATCACTTTGATAATTTTAATTTTTTTTGAGCTTTAACATGTAAATATTTAATCACTAAAGTTAAAGTGTTTTATCTTTAATTTTAATAAGTAGTCTATTTAAATGTAAAATTTCAAATCGAATATTACTGAATTTTTTGTGTATATTACTTAGGATGAAGAAAACGTCGTCATGCGTAATGTGCACTACTGGAAAGAGGTCTGGCAACGCTTAACCAAAAAGATACAACTTGATAACAATCTACTTGAAGGTGAAACAACTTTCAAAGCAGCCACAGCCAATGGCAATCCAGAGGAACAGTAAATATAACCCAAGAAATTGAATGAATATCTAGTAACATATCAATTCGCCCACTCAGATTCATTGTTAAGGATCGTGCTACGGCATATACCAGTGCACAAAGATCCCTTATGGTGATGCAGGTGCTCATCCGGACACCCTACGACGAGAGCGATCGGAATGGCATACGGAGATTGCTGAATGACGGCACCTATCTGGGATGCTTCCCACTGCACGAGGGTCGCTACGATCGTCCCCACTCAAGTGGCATCTCCCTCGATCGCCGCGTCCTGTATCAGACCTGGGCACATCCTTCACAGTGGTATAAGAAACAACCACTTTGCTTGGTTCGCAAATACTTTGGCGATAAGATAGCTTTGTATTTCTGTTGGTTGGGCTTCTACACCGAGATGTTGGTCTATCCAGCCGTAGTTGGCACTCTCTGCTTTATCTACGGACTGGCCACACTGGAGTCGGAGGATAATACACCGAGCAAGGAGATCTGCAATGAGTTCGGCACGGGCAACATCACATTGTGTCCCCTCTGCGATAAGGCCTGCAGCTACCAAAGACTGTCGGAATCATGTCTCTTCTCGCGACTCACATATCTGTTTGACAATCCCTCCACCGTCTTTTTTGCCATATTTATGTCCTTTTGGGGTGAGTCTCCAAATCTCTGTATATCTATAAAGATACTCCAACCAAGTTTATTTTAGCTACCACCTTTCTGGAGCTTTGGAAACGTAAGCAATCGGTTTTGGTATGGGAATGGGATCTACACAATGTGGATATGGATGAGGAGAATCGACCAGAGTTTGAGACGAATGCAACCACATTTCGAATGAATCCTGTCACCAGAGAAAAGGAACCCTACATGTCCACCTGGAATCGTGCTATTCGATTCGTGATTACAGGCAGTGCAGTGCTCTTTATGGTGATTGATAAGAGAATATATCCAATATCTTAATAATATATTATTTATTTCTTCACAGATCTCCGTTGTGCTCTCTGCCGTGCTGGGCACCATAATCTATCGCATTACCTTGGTATCAGTTATCTATGGCGGTGGAGGATTCTTTGTGAAGGAACATGCCAAGCTCTTTACCACTGTAACAGCTGCTCTTATCAATTTGGTGGTCATCATGATACTGACTCGAGTATGTAAATTGCCAAAACATTCCCAACATTATTTAACATATACTCTTCTGTATTTTAGATCTACCACCGCATGGCAATTAAGTTGACGAACTTGGAGAATCCACGCACCCACACCGAATACGAAGACTCATATACGTTCAAAATATTCTTCTTTGAGTTTATGAACTTTTACTCGTCCCTCATCTACATAGCCTTCTTTAAAGGTCGCTTCTTCGACTATCCTGGCGACGATCAGGCCCGACGCAGTGAATTCTTTCGACTCAAGAATGACATTTGTGATCCAGCGGGGTGTTTGTCTGAACTCTGCATACAATTGGTGAGTTATCGTTTTATTGAATATTTTTTAAGCGTACATAATGTTTAAATAAGGCGTTACATGCAACAGATAGTAGGATTTACATAAATCGATATTAAAATGTTAAAACAGAACAGATTTAAATAAATAAAAGTTTAAAGAGCATATATAAACATGAAAAAAAATGCTTGTGTTTTAAGCATGCCTGTTAAATTTCGATTAGATTTACTAATAAATAAGATTATTTTTGGAAATAATCGTAGTGACTTTATAATTCATTGTTGAAAAATTTGTGATTATATAATGATTACGATTACAAAAATAAAAAAAAACCTTAAATTATTTCAATTATTCAAAAATATTCAAAAATAATCTTTCTGATTATTTGATTGTGAAAATTTAAAATAATTTGATTTTTACTAAATAGTCATAAATAAAGAAAGAAATTATCAAAATTAATCAGAAAAAATCAAAAATAATCCGAACTATTCAAAAAGATTATTTTTGATTTTTTCTGATTATTTTTGAATAATTGTAATAAATTTAGATTATTTTTGATTTTTTGTAATTGTGTAATTAAATAATTGGGCAAAACCGAAAATAATCGTAATTTAATCATTAGTTCGACTTCTAAACAAAAATAATCGAATTGCTAATGATTATGATTACTAATCATTATTTAACAGGTATGGTTTTAAGCATACTTCTTTTTAATTCTACCTTCTTGGCATTCCAATTATAAATAAAATAAAAGTATGCTAAAAAAACAAGCATATTTTTTATTTTTGTCTGTTTTTTTTTCTTTATAATTTATTTTTTCAAATCAGTCCTTTTTAAACGATCAAATTCTGGCAACACTGAAGAGCAGATTCGGCTATATAAATATTAATCACATATAAATCACTCATATTCAAGCTAACGGACATCTGACCTATTTTTAAGACAACTATTTGAAAATCATTGTTAGATCTCAATTTTATTCAAAGTTAAAATATGTATTATTTATCTAATTTATTAACCTTATTCATACTGATATTTGATTGCTTGCTTTAGGCCATCATAATGGTGGGTAAGCAGTGCTGGAACAACTTCATGGAATATCTGTTTCCCAAGTTTTGGAACTGGTGGCGTCAGCGAAAGCACAAACAGGTATTAAACAAGTTTCTAATATAAAACAAGACAATGAAGCAAAACATGATTTGTTTCAGGCTACAAAAGACGAATCTCATCTGCACATGGCCTGGGAGCAGGACTATCATATGCAGGATCCAGGTCGCTTAGCGCTTTTCGACGAGTATCTGGAAATGAGTAAGTAACGAACATAACTGAGCTGTAGAATAATTCAAAACATTACTATTTACATTCAAAGTACTTCAATACGGCTTTGTCACCCTGTTTGTGGCCGCCTTTCCGCTGGCCCCGCTCTTCGCGCTGCTCAACAACGTGGCCGAAATTCGCTTGGATGCCTACAAGATGGTCACCCAGGCCAGAAGGCCATTGGCTGAACGGGTCGAGGATATCGGTGCCTGGTACGGCATTTTGCGCATTATCACATATACGGCCGTCGTATCGAATGCCTTTGTGATCGCCTACACGAGTGACTTTATTCCCCGCGTGGTCTACAAATTTGTCTACTCGGAAACAAATACGCTAGCGGGATACATCGAGCACTCTCTGTCCATATTCAATACATCCGACTACAAGGAGGAATGGGGCGTGGGCAGTGAACGCGATCCGGATACCTGTCAATATCGAGGCTATCGGTAAGTGGTTTATTATTTTATATTAATTGTACTCGTTACTTAACAAATAAGTTTAAGGGTATTCGGTCAAATTTATGTAACAGGGAGAAGGAAGCATCTCCGACCTTATAAAGTATATATATTCTTGATTAGCTTCAACAGTCGATTCGATATAAGGATTTTTTTCTAATTAAAGTTAACTACTATTATTAGCTATCATCTTATTCAATTATAACAAGATTGGCCAAATAAAAAGGCGATAATGGCTGATTTAAGTTATTAAGCAATGTAAATGCCTAAAAGTATGCAACAAAAAGTATTTTATATACATTTAAATCAGTAACGCTTGTTTTATTTGTTATTAATTTAATTTTTCAACTATTTCAGGAATGGCCCAAAAGATTATGATCCCTATGGACTAAGTCCTCATTATTGGCACGTTTTCGCCGCACGTCTCGCCTTCGTAGTGTGCTTTGAGCATGTTGTATTCGTTTTAACCGGCATCATGCAGTTCATCATACCCGACGTACCGTCCGAGGTGAAGACGCAAATGCAGCGGGAGCAGCTGCTGGCCAAGGAGGCGAAATATCATCATGGCATTAAGCGTGCCCAGGGCGATAACCAGGATATACTGAGTCTATTCCGCGATGCCAGCAATCGCCCATCGATAGCCGGAAGTCAAGCCAATCCGCGGGGCAGTTGGGCACGACGCTTCAGTCGCTTGAGTGACGGTCTGGACGCCCATGTGGAGGTCGCAGCACGTCCACGTCGCTCGATGGAGTCCACCGTGTGGGAGGTTTCCTGACACGAGGAGGAGGCCGAGAGCGGTACACCCAATCCCAACAATTCTGAGATCAAATGAGAATAGAAGACCCAAGTCTATGGCATATTCTTCTCCATAGCACCAAGTACTTTTAACTAATTAATTACATTTTAAACTTTGAGTATTATCTTGAATTTGTAACAAATATCTTTTTTGTCAGTTTTAATGCAAATAAAATTAATTTTATGTATATATGTATGTATAGAAAGATGTGTACTATTATATTTTTACAATAGTCCAATTCTGTCCTGGCTCAGAAATAAGTAGATAAACAAAAAGCAAAATGGGGCCATTTAAATATTAGTCGAAAAATATTAAGTCCTTACTAAAATTCAACAAGATGATCAAGGTGAAACGCATTTAAAGTGCGAGCAAGCAGTGCAGTCGGCGCAGGCTATTCAAGCAGTTCGCCTGTGGCTGAAATTCTAATTGGAAAGCAAGTAGTGCAACAATGAACGCGACAGCAGTTAAAGAGAAGAGCGGCTGGACAACTGAAGGCGGTCAATAACGAGAGCGCTTGATAAGAGAGCAGTTGGTACAAATAAAGCTGTCACTTAAAATTTTGGAGTCAGTTGATTTCATATTTAATTTAGGTAACGGTCCAAGCTATACGGCACACCTCCAAAAAAAAAAAAAAAATCCAAAATTAGAGCCTGATTTATGATGAATTTAGGTGTAAACATTTTTTCCGGGTCTCTTATAGTTTTTTTTTAAAAAAATTTTGAAATTTTAATAAAAATGAGTTATTTTTTTGTTCTTTTTATGCAAAATGAACTATTTGAATGTTCTTTTGAGTTTTGCAGGGTTGATTTGAGCTTTGCATGGTTCTTTTTTTTTCGATTTTATGTAACGTTTACCAACACTACTTTCATCCTCACATTCCACGTTTTGGAAGAAAAACCGAGCATTACATTGGATATCTGGCCAAATTTCAATTTCAAAAGAAATTTAAGAGCCACGCAGAAAGGGTTCATGAGCTCTTTATGGCAATTGGTAGATTGTATGACCCCTATAAAGAAGCTATAATCAATGAAAATGTTCATGCAATCCTGGTTAGTAAAGCGTGATGAAAGCGCCGCAGGCGAAAAATTTAAAAAAAAAAAATCGCGCGCGCGATTTTTTTTTTTAAATTTTTCGCCTGCGGCCCTTTAATATCACACTTACACTTACCAATGAATATGAAAAAAGTAGTGTTGGTAAACGTTCCAAACGAGCACAGGTGAACAAAAAATGGTTCAATTTTTATTAAAATTTCAAAAATTTTTTAAAAAAAAACTATAAGAGACCCGGAAAAAATGTTTACACCTAAATTCATCATAAATCAGGCTCTAATTTTGGATTTTTTTTTTTTTGTTTGGAGGTGTGCCGCATAGCTTGGACCATTACCTTAATTTATAAGTAGGTACTATTTTTACTTATATAAACGTAGGAATTAAGTATGTATGCATTTCTGTTCCCCTTGATAGGTTTGATTTTGTTATTCCCAATTGTTGTTATGTTCTGCTTAGAGTACGAGTTTGAGGACTTCGTTACCAGAACAACCAATGCCAGGGAGGCATTGTTTACTTCATCAAGTTAACCTTAAACAATAATTCACATTTTCAACAATTGAGAAAAATTAATAATAATAATAATCATGAATAAGAAACTTTCGCCCGAAGATGCATTCTATGAAAACTTGACGTTAGGCCTGATGAAAACTCTATGTGAGTAACAGCATTTATTGCCAGGGAGTTATTTAATTAATTTGAAAATATTAGCAAATGTACCACGCGTCTGCAATGTGAATTTGGAGCGTCGTCAGCCGCTGAATCTCTGCCAGGTGGTCAATTGGGAGCAGCGACACTGTGTCTACCTGCCGGAAGACATGAAAAAGTTCTACCTATCCACCGACGGATTTGTGCTCAACTGGAGCTATCAATATGCGCGTAAGCTGCGTCAATATAATCAAGTTAGTTTTAAGACTTTAACTCAATTCATTATCCTTTAATTTTGACAGCTAGCGACACTCGAAGAGTGGGCTATATCCACTTTCCTCACCTGCTGCAGGTGACGCTGCTGCGTGAGAACATCGAGAACACTCACTCGGTCAGCAGTGCGACATCCTCGACCAACACTGGAGCAGCGAGCACGTCCACAACGAGCGCCTCATTGAGCTCCGCTGCAAAAGACAAGAGCGATAATGCCCCACCCATTATAATGCCCAAGACGAAGATATTCGAAATCAATAACATCAATGAGGTGGCCAAGGTGAGTTTCAAATTTCTATTACGGCTGCAAACCTCTAAAGATTCTGACCAAATCCTGGCTCAAACCTTTGTTTAAAAACAAAATTATTATTTTACATATTTTCTTGATTTCTTAAGATTATGAAAGATCACGGTATCAAACCGAAACGAATAGAGCCATAAGTTACGGATTCGGTTATGTTTGGGTTTAGGTTTTAGATAATCGGTTATGCAAAATTATTGTATATCCGTTACGTAACAGTTACCTGTTTTTTTAATGCTTCGTTTACGAAAGAACAGTATGATTTCGGTAAATATGTTAATTTGAAAACGGATATTCAAAAAATTCATAAATTGAGGTTTTTATTAGGATAAATATAAAAATTATATTAGAGCAGAACTAAAAATAAAATTTCGTTTCAAAAAGTGATGATTATACGGTTACGGTTTCAGTTTCGGTTACCAATTTTAATCGGTTAATACCGGTTAACGAATTCGGTTATGGTTGCGGTCTTAATCCTTGTAAAAGGCATGGAAATCAAATCATTTAACCGTTTCCCGCCAATTTAAACATTTGTCGAATAGATCATATTTTGTAACGAAAACATTTCAACAAATTTTTTTATTTATTTCACAAAAATGTTTTCAAGCAATAAATAGTTATGCATATTATTTTGCATTCGTTCAATTTTATATTGATGCAAATTACATTTTATTAAAACTGCAAGCATATTTCATCTTACAAAAAAATAAAGCATGAGAATTAAAAGAAACAAATTTAATTTTTAATTTCAATTCTATACCTAAAAAAGCCGCATCAACATATAGTAGGAGAAAACGCTTATGATTTTATTTTAGTTTTACATAAAGTTGAAAGTATTTTTAAATAAAGTTAAGTGGAAATTTAATAGTTTGTCATGTATATATTTTTAGTATTCCAAGCTGAAACATTTTTAAAAAAGAGGCCAATAAAAAATAAACTCTTTGCCGCCGTAATATCTATGACTAAGTATGAATCATTTTATATATTCATTCACTATTCAGGTTTGCATGTTTTACGAATCAACGAACTCGAACAATCCCCGATTTTATTTATTGGAGCTGAACACGCTGAGCTGGCAATTTCTGGCCGAGACATTCAGTGAGTATTTGCGCATGGCGATTGCACACTTGGGACTTCCCTATTGGGAGCTGTGCTTCTCCAGCTTCGGTCTGCCCTCGTGGACAGAGCAGTTGTTTCTGTTGCTAGCTCCACATTTACTAGAGAAGCACGAGCTTCGACGCGGACGCATTATAAATCCCGCCTGTGAGCATCCGTACAACATCATCGATCCGAACATATTCCGTGGGAAACCAAAGAGCTTAACCAAAACGATGACAAACAGTGGAAAGCCACACAAGTGAATTCTGGTAGAAAAATGTAAACTGTTTAATATTTAGTTAACAAATGCACACATTGGCAGAAGAACCTCAAATTGTACTACAACATGACATGAAATATGAGAAAATTAGATGAATACAGATCTTAAAAAAAGTCAGAGCTTTTATCTTCCAAGTCGGCAAGCATTTTGTCTCTGATCTGAGGTCGCGGATCCTCCTTAATTTCAGTGGGCACCGCACCGACCTGTCCCAGCATAAACTCCAGCTCATCGGCAGTCAGCTTCTCGCCACGCAACTCGATGGGACCAATGAACTGCTTGCGCAGCGCACCCTCATAGTAGATGAAAATGGTGGGCAGGTTCTTCTCCGGAAAGTTTGGTATGCACGTCGTCGCAACGGAGCGCATGAACTTTGTCTGAGGGAACCGCATGGCTAGCTGTTGCATGTGGTGGTGTATGAGGGCGCAGAGGGGCACGCCATTGGCGTACAGATGCAGCACCGCCCAGATGCCTTCGCCAGCCTTGGTCACCTCGCTGACGTAGTCCTGCCCAGAGATTTCCCGTACACTGCCGAATCTCGCCTTGTCGGCTGTGGCACGCATCTCGGCAATGCGCCGTAGTCGGTACTGCTCCAGCACAGCCTCGTCCTCGGAGTCCTCGAGCTCGTCCAGTTCGTCCAGCGACATGTCATCGATTTTCTTGTCCCGCTGTCCCTCCTGCAGGGGCAAATCTGTGCGTCTTTGGATCGCATCGTCCATCAGAGACTGGATTTGATCTTCTGTGATCTCTGCCTCCTTTTGTTTTGGCCCGATGATTCCTTTTGCCCGCAGCACATCATTCCACTCGGTATCTTCGTTGGGGTCCTACAATAAGTACAATTTGATTCAATTTTCATTGAAAAACAGCTGCATCCAAATTTTTGTGTCTTGTCTGTCTGACTTATGACCAAATATGGAAGTTATTTATAGTTCACCACATTTCACAATTAGATCAACAAAACAACGTCAATTGAAGTCACACTCTTTTTATATAACACTAACCTGCATTTTTAATTGTTTAGTTTGTTTGGTGCGGCAAGAATTACTTAATTATAAATTGTTTAAATATTCTTTAAATATCTAAACCAAATAATAAATTCAGTGACTAATTTCCTACACTAACGTTGCCACACTGGCTCCCGGAGCAAAGTAACCGACAGTTTGAAAAGTGTGGCAGCCTCGGTTCACAAAAAAGAGACGATAGTCATTTTTGAATGATTTTTATAAAAAATACCCATTTCAATTTAAAAAAATTTAAAAACAATTTAAAATAACCAAAAAAAAAAAAATTTAATAATGAAGTGCATTCTAAAATTGGTTTGGTGCTCTTCGCACTTCGCGTGGCAAAGTTGAGTAAAAAATCAAAAAGAGAAAAAAATTATAAATTAAAGTTAATTTTTTGTTCATTTAACGATGGTTCATTATTAATGCGGACGGCAGTCCGCGCTAGTGACAAAAGCAGCACTAAG
>JBAMBL010001487.1:0-44203 GCA_037043405.1 Drosophila subquinaria
ACTAGAAGTATGCAATTGATTCGGAAGTATAACAGCAATGACCGAAAGTATGCAATGATATCTTCGTTTTAAAAACAAACTGATCTACTTAGTTATTGTGATGGGTCCTTAGATAGCTTTTTCCTTTTTAGTTTGGGTATTTGTTTCAAAAAAATATATTGTAGTGAACTCAAAAGAACTTTGCTTTAAAAATTAATTTAATAAATTCTTGTTATTTTCAATATTTTAATGACATCACACACTGTTTCTCCAGAATAATTAGGTGTATTTATAAATTTAATAAAAAAAAAACTATTTTAAATAATCATCATGAACTAACTCAATAAACATAAAATTATGCAAACAATAGACAAATTTGTCTACGTTTAATAAAATCATGTCTATCCCAAAATAAACTGACCCAAATTCTGAATCATTATGAATTGTTTTAGTACTAGTATGGAAACAACAAAACAATGGTTTTTTTTTTGTGGATGAACAAAATTCTTTAATTAACAATACGCGGTTAGTAGAATTTCAGCAATATCTTATCGATTATGTATCCGTTAATATTTATTATCGTTAGAAGTGTCTGTAGTGTTGATACGTGTTGATGTTACGTGTAACTAAAATTCGATCCGTTAGTCACTTTAGTTTCTTTGAAGACGTCGAGGAATAAACATAAAGCATAAAAAAGTGAAACACAAGTGAAGTGAAATAAAAGTAAAGTAAAAATAAAGTAACGAATTTTGATATTTTTAAACTCTACAAGTATGAAAGGTAAATAAAAAACAATTGGCTTTACAAATAAGTTCTTTAACTCCAATTTCATTACTTTCTTTACTTTATAAACATTCTGCTTCTCTTCATATTTTATTGTCTACTGTATTACCCATTTACATTCTATCAAGGAATTAAGACTCTAAGCTAAGGAGTGTCACTCAAATTTTACTGATTTTTCCTACATTCTCTTGTCGCGAGTTTGGCCATTTACCACAAAGTTTGGTTCAACCAGCGGAAGTAACTAATATAGAAATATCCAATCGACGAATGCATTTCTATTGAATGATATGATTGAAAACATGTTGTATTTCCGACAGCTTTGAAATACTTTGTTGTATTGCCCAATTATAATTAAATGCTAAACAATAAATAGAAACCATTTCATACTGTGAGTGATGTCAACTATGAGAGATACCCTAACATTTACGATTATATTTATTATAAATCAAATGAATAAAAACAGAATGTAATTTGTTTTTATACACATAATTTATATTATTCGTCCTCTTCAAAGGATTTATACCTTATGATAACAGCTCGTACAATTATAACTTGTTAAAGTTGTAACATATAGGGTATAACAAGTGCTGAATGCTACTAGCGTTGTGGTTGTATGATAAAGATCTTGATATCAATTTGATAAGGATGGAGGCTGCAAGCTACTTTGCTAATGAGACGGCCATTTGGCAAATATTATTTTTAGCACTTTTATAGATTTTTGTACAGTATATATAGCACAACAGGGAGCTGGTACTTCATTCATTGCTGTGTAGCAACTGGAAACTTTAAAATATACATTTTAAGCTTCAGCAAACTAACAACAGCAATGCGAAACGTATATGGTAAACTCCCGAAACAACAACAGCAACGAAATACGGGATAAGTTAATTAAACACATTTGGTATTTTACAGTTTTTACCATTCTGCTTCTGGCAATATCCGCCAATAGCATTCTTGGTGCTAGCTTGGAGAGTCGGCAATATCAGCAGGTATTTTGTCGTGGAAATGCTAACGGCATTCGGGCTTTGGTGCCAGGCAGCTGTTCCAAGTACTTCGAGTGTCAAAACGGACAGCCCACGGAATACACTTGCCCTAAATACTATGACTTTATGACAAGATCTTGCGTTTCCTACAATCCGGGCTGCATTGAATTCGATCCCGTAGAGTTCCAAAAGACATCGGAGAAATCTGCGGATACTCCTTGCAGTCAAACAACGCCACCACCGTGTACTACACCGCGTCCACCATGCGGTGGCAATGTTACACCCGCCACACCGAAACCAACTACACCGTCTGCTGTAACTCCATGCGGAACAACACCCACAACACCATATGACACAACAACCACCACGACTACAACAACCACAACGACAACACCATGTGACTCAACAACTAGCACGACTACAACAACCACCACGACTACAACAACAACCACAACAACGACCACAACACCATGTGATACAACAACTACTACGACTACAACAACTACTACGACTACAACAACCACCACGACTACAACAACAACCACAACAACGACCACAACACCATGTGATACAACAACTACTACGACTACAACAACTACTACGACTACAACAACCACTACGACTACAACAACCACAACGACTACAACAACCACTACGACTACAACAACCACAACGACAACACCATGTGACACAACGACTACTACTACTACAACAACCACAACGACTACAACAACCACTACGACTACAACAACCACAACGACAACACCATGTGACTCAACAACCAGCACGACTACAACAACCACCACGACTACAACAACAACCACAACAACGACCACAACACCATGTGATACAACAACTACTACGACTACAACAACTACTACGACTACAACAACCACCACGACTACAACAACAACCACAACAACGACCACTACACCATGTGATACAACAACTACTACGACTACAACAACCACTACGACTACAACAACCACAACGACTACAACAACCACTACGACTACAACAACCACAACGACAACACCATGTGACACAACAACCACTACTACTACAACAACCACAACGACTACAACAACCACTACGACTACAACAACCACAACAACAACACCATGTGACACAACGACTACTACGACTACAACAACCACTACGACCACAACAACAACTACATCAACCACTACGACTACAACAACAACCACAACAACGACCACAACAACGACCACAACACCATGTGACACTACAACCACCACGACTACAACAACAACCACGACGACAACCACAACAACAACTACAACGACAACAACTACCACCACATCGACAACAACCACCACAACACCATGCGACACAACAACCACAACAACAACAACAACAACGACAACGACAACCACCACAACAACAACCACAACGACAACCACAACAACGACCACAACACCATGTGACACTACAACCACCACGACTACAACAACAACCACTACGACAACAACAACGACCACCACAACCACAACACCATGTGACTCAACAACCACCACAACAACAACCACAACAACGACAACAACTACAACCACCACAACCACAACAACAACTACGACCACCACAACCACAACGCCATGTGACTCAACAACCACAACAACCACCACAACAACTACGACCACCACAACCACAACACCATGTGACTCAACAACCACAACAACCACCACAACAACAACCACAACCACTACAACAACAACTACGACCACCACAACCACAACACCCTGTGACTCAACAACCACAACAACAACCACAACCACAACAACCACCACAACAACTACGACAACAACACCATGTGACTCAACAACCACAACAACAACTACAACGACAACCACCACAACAACAACCACTACGACTACGACAACAACAACCACAACGACAACAACTACGACCACCACAACCACAACACCATGTGACTCAACAACCACCACAACCACAACAACAACCACTACAACAACTACGACCACCACAACCACAACACCATGTGACTCAACAACCGCATCAACAACCACTACGACAACAACCACCACAACAACTACGACAACAACACCATGTGACTCAACAACCACAACAACAACTACAACGACAACCACCACAACAACCACCACAACAACAACTACAACGACAACCACAACAACCACCACAACAACTACGACCACCACAACAACAACCACCACAACCACAACAAAATGTGACTCAACAACCACAACACAGTGTATCACAACAACCACAACACCGTGCATCACAACACCTTGCTCAACCACAACTTGCAGCACAACACCTTGCTCAACTACAACTTGCAGCACAACAACCGTTTGTGTGACAACAGAACCTCCTTGCGAGGAAACCACGGAGGCTCCTTGCGCGTCAGGATCTAATGTTGCCAGCTCGTCGCATAAGAATCGTCGACCCAATCGTGTCCGTCCCAGCTTTAGACCACTCGCAGAAGCTCTTCAGATGACCAGGGACATGACAGCAACAGCCTCTGATATCCAGATTCAGATTGTGTGTGTGGGCAAGCCCGATGGTTTTCTGATGGCATCTCCGAAACGCTGCAACGACTACTATATCTGCCGTCATGGACAGGCCCTGAAGGTTAGCTGCGGTGACAGATACTTCAACGGACAAAAGGGTATCTGCGATTTGCCAGAGAATACAGGATGTGTTCAGTCTTAATCGATGATGATTCTAGAACCCAAGCACGGTATTATTTGAAAACGACAATGGAAAATTAATTTAAACAATTGATGTTATACTTATTTAAAATAAAATCTGCAAGCGCCAAGAAAAGGCAACTAATTAAATACATTTCAAATTTTATTACGCAAAGCTAAAAACCTTTTTAACAGATTCACATCTTCACAAAGAGAATAGTAAAGTTAAGGGTACTTATAGGTAATCCCCTAATCTGAGTAATGCATGACAGATAGTACAATTGTCATATCATTTTAATATGTTATTTAGTTTTGTGTATTTTACTTAACACATATTTCTATTCTTTTTTTCAGATAACTCTTTAAAACTTTATATTATGATGACAGCATTACTAATATATGGAAATCTAAGGTGTGCAAAAGGAAATACCACTCCAAGTTCCCCAATGACAATCGACATTAATTGTTTATCGAGTGGTTATTTCGAATATACACAGGAATGTAGTGCCTATATATCATGTCGTGATTCAGATGCGGAAATTAAATATTGTTCAGCGGACAAAATCTTCAATGGAATTCTACAAATTTGTGACACACCCGAATCGGTAGATTGTAAAGTATCCAAATATGCGAGATCATCCAGCCCAGAAGATAATCCATGTGTTGGACAAAAGGAAGGCATATCGTTTCCCCTATTGACAGACTGTCGTCAGTATATGCTATGTTTGGGTGATGACAAGTCTGTCATAGCCAAATGTCCTGTAAGTGCTTGGTACGATCCGAAGTCCGGCAATTGTGGTCCAGATGTTTCGCCCACCGCTTGCCTTGAATCGACTTCCAGTTCTCCACCAGATTCAGACGAACCTTGTTTTGACCAAGAGTTGGGAGTCTCCTATCCATTGGTGACAGACTGTAAGAAGTATATAGTGTGCATGGGTAACGGAGAATCGGCTATAGTCAACTGCATTTACAATGCTTGGTATGATCCCTTAACGGGCAATTGTGGTCCAAATGTCTCACCCACTGCATGTATGGAGACAACAACTACGGTAGCAACTACAACCAAGAAGTCTACCTCAAGCATTAGCACAACAACCACTCAACCTACAAGTAGCACAACCGATACACCAATTAGTCCAGATGTCTGCGGTGGCCTGATCGATGGGCAGTATGTGGCTTACCCCGATAACTGTAGTAAGTATATCGTGTGCGTAGAACCAATACCCATTGCATTTTATTGCACACCCGGGTATTACTTTAACGAGAAGCTTCAGGTGTGCGTCGACTGGGCTCAAAGTGACTGCCCGGTGATGGAGACAACAGTTTCTCCACCGGAATATACAACGCCTGGATATACAGCACCCTCCATCTGCGAGAATAACGGTGGCGAGTCACTTCCTTACCCGGAAAACTGTCAATGGTTTATAAAATGCATCAATGATAATGTATACATGATGGGCGTTTGCAACCAGGAAGAGTATTTTGATCCATCCATAGGGAAATGTAGTGCAAGTGCAGCTCCTGATGCATGTCTTCAACATTACGTGACAACCACAACTACGAAAACTACAATTCTGCCAACATCAACTACAAAATCAACAACAACAACCACTACAACAACGACAACTACAACGACAACAACACCTACAACTACAACGACAACGACACCTGCTCCTAATCCCTGTGAGAATGTTCCAGTGGGAAAGCTAGTGCCCTATCCTTACGACTGCACAAAGTTCATCAAGTGCGAGGGATCAACCGGCGTGATCTACGATTGTGTCGAGGGTCAAGAGTTTAGTGCTCAACTCGAACGCTGTATGGCCCCTTGGATTGCCAACTGTACAATCACAGAAAGAATTATAAAGTCCTGGGTATTTTAAAGTATGCATGAACTCATAAGAGAACCCCCATATAATAAAGTTAACCCAATATTATGTAATGCACAAATCTTGACTTTTATTATTGATTTACCTTACTGGCAACCCGCAGAGGATATATCACAAGATTGCTTAATGCTATTCCAATATAAACCGCCGGGACAATAGAGTATAGTAGCTGTTGGGCAGTAAATGAACTTATGGCAATCTCCCGGATATTGCACATACTGCATTCCAGCAGAATTTTGGCATACATATTCAGGATCTATTGGTAGATAATTGGCAGGATAATTGGGTGTCACTGGCGTCTGGGTGACAGTTGGCGGAGTAGACGCAAGTGGAGTGATAATTGGAGTGTAATTGGGGCTCTGAGATGGAATGACGACTGGAATTGGAATGGCTGGTGCTAAACAACCCGCAGATTGTGGCAGATCACAACGCTGGGTCCGCGCATTCCAATGCTCATTACCCCGGCAGCTTAGAATTTGGGTTTTGTAGTACCGGCTGCAATCTCCCGGATAGGCGCTGTACTGGCTAGGTTGCTGTATCGGCGTTAGAGGCTCAATAGAGTCGATACAATTCGAGAGTTCCTTGACATCGCAGCGATAGGTGATCTGACTCCAGAAGTAGTTGTCGGGACACTGATGAGCGTAGCCCAGACCATTCAGACAGGTATAATACTTGCGACAGTTGCTTGGATAGGAAAGCATCACAACATGATTAGGATCATCAACGGCGGGACATTGAGTCAGCCGAATAGGTGCTTCGGTTCCTAGGCGCTGTTCAAAATAATTATAGGAAACTGCTTTATATTTATTATCATCTACTTACCAAACCTTGGATAGCATCTCCATAACTGGTAGTTGCTATGGTAACAATAAGCACGCAAATAGTCCAGGAAAACTTCAGCACTATGAAAAGGAAAAGCAATTATTTTTATATTCTCATTACAACTTACTTTCACTTACTTTTGATTCGATCAATCCAAATCAGAGATAGTACTTAAATTCTACTGACAACGGCTTTTTATACCAATTCTTATCAGTAGCATAAGTAAAGTGTGTAAATAGAAATCGGATTGTCAAGTGCAATTTAAATATATTTTTTAAACGAAAGTTTATCCACTTAAAAGGTCAATTAGCTTATTTCAAGGTCTGACAAAGATAATCTTCTAAATCAATATCGTTAATAAACGTAAATATTGTAGATATTTCGTTTGTTTTCAAAAATGTATAAAAACTTAACGTTGCTGCAAATTTGCTACTTGTATATTTTACTTCGTCAGTCACAAGTGAGTAGAATTAATTATATAATTTAAAAAACTTTAAATTCTTTCAATTTCACAGTGGTATTCAAGATATGGATAATTACGTGCATCGCAATATGCACGATAAATAGTTTCTCGGCATCATTGAACCTCTTGGACGAAACTACTTACTATTCCTATCCTGGCAACTGTAATCTCTACTATGAGAGACGAGCATTAAACTGTGCACCCAACTCTTACTGGAGTGATAAATTACAGCGATGTGATATCTTAAATTACTCCGAGTGTTCAACACCTATAGTTAACCCATCTACTGACCACGATAATCTGAATCTGGCTAATCTATGTGACAATCAAATGGGAAGACTTATACCTTATCCAGGCGACTGTCGTCGGTTCATCCAGTGCGATTATATTCCTTTTGTAAAGATCTGTCCGAAATACTTGTATTGGAACTCCAAACTGCTTACATGCGACAAAATTTGTGTATAAATTGACAAATTCTTTAATAAAAGCATATATTAATTGCTTTTATTTAAACTTTTTACAAATATACGATTTCGCTCTAATTGTAACGTAAATTTTGGTAAAATTTTGTTTGATAAACATACACGTAAATTCATATTTAAATTTTTGCTTTGGTACTTCCGGTTACTCCCAAAATAAAGAACTTTGCTACCAAATCAAATATTTATTTTATTTGTCTATATTCTTAGCATACTTTCAGGCCGATCGCAATATTATTGTGGTTCAATAATCATTTTAAATCCATAAAAACTTATCGCGATTCAAATAGTATTTTTGAATTTAGGTACAAATTAATATTCATCAGTTATCCATTAAATTTAATGATGTACATGTGTACAACTGGCCATAAATGGAATTTTATAAGTTTTTTCTGCAAAAACAAATATATAAAATTGGGATGATATTCGATTTTTCACTTTTGGATCAGTTTTATCATTAGGAATTTTAAGCTGACTGACCCGTATTTTTGTATTTGTTATGATGGAATTTACATTTGTGTTTCTTTCCATCAATTCCAAATACATAAGCAACTTTAAGCAAATGTTGCCTTCAAATAAGATAATTATTTGTAAAAAATGTTAAGAAACTTAAATTTCTCTCTGTAAGGACAGTCAATAACAATTATAGTTGTAAGTTTACAATACAAATTGGACTCGGCTATTTAATAATTAGGTATACCAAATACCAACAATCGGAAACAGTCATAAATGACGTCTTTACAAAGCATGTACTTTTCTGGCTAATATTACGTGGACTGTTTGATTGGAAGATGTAACTTTATGCAAATCTTGACTTAAGATAAGATAAATATATTAGTATTGAGCGTGTTATATACTAATTAGATATTGATAACGCAACAATGCATTTCCCGATGATATAAATATAGAGAGAATAACTAACAATTGCCTTAGTACCGACACATAGTTGATCAACAGACAAAATGAAATGTGGGTTTTGTAAAAAAAAAGACGTTTAATTCTACTGAGATATACCAAGTACAATGTAAAGATAAATCTATATATATTTCAGTGGTCTCCGGTCTATTAATATGCTTGGAGTTGATACTGCTGGTCTCAGCCCTCAACGCCAGGCTATGCATCACTCCAAATCCAACGACTGTGGCCCCTACAACCACGCAGAGTCCGGATGATCCAGTAACAGCGCCAACCAAGTTGCCAACGAGACCAACTAATTTGCCCACGGGACCAACTGATTCGCCGCCGAGTCCAACTGATTCACCGCCGAGTCCAACAGATCCGTCACCTAGTCCAACGGATTCGCCTTCAAATCCAACTGACTTGACACCGAGCGCTACTGATTCTTCCCCAAAACCTACTGATTTTTCCCCGGATCCAACGGATGCTCCTCCAAGTCCAACTGATTCTTCCCCGAGTCCAACTGATTTACCCCCGAGTTCAACTGATTCGCAGCCGAGTCCCACTGATTTACCCCCGAGTCCAACTGATTCGCCACCAAGTCCCACAGATTCTACCGCCAGTCCAACGGATTCTCCTCCAAGTCCAACTGATTCTTCCCCGAGTCCAACTGATTTACCCCCGAGTCCAACGGATTCTCCTCCAATTCCAACTGATTCTCCCCCGAGTCCAACTGATTTACCCCCGAGTCCGACTGAGTTACCGCCAAGTCCCACTGATTTACCCCCGAGTCCAACTGATGTACCCCCGAGTTCAACTGAGGTACCCCCAAGTCCAACTGATTCTCCTGCAAAACCTACTGATTCTCCTCCAAGTCCGACAGATTCTCCCTCGAGTCCGACAGATTCTCCCCCGAGTCCAACTGATTCTCCTGCAAAACCTACTGATTCTCCCCCAAGTCCGACATATTCTCCGCCAAGTCCAACTGATTCTCCTCCAAAACCTACTGATGCTCCCCCAAGTCCAACTGATTCTCCGGCAATCCCAACTGACTCATCTCCTGATGAGCCAAAGACAACACATGGATCAGCCACTACGCCACCATCTAATCCAACTGATGCTGGGCCAAAAACCGAAGCTCCACCAAGTGCAACTACTGTGTCAACACCGACAACAACCGATGCAGTTGTGAATCCCGATAGTATGTGCACAAATCATCCTGGTGTGGAGTATTTGCCATATCCCTACAACTGTCATCAGTTCATAAACTGCGAGGGCTCCCAGGGCTATATAAAAACGTGTCCATCCAATCTGTACTGGGACTCTAAGACTAACAGTTGTGAGGCTGCTTGCGCCTAAATGTCTGGGGATAAAAGCAATGCAATTTTCCAGCCATGAGGAAAAATTCGTCAGAAAGGTTGTGAATAATCTTATTATTAGTTGGTGCAAATGAAAACGAATAAATATTGCATTCAGCAGAGTTTTCTAAAATATTTTATGAATTTCGGTTAGATTTTCAAAATTTTAATATCAATTTTTCGAAATTGAAGTAACTAAGGTTCGCCGAAATATATAATACTTCTTAAATTGTTTTAGATTGATTGCGCGAAGATTAAAATTATTTAAATAACTCATTTGTCCCTCTGGAATATTTAATTTATAAAGTGTATTGGTCAACTGCTTAATAAAAAAAAATAATAACTATATATATTTCACAAGAATCATAAAATAATTATTCATATTTAAATGCTTAAATTTAGAAAAAGTATTTACAAAATTTGTTTTAGTATTACAAAATCAAGGAGTGATGACAACCGAACCAAAATCTAGCTCTATTGCTGGAACCACCGTGCCAGACCTTTACCCAAATCTTTGATCGTTTCCAATCTTGTGCAATCTTGTGCATTTGTTCTGTATTTTATAAGTATTATCGAGTCATAGCATGAACATTATCATTAATGCACTTGACATTCAGTCTCGTACTCACAATTTATTGAGGTCTCATTCACAGTTAGTGCAAATTCGACATAAAGGGTGCGGCTCAAGATAGTCTTCTGCCAGATGATTTTTGTCTTCCCGGAATTGATGCAAAAGCGCACAACTCAATTAAAGAAACTTGATGGGCGCATGTTGAAGATAAACAAGTCTGATAACTACACACAGAGATCGATCGATGCTGATAAACAACATAACGTATAGTAAGTTGGGATCGTTTTAAAAGTAAATGTATATAAAGGGTCGGAAATTTTGGTAACATTGCGGAGTACCACTATAGCAATAGCCGTGGAATATTAGAGAACACTGAAATGAAAGGTCAGTACTAGAAACATCAGCGTAACATCTTCTTCAAAGGGATATTAAAATGTTGTTCCTGCTTTACAGTTACTCTGCTTGCTGTGGTTATAGTCACCGCAGTGGCATCCTTAGCCGATGCCGCCGATCCTGAATGCATCTATCGCAAGCTGCGTGGCTTGGCGCCACACTTTCCCAATCCTACAGATTGTGCCAGCTACTATCGCTGCTCCAACAAGAATGCCGTGAAGTCCATTACCTGCCCGCCTGGAAAGGAATATAATCCCAAGACTGGCAAGTGCTCGACAGCAGGACGTGGTCTGTGCAAACTGTCACTGGCAGCTCCATTGGCAGAGGTAAGTTTCAGATTTTTTTTTATTATTTTTTTATTTTTTTTATTTAACGATATTTATCCTGCAGGCCTCCAATGTCTGTGCCAGTGAGGTGAATGGCGTCTGGGTGAAGAACCCAGACTACTGTGGCCAGTACTACATCTGTGCCAATCAGATGGCGTATTCCCAGAACTGTGACCTCGGCAGCTACTTCGATCCGATCCTGCAGGGCTGCACCCCAGACACACAGTCCGTGTGCTGGCAGAATCAGTGCATCGACCAGGCGGATGGTGCACTTCTGGCCAGCTCCACATCCTGTAGCAATTTCTACATCTGCAAGGGCAAAGTGGCCACTGTGGAAAGCTGCAATGCTGGTTACTACTTCGATGCCCAGCAGAAGCAATGTGTTGTTGATCCGAAGAATGCCCAGTGCTGGGAGAACTTCTGTGTTGGCAAGGATGATGGTGCCGCTGTGCCTGATCCCGACAATTGCAGCAACTTCTACTTGTGCTACAATCAGAAGGCAACGCTTCAAGAGTGCTCCGGGGGCACCTACTTCGATAAGAACAGCCAGAACTGTAAGCCCGGTCCGTGTCCCGGTCCCGATGATACGACCACAACGACAACAACTACAACTACAACTGAGTCACCTTCAACTGGCTGTGATTGTGCCGATGGATCGGTTAATGGACAACTGGTGCCGAACGAGAATAATTGCCGACTCTACTTCATCTGCGAGAATGGAGTCCTGGAGCCTGAAGATTGTCTGATGGGCAACTACTTTGACAAGAGGTACAATGTCTGTCAAGTGGACACGGGCAAGACCTGTGCGGACAGCTGGACGCCCGACTGTGTGAATGGCGATGTCACTGAGGATGCCGAGAACTGTAATCAATATTACGAGTGTCAGAATGGAATCTGGCAGTCGGAGACCTGTCCTAAGGGTCAGTACTTCTCGACAGATTGTGGCTATTGTGTTGTGGATACCGCCAACGAATGTCCGCAATGCAGTGAATCCTCCGAAGATCCCCCCGTGCCGACAACAGCGACAGAACCCACAGCGGCTGCTGCCTGCAAAGTGACCGATCCCATCCAGAAGGGCGCGAACTGTTACAGCTACTTTGTGTGCATCAGTGGCAGCTGGAAGCAGGAATCCTGCCCGGCTGGCTCCTACTTTGATGTCAAGTATGGCATTTGCAAGCTGGATGCGGACAACATTTTGCCCGGAGAACAAACTCATTTCCCTGGGATGGCGCAGCAAGCGAAGCGTTGACCAGGAAACGGATGCCAACTGCACATGCGAAGGGGACATTGCCGAGGGCAGCATCGTGGCCCATCCCACGGACTGCGACAAGTATCTCATCTGCCAGAATCAAGAACTCATCCCGGGCACCTGCGGCCAGGGCAACGTCTTCTGCAGCAAACAGGGCGTCTGTGTGCCGGATACGGATGCCAGCTGTTGGATCTGTGCCAACAAACCCAATGGTTACCAGATGGTCGATCCCACCGACTGCACCTCCTACGTCACCTGCACCAATGGCCTGGCCGTACCCCAGACCTGTCCAGCCGGACAATGGTTCTCTGGCCAATCCTGTGTGATTGATGTGACCGGACAGTGCATTAATCCCTGCAGCTGTGGCACCGGAAATGTGGAGCATCCCATCTGCTCAAAGTACTTCCAGTGCACCGATGGTGTCCCACAGGTGGTCGACTGTCCCGCCAACCAGGGCTACGACTCATCCACCCAGAAATGCTCGGCCAAGGTGGCTTGTAATGCGACACTTTGCGCCACCGCCGCCGATGGCACCGTCATTCCCATCGAGGGCACGGACACCAAGTTCTATCTGTGCATGGGCAACACGGCAACGATCCGAGCGTGTCCACCCAACACGGCATTGGACCCAACCTTCCTGATTTGCCTAGCCGTACCCAGTGTGAGTTATATTGAATGAGAATCCTGAAATATTTATCGCAAATACAATTGAACCTTTTCAGTGCTCATGCGATCAATCCAAGTGCACGAAGGACGATCTCTACTCGGCCTATCCGACCCAGGATAATGACAACAGCACCTTCTGTCTGTGCGAAAGCGATGGTGCCTACGTCAAAAACTGTCCCTCGGGCTATACCTTTGACGCTTGTGAAAGTGTCTGCACCTTCGTAAGACCCAACACATTATCTCATATTTAATTTGATCCCTGTTTTTACAGTTTATATCTCATATATTTACAGACGGGACCTTGCGATCCAAAGGTTTGCGTGGACGCACCTGAATACACACCTTCGGTCAACTATGATGATCCCGACAGCTTCTGTCTGTGCCGCGCTGGCCAACAGGTGCCGGTACCATGTCCCATTGGCTATACCTTCAACAGTGTTCTCCTCATTTGTGTCGTTGCCCCCATTCCAGATGTAAGTTGATTATTAGTCACTTTTAAATTATTTAAAAATTTTAGAGCTTTTTTTGAGCTATCTGGAGGTAACGTTAAGCAATTGTCATACATATTAGTTTTTATAAAATCAAATCTACTTCTTGGTTTTTAAATGAACTTATGAATCTTTCTTTAAAATACTTTTCACAAATAATTACTTCATTAAACTTGGGATATGTGAAGGTCTTCGGAATTTTTTCTCTGAAATTTATTTAAACCAAAAATTTATAGATTTTTAAATCTAATATACTAACCAATCCTCCGATTGTTTGTAAGGATAGGAGATTGTAGGAAATCAATTTCTGTACTTGTAACTCTAATATCAGAAGTTTTCTATCCTATGAAATGCGATCTAAATCTGGGGTGCCACAGAAATCGCTTTCGCTTGAATTTTACTTAAATTTGTATGAAATTTAAGTGAAATTCAAGCGGAAGCGATTTCTTTGGCACCCCTGAATATCTTCAGATTTTCATAAAATGGATTCAAAACGAATCAATGCTTATAATTTGAGCCCCTTAGAGGTAAATGAAATCTTATATGTCATCATTTTATATATTTAATATTTTTCATTATTTGGAATTTTTATGTTTATGATTATTTTTTAATACTATAATAAATATTATACTTTTTATTATGTTTTCGAATTATAGCCCCGTTGCTGTCGCAACTTCTGCGTTGGTCAACCAAATGATCTGACCTTCCCGGCCATCGATACGGATGCTGGATTCTGTCTGTGCGTGGATGAGGTGCCCGCCTACAACGACTGTCCAGTGAATAAGACCTACGATGCTACCTGGGGCATTTGCCTGGAGCCCTATGTAACTAATGAGAAATAACATCCAAGACATTGTTGCATTTATTCATAATACATTTCTACTCGCAGGAGGGTGTCAATTGTGAATGCAATGAGTGCAACCCCGAAGGATGTGTGAATAACCCAGAATTTGACATTTTCCCAGCTGGAGATAATCTTAATGGCTTCTGCTACTGCAAGGAATATTGTCCAGTTTTCTCCCAGTGTCCAGCTGGCAAGGAATTCGATCCCGTGCTGTTGCTGTGTCTGCCACCAAAGGTAAGAAACAGAAATAGAAATAATAAAGAGAAATTTATAAATGTTGATTTCAGGGTCCCGTGGTTTGCAATGAAGAGCAATGTGATAAACTGCCGCAATTTGAAACTTATCCATCAGACAATGGTACCGATGGCTTCTGCTACTGTCAGGGAGGTGTACCAATTTATAGACCTTGTCCACCCGGCAAAGAGTACAGCGTTCAAGATGGCATTTGCCTGGAACCAATGGTAAAGTGGAGCTAAGAAATTGTCCATAATACTCTTTTGATTTTATTCTCAATAACTCTTTACAGAATGGAGAAACTAGCTGTTATTGCGACTCGGAGAAATGCAGCTGCTTGGCTGAGTATGAGCCATTCCCAACCACGAATGAGGAGGACGACACCAGCTTCTGTTATTGCAGGAACGGAACCGCTCTCATCGATAACTGTCCCACAGGCAAAGTCTTCGATCCCGTTGAGAAGCTCTGCTTGAGAAAAGATGTGCGTTAAATTGCAGTTATCAAATGTATAATATAATTTAAATGAATATTTGATTTTGACAGGTTTCCGATTGTGTCTGTACAAATGGAAAATGTGCGAGTCTGCCGGACAATTCCAACTTTGCCGCATTGAACTCAACCACGGGCTTCTGTCTGTGCCAGGAGGGCGTTGCCATTTATGAGCCATGTCCAGCTGGCAAGACATACGATGCCACCTTCCAAATCTGTCTGGGTTCAGCCTCGGGCAACAAACAATTGTCCTGTGATGCCACCAGATGCCAGAGCTTGGCCGATTTCTCGGCTTTCGCTGCATTGGATTCCACCGACGGCTTCTGTCTGTGTCAACCCGATGGTAACGCCATTTATCAGACCTGTGGCGATGGACACATGTTCGATGAGGTCGTCGGAACTTGTGTGGTTGATGCCTGCGATCCTCTGCAGTGTCGATCACGTGTCCAGTTCGAGGCATTTGCCGCGAAGAATACGACAAAGGGATTCTGCGCCTGCGATATCATGCCGACCTATTACCACTGTACTGCCGGACATGTCTTCGATGTCATCCTGGGCGTCTGTGTGGACGAAGTGACCGCCACTGTGGCTGCCTGTGATCCTCGCGAGTGCAGAAACCGCAGTCAATTCGAGCCCTTCGAAGCCAAGAATACCATTGAAGGTTTCTGCTCCTGCGATGGAAATGGCGAGCTTGTCACCTACCACAGATGCAAGGAGGGAACGATTTTCGATCGCGTCCTCAGCCTGTGCATGACCAGTGAGCATGGCATTCAGAAGAGATCCGTTGAGCCGGAGGAAAAAGTAAGATCACTCACATTGCTTAAGAAATTCTTCCAGAAACTAGTTTAAAACATACTGAATGCGACCCTATGACCGTCTTAAAATGACCTGTACCCTTTTAGACCTACTTACATATATATATATATACATATATAGACGTTATTAGTCGTCATTATGTGCTTATCTAATCGTATATAATAATGCTTGTTATTTGTTGTCTGTAGTTATTATGAGATACTATTATGAGAAATTCCGCTTGCTCCAATGTTTTATAACAATCTTATCAAAATATACATATGTTTATTTACTGACATTTGCGAACTTTTATTTCGATCCCGAATGGAACTGGTTAACAACTTTGGCTTGTAGCCAATTGTGTAGTCTTGTCCTATTTAATGTCTTCTATCAGAATTGCAGAGTTTTAAGACTCTTCTGTTTGCCTGTATAATAACAGTGTAGCTTATGGACAACCATTCTTCTGACTGTTTTCTGTAATTCTTAGCAAATTTCTGACTACGATATATGTTTATATGTCAGGTGTATGAGTAACTTATAGTTGATCTTTAATTTTTGATCCTTTTCGTCTGTCTGTTTGTACGTCTCCGAGTTTTTGGGATGAAAATAGTACTTATATAATAGTAAGAATCTTCTTATGCTAAGTAAATTTACAGATTCTTCTAGTTAAGTGCTGCCTTTTACAGAACAAGACTACTTTTTTAACTACGCTACAATCGAGAAAGAATCTATTATCATATAATCTCAGCAATGTAAAAGATACTAATAAATTACATCAGTTAACCATATTCAATATAAATCAATTTCATGTTTTCTTGAATTACCTTTTAAACCGACCAATAAGCAGGCATCATTTAAATTTATTATTATTTATTTTTCTTTTGGTAAAAATTTGTAATTTTATTCAACAGGCTTTCTATTACCTTTGGGGCAACTTAGTTTAGTTTTAAATTAGAGCAAAGCCAACAGAATAGGTCACATGGACGTTATTTAAATTATTTAAGTAAGTTAGAATATACTAACTATAAGTAAATTTACGCCTAAAAGGTTAAGGTTTCTTAATAAATTTAAAAGTGGGCAGCCAAATTACGCAGGCTCGTAGAGCTCGAAAACATCTACAACATCAACTATTTTATTTTTTTAATACTGTGAGCAGGATCATATCGTAATCATAGTTTCAGCTACAGTTATAATTTATAATATTTATAAGCTGCGCTAAATAACGCCACGTTGTTGATGTTTTTTTCAATGACATTAAAAAGAAGTAATGCATCAGTCATAATAAATCTCATTGAATAAGAAGACACCTAACACCTAAATTTAAAAATATAATAATAATATATAAATTTTTTATATGACAACTAAGACCATTGGGTAAATTAACTTTTTAGCTTGGAATAAATAATTAAATTATAACAAACTTTAAATAACATGCATACCTTACTTGCTAAAGTTATAATCCATCTGAGACAATATTACACACACATTAACAATATGTTTAAGTCAGTTAGTATTTTTTTGAAGAATCAGGATATACCCTAGTTTTACTGTCTGTTTATTCTATCCTATTATAGCAGTTTGCCTGTGAAGTGAATGAAAAGCGTTCGTTGCCAGCAAACTGTTCCCAGTACGAGATCTGTGTGGATGGCAATTGGCGTCGACGCACCTGCTCCGAGGAGCGTTATTACAATCCGGAGCAGCAGCGTTGCCTGGAGCCCCGTGACGATATGGTCTGCAGCTATGCCCGAGTGCCAGGTCTGCCTCAATGTAATCTCCGCAGCGAATCGGCAACGATTCCGAGCCGAAATGGGAAGAACAATTGCATGCAATACTTTCGCTGCAACGCGGGCAGATGGCGCTTGCGTAGCTGTCCCAAGCGGCAGTTTTATGCCGCCAGAGTGAACACCTGTCTTCCCATGCCTCCATACGAGGGTGATGACTTCTGTTTGTGGATCAATCGCACCGAGACTTCGACTGTCTGTCGTCATCTCGCAGTGCGTCCGTCGCCCAGAGGTTGCTCCACATTTCTGATGTGCACGGAGAACGCTTGGTGGATCCAGCAGTGTCCACTGGGCATGTACTTCAGTCGGCAGCACAACTACTGTCTGCCCAACGATGCCAACCAATGTCGACTGGAGGCGGGGAATGCAACCTGCGTTGAGGGACAGAGACGTGGAATCGTCAGCAGCTGTCGCTCCTACGATCTGTGCGTGGGGGGCAAATGGGTTAACAGGACCTGCAACGCCTTGGAACAGTTTGAGCCACAGCTGGGCTGCGTTGCGAATGAGGACAGTTGTCATGGCAACGGCTTGCGACGCTCCTGCAATACCGGCGAGCTTCGGTCCCTGCCCTCCACCGACTCCAACTGCACCCAGATATTCTACTACTGCGAGGCAGACGAGTGGCAGCTGGCCAGTTGTCTGCGTGGACACAGCTTCGACCGGGAGCTGGGCAAGTGTCAGTCCCTGGACAAGTGTCAGGCCCTGCTCAAGGACCACTCATCGATCAGCTGCCTGGGTCAGCCGGATGGACAGAGTGTTCCACATCCGGACGACTGTACACGCTTCTATATCTGCCTGCAGGAACAGCCCGCTCTGCCCCAGAGCTGTGCTTCCGGCAGCTTCTTCGATGCGATCCTGGGCTATTGTCGTCCCAACGACGGCAGCTGTCAGCAGATTGAATCCATCTGTGCCAACAAGAACAGAACAGATGCTCTGGTTCCTCATCTGCACAACTGTCGGGCCTTTTACAACTGCTCCAACTCCGGCCAGAATGCGACGCAGTTGCTCTACTGTCCCAAGGGTCAGTACTTCGATGGCTCTGTGCTGCAGTGTCGCTTGGATCTCGGCCAGTGCAAGCAGCAAGTCATGTCCGACTCTGAGGCGAGTCTGGGTCTCTGCACGGGAGCAGCACATGGCGCCCATTTGGCCCACAAGCTGTACTGCAATCTGTACTATGTCTGTGTCCGGGGTTTGGCCATCTCCGTCCAGTGTGAGGAGAAGCAACGCTTCAATGTCACCTTGGGACATTGCATGTCTGAGCTGGAGTTGGATGTGGAGTGCCAGCATGGTCAGCTCGATGGTAACCTGACCAGCAGCGCCGTCTACAGCTGCGACACTCTGCAGGATGGCAGCTATGTTCCGGACTATCGGGACTGCACCAAGTACTACATCTGTGCCGGCGGAGTTGCCCTGATCCAACGCTGCGCCTTGGGAGCTTATTTCGATGCCGAGCAGCTGCTGTGTCTGCCAGACGATGGATCCTGTCCATATGTCAGCAGGGATGGGACAGGAAATGAAACAATTCGGGACTTGCCACCAAATCCCTTGTTGTGCGAGGGCAAACACGGGTTAATAATCCCGGATAAGACCAATTGCAACAACTTTTACATATGCATCTCCAACAAACTTCGCTGTGATCGCTGCTATCGGGGATACTTCTTCAATGCAACCCTGCTGCAGTGTCAACCCTTCGAAGGGACCACGGAAGAGGAGAAGGAGTCACAAGCGGACACGGATCTCTTTGCAATGGAGCAGGACACTGCTGAGAAGGACTCACAATCGTTGGAGAAATGCAGCGAATCGCCCATGGACTTTGCCAGTCTGTGCGATGTCATCAGCGAGGGATCTTCGATTGCCGAGCCCGGAGATTGTCGTCGCTACATATCCTGTGACGAGGATGAGCCCACTTCCCAGCGCTGTCGCAATGGCGAGAGCTACGACAGCCTCCTGGGCATCTGTCGCCAGAACGATGGCACCTGTCTGATGGAGAACGGCGAGCGGGTCGGAGTGTGCAATGGAAAACACGGTCAACTAGCCCGTGATAGTCACAATTGTCGCAGCTACTTTGTCTGTGTGCACGGCCAGAAGATCGAGGCCGAGTGCGAGCAGGGATTCTACTTCAACAAGGCGACAAATACCTGTCAGCTGGATGTCCTGCAGCAGTGCAACATTAGCTCCAATGAAGTGGCCAAGCCAAAGATCGATGAATCATCTTAAGTCTAGTTTATTAGTTGTAAGTTTCTTTACTTGGTGTTGGTCTCAATAAATTTATTCTATGGTTCTGTCTTCTATCTGGTGAAGGGTAATAAAATAGTCTATCAAACTCAAAAGTTGTTTGTCTTATCACAGAGAAAATGCTGAAGATTTAATAGGTAGACCAAGAGATTAGCTTAAACAAAGCTGATAGAGAAATAAAACTATCAGCTTCAACAAACCAATCAAGTTGCCGATAATAAACGTAAGGAAGGTATCTAAAATCTTATAATTTTTACTTATAAATCCTCTGACATTTTTGGGAAAACTTGGAAATTTATCAACTTGAAACCAACATCAACGAGCAATGTCTCTTAAATTATAATTTGCTGAGGTTTATTTTTAATATACTGTATAAACTTTAAGGTCTATGAGTAATTTTCTTTTTGTTTTAATTTTATTGTTTGTCAACTATTTTTTTTCTGCTTCTATCAACCCTTCTCCTCGTAATTTTAATTTTCTCAAAAGCTAAGTAAAATTTAGCAGACTAATCCTTTGACACTTTTGAGAAAACTCTCAACTTTTTCAAATCTGAATTAATAATCTCTTTCAATTAGCAATATCTGTTCAATCATAATTTGCTTCATAGCTTAGATTAATTTGTATTCTAACAAAAATTTACAATTTATTTCTTCTTATCGCTAGACCATTCACCAAAAACTTTGAATAATCACAACTGATTTAAATTTGTCATATAATTTGTTGCTGATTGCATATTTTCATAGTTTACGGTAATTTTAACTATTCCATAAAAAAACCTCTTTACGATATCCAAAATTTCTGATATCCAATTTTGTGACGAATAATATTAAGTTTTACATATAAATTATCTTAAACAAAATTTTGGCACTCGGCACATTGCGCTAAAATGCCTCAATTCTAATACCAAAAAAAACTCACTGTTTTGCGCAGTGCCGAATGCAAAAAGAGCCCTTCGAAATACCTTTTCTTCTTTCGAAAAAGTCGTAGAACAAACGTTTCTAGATTTTTGAGCGGGAACAAGTCCTCATTCAAACTTTTAAGCTAAATCAACGATTTGATCCAAACAAACAAACAGACAAACAAACAGACTGACTTTTTATTTCATTTTCGGAAGGCCACTAAAAATTTCAAAATTAATTATCTTTTCGCACCAGCGGTCGGATTTTGATGATCGAGGTGTCATTTTTGATTAGAATAGTAAAAGATTCAGAAAGGCTCCAACGGCCCCATTAGCTCCAATCATTTAAATTTTGCCCCTCCCACATACCTGTTTATCTCACGAACCAGGTGAGTTTTCAAAAGTCATAGTATGCCCATTTGTAAGTTTAATTGCAACCTTTCAAACGGTATATAACTCGACCTGATCGGACAGTCATAGCTAATTTTCCATTCTTCCTGTGTGTATATGCTAGTCGCCTTCGCACCCTTCGTGCTGCTTTCGTCACTAGTGCGGACTGCCGTCCGCAGTGATCACAAAAACTAGCTATATTCAGCATACTTGTAATTATTTATTAGTTTAGTTCAATTTAAATTCTAACAAAAATTAACAAATTGTTTTCCATTAATCCGAAAACCTTGTTTTAAATATTAATTATTTTATTATTAAATTTCAATGAGCAATGTATTCTTAACTATTGTATGAATGAGCATGATAATTCTCATTCCTTTAAAGTATCTGAAATTGTCTTAAAGTATGCTTATGGTAAATTTTCAAATGAGTTGCCTTCAATTAAATGTCAAGTCCCTCGAGTGCACGCATTAATTTCCACAGGTACGCTCAGTTTTTGGGACACGGTTAGAGAGAGCAGCACATGAAAAATAATAAACTACTTTGATTATCTGCAGGATACTCACAACTGACCAAAACATGAGGCAAAGGCAAAGGCAAAGGCAAAAGCAATGGCAAAGCCAAAGGCAAAGGCATTTGCGTCAACAGTCAGAGACCTCTGGGGGTCGCCGCAATTCAAAATAGAATACCATAAAGGACAGTGACAAGCTGTCCTGTATGTTGCCTCTTTGGCCGTCCTGTGACGAGGACGAGGACTGTTGCAGGTCCTCGCCGTTGGTCATTCGTGTGCGAGTGCTTCAGCAAATCGGTCGAAGCCTTCTGGTGTCCATTATGCATTAGAAAATGTGTTAATAACTAATATAATGGACACGCGAGCGATAGTGAATCAAATATGTTAACGATAGCAAAACAGACAATGATTGAAAGCATTTGAAAATCAATACAAGATTACATTGTTAAATCAAAGAAAATACAAAAGATTCCAATCGAAATTGGAATTCATATAAAATAAGTGATTTGAATAACGCGTTTGAAATCAATAATCGATTATTAATACCGTACTTGAAAAATGACAACGTGGAATCAATAAACCTTCAATTGCTGTGATTGCTTCTATGACATGGGACTTTGCACAACTGACAACCAGACCACAACCACAAACCACCAACAATACCACGGACGCATTTAGCAACTCCCAGACAGGTACAATTTATTATGGATATAATAAATAAATAATAAATAAATCATAAAAATGGGTCAAAAATTACGCATTACAATTTGGAATCAGTTTAGAAACCCTTTTTTTTTTTGATAATTAGGTTATTAAAACTTCCCTGCACATTCTTTAATTATGTTTATTGAAAACCAAAAATTATTGTACATACTCATTCTACATCCTTGAACACAACAGGCGAAAGTGTCCAAGAAGTTAAGCAACAAGTTTATTTATTTACATTTATCGATCCAATTACATGTCGCCTGAACTAATGAACTTTATCATATGGACATATGAGGTCATATGAGGCCCTCCATCAAATACTAAATAAGCACAATGCGAAGTTCGACATTTACTCGTATGTATGCGTGAGGCAAAGCCATTCAAAGTCATGACGATATAATCGCTCATATACATACATATCTCTATAAATACATATCTCGTGTTTGTATATTGTATAAATATACTAACTGTATCGTTTTATCAACAATTAAGAGCCCTTTACTCATTTTATTTGCGACTACATGATGCCCTTGTTCATCTGAGTGCTCGCAAGATAAATAAAACGAATCTCAAATAGTACTTAAGTAATCCGATTGGAGTAAACGATTTAATCTGTCGACAACCCTGAGATATTATTGAACTTATAGTATAAATAAAACTCTCATCTTTGAATTCAGTAGAACACTATATCGATTCTTAAATAACTCTCTCATACTATCTCGTACTATCATTATGTAAAAATACGTTTTGGCGGAGAGAATGCTTAATTTGGCGGAAGAGTCCAGATTTGGAAAGAAGGGTTTATCTGTGAGTTTATTTGAGATATCTCATAAACAACAAAATTTTTCATACTAAAGTTTAATTTGCATTCGATTGTTTCTATGGCAGCTATATGATATAGTAAATTTGGTTAATATGTAACAGACAGTCACAAATATACAATCTTAGAGTTTGGTTGAGATATCTTAAGAAACAAGAGTTTTTCATACTAAGAAATTTCCTGAAATTTAACCACGAATTTTACCCACTTATAAAATTGTCTCAGCTATGTTGTGTGAAAATTTCATCTTTCTAGTTTTAATCGTTTGAGCTACACGTAGCTTACGATTTTGATAACCGTGTGGATAATTTTTTTAATCCATACAATATATCTTTTAATATCCTTTTCTCCGACCGCTACAAACTATACTACCCTCTTTTACGCATTATCAGTGGATGACAGGGTATAAAAACAACTTTAACTGACCAATGCATTTGTATGCTCGTATTTACATATAAGTAGTATAGGTAATTCCTTTAATTTATTGTGCTATTATTTGTTGCTTTCATTTTGTAGGACATAAGGGAGTTAACGGGTCACAACTAAAATTCTGGACTAATTTCAAAAGTCCACCAAAAATTTATTTTTGATTAATACTTACTGAATTTATTTTTTTTATAAAGGTCGTAATAATATAAGTTAATTTTATTTAATGGACTTGATTAAAATGTCCTTTGTCGGCCACACTACGCCGTTTTGTGCAGACTCTCGAAAATGCACGTTGTACGCCCTTTGGGTCAATTTCTTTTAGGCACTTTCGGATGCGACGTGTCAACTGAGTAAATTTTGGCCTTCTATCCATTCTTATACACTAATCTTTTAAGTTCACCAAAAAAATCTGCAATTAATGTGGAATTTCTGTCTTTGGGAACAAATTTAATATTTTTGCTTACCAAGAATTAATGATTTTTTTTGTAATTTTTGCACATCCACCTGCATTGCGATCTTACTAGCTGGATTTGCGTCTCAGTGCAACCTGGTGACCGCTGCTTTTTTCTAGCTTTGATATTTAATGATTTTAATATTTTGCAGATATGTTGCAGTGAGCATCCGAATTTTCGGGCCGCTTCAGCTTGGCTTATTCCATTTTTGTTGTTAAAAGCAGTCTTTAGCTTTTAAATGTCTTTTGTAGTCATAATTGTTGATTTTCTTTAAGAACCAGACTGCCTTCCTTTTTTCAAACTGCTGAGAATTAAATATAAAGTGCTTTTTGCCACGCCCTCTGCCATAAAATGGGCACAGGTGTAAGTTTTTCCCTGTTGTTTGTGATCTTTGTAAAAGCGTACAGTACTATTTCGCAGCTGTTGCTGTTTGGAAGCCATTTTGAAGTCTAATATAGTGCACATAATTTTTTGGAATTATTTGGTAAAAAGATCATGCAATAGCTGATTTTAGTACCAAATATTATTGTTATGCGACAAAGCATGCCTAAGTTGCAGGCACTCAAAATCTGTCCAGAATTTTAGTTGTGACCCGTTAGTTGTAATGTCGAAATAAACGCAGTTTGTGTATAGTTAGTGAGAACTTTTTTACCAATTTTAATGTTAGACAGATGAAATTTACTTTTATTTTAGAAAAACTTCTTGTGCGTAGGAAAAATTAGTTTTTGTAAAAGTTGTAATTGTAATCATGTTTTTTTGATAAAGACTTTCGACATAGTTGAATATTTGACTTTTCACAGAGTTTATTTAAAATAAATAGACACACGCAATATGAATTATCGCATTATTGGTGGATGGATCATATGCAACGAAAAGTACGAATGGAAATGGAAATGAAAATGAAAATACAATGCATATTTAATTGTGGGTACAGTGACAGGTGTTTTCTACCTCGCGCGCTAAATTGTAGGTCAAATTATAAAGTACGCGTAGTTGAGGCCAAAAATGGGATTCATTCATATGACGTTGCTTAACACCGACTGTCCAATTACGATATAAATATTTGTAGTCAGCTCCATCGACGTCATTGCCAAGGAAGTTTACGTAAAACGAAAAGAAATGAGCAGTCATGAGGAGGTGCCGACTGACAAATCAAATATATTTCAAATACGAATCGATAGCGTTGATGACGACAGCACATCGCCCGTAACGGATGCCAGTTCCCGTGAGGATCTCATCGGAAGTGCAGCTGCTGAGCGTGAACAAACGGCATTTCAGTTTCCCAGTAAGTTAAGTTAAATTTGCGCTAAATCTCCGAGAGATCTTAAGGGATTCTCTTTCTTAGGGTTCCTTTCGGTGCCCATTTTGCGCAATTCGCGTCACAACTCGACGCACACATCCCGGCGAGAAGTCGTCTCGAGTCCAGCTAAAAGCGAACGCCTGATCCGCAGTAGTCAGCCCAAATTGCGACCCCGAAGACTTAGCCAGGACAGTGGAATTGTGGCAGGTCGACTAGTGGGTTATGGTGTAAGTCCAACGAACTCCAGATAAACATTTCTGTGTAAATTATTACAGTTGTTCCAACAGGAAAGCCCTTTGAACGAAATCGATCTACACGTTCGTCCGATGGCGACTGCGATTACTGCCGACAACATCTATAGATTTCTGGAGGAAGAGCGGCAACCGGATGGCACTCCAAATGCCGGCAGTGGATCAGTCTCGCCAAAGGCCCAAGTAAAGTCAATCTCAACATGCGGAAATTCCTCGGCGGCGTATACGGAAAAATGGTTGAATTCCTCGATGATGCGAGGCAGCAATGGATCCTTTTACCAGAAGAGCAACACGATTGCAATGCCTCTGCCCACACATCTGGAAACGGAGTCAGCTGAACCGAGTCCCACGCTGGCTTTTGGACCGAAGATCGTGGGCAACCATGAGGAGGATATTCCAGGTACCGCCATGAGACGAACGCTCGGCCTAAACCTCAGTCCTGTTCTGGTCGGACGCAAGTCAATTGCCGAGGATAATGTCACAGAGTCCTATGAGATTGTGGAATCCTCACACTCGAATATATTGAACGATCAATTTGGCTATCGGCAATTGGTGCCTGCGGAGCGGAAAACCTCCACGGGGGAAAGCAGCCTGGCGGGCAGTTACATCAGCAGTCGCAAGGCCAGCAAGAGTAATAGTCTCGCTGGGGATGCTGGCAGTGAGGAGCGACGCATCAGCAAGCAGGATCGGGAGGGACTCGATCCGGAGTCGCTGATGTTCCGAGACGGACGACGAAAGGTGGACATGGTGCTGGCCTGGGAGGAGGAGGATTTGGGTGTCATGACCGAGGCGGAAGCACGCAGGCGCGACATAAGACGCTGTTTCATGGACAATCTTGTAAAGGAGGGACTCGAGGTCGAGCTGGAGGACAAATCGCAGTCGTTCAACGAGAAGACGTTCTTCTTGAAAGTCCATCTGCCTTGGCGACTGGAAACGCGTCTGGCAGAGGTCATGAACCTTAAGTTTCCCATCAAACGCTTCATCACCATATCCGTGAAGCCGTCTTGGGTAAGTCGAGATATGCATTATAAAATGTGAGAAAATGCATTGAGCTATTAGTATTTATACTATGATTGGTTCTCCTATTTAGCGACCAAGTTAGAATTATTCAGTTTAAAATGTGTGCCCATTAGTTATAAATTTAAAACATGAATTTGGATAATTTAAATAGATTTTAAATAAAATTTCAAGATATCTAAATTCATAGATATCATACCAAATCATTTTTTATTTTACAATAATAAGTATTTAGAATTAAAATATATTCGATTATATTTTTACTTCAAATTTAAAGTCTGAAAAAAGTAGTTGACCATTTCGCGAAACCAAAAGATGAAACAAGAAACGATTGAGAATTCTAATTTAAATTCTAAAAATATTTAACTTAAATTTTTTCACCGAATATTGAAATAAACTATAAGAATCTTTAAATGGTTTAAATTTTTCTTTAATTTTTATTTAAATAAAATAATAAATTTGTATATTTAATTTGAATGTGAATTTATACAAAAAACATTTATAAAACGTTATATTAAATGTTAAATGTCTTTTGTAGTTTTAAGAGATTATCACTTTGATAATTTTAATTTTTTTTGAGCTTTAACATGTAAATATTTAATCACTAAAGTTAAAGTGTTTTATCTTTAATTTTAATAAGTAGTCTATTTAAATGTAAAATTTCAAATCGAATATTACTGAATTTTTTGTGTATATTACTTAGGATGAAGAAAACGTCGTCATGCGTAATGTGCACTACTGGAAAGAGGTCTGGCAACGCTTAACCAAAAAGATACAACTTGATAACAATCTACTTGAAGGTGAAACAACTTTCAAAGCAGCCACAGCCAATGGCAATCCAGAGGAACAGTAAATATAACCCAATAAATTGAATAAACATCTATTTACATAGCAATTCACCCATTCAGATTCATTGTTAAGGATCGTGCCACGGCATATACCAGTGCACAAAGATCCCTCATGGTGATGCAGGTGCTCATCCGGACACCCTACGACGAGAGCGATCGGAATGGCATTCGGAGATTGCTGAATGACGGCACCTATCTGGGATGCTTCCCACTGCACGAGGGTCGCTACGATCGTCCCCACTCGAGTGGCATCTCTCTCGATCGCCGTGTCCTCTATCAGACCTGGGCACATCCTTCACAGTGGTATAAGAAGCAACCGCTTTGCTTGGTTCGCAAGTACTTTGGCGATAAGATAGCTCTGTATTTCTGTTGGTTGGGCTTCTACACCGAGATGTTGGTCTATCCAGCCGTAGTTGGCACTCTCTGCTTTATCTACGGACTGGCCACACTGGAGTCGGAGGATAATACACCGAGCAAGGAGATCTGCAATGAGTTCGGCACGGGCAACATCACATTGTGTCCCCTCTGCGATAAGGCCTGCAGCTACCAAAGACTGTCGGAATCCTGTCTCTTCTCGCGACTCACATATCTGTTTGACAATCCCTCAACCGTCTTTTTTGCGATATTTATGTCCTTTTGGGGTGAGTCTTAAAATCTCTGTATATCTATAAAGATACTCCAACCAAGTTTATTTTAGCTACCACCTTTCTGGAGCTTTGGAAACGTAAGCAATCGGTTTTGGTTTGGGAATGGGATCTACACAATGTGGATATGGATGAGGAGAATCGACCAGAGTTTGAGACGAATGCAACCACATTTCGGATGAATCCTGTGACAAGGGAAAAGGAACCCTACATGTCCACCTGGAATCGTGCTATTCGATTCGTGATTACAGGCAGTGCAGTGCTCTTTATGGTGATTGATAAGAGAATATATCCAATATCTTTATATAATGATTTTAATAATTACTTCTTCACAGATCTCCGTTGTGCTCTCCGCCGTGCTGGGCACCATAATCTATCGCATAACCTTGGTATCAGTTATCTATGGCGGCGGAGGATTCTTTGTGAAGGAACATGCCAAGCTCTTTACCACTGTAACAGCTGCTCTGATCAATTTGGTGGTCATCATGATACTGACTCGAGTAGGTAGACTGCCAAAACATCCCTAACATTATTTAATATGTAATCTTCTGTATTATAGATCTACCACCGCATGGCAATTAAGTTGACGAACTTGGAGAATCCACGCACCCACACCGAATACGAAGACTCATATACGTTCAAAATATTCTTCTTTGAGTTTATGAACTTTTACTCGTCCCTCATCTACATAGCCTTTTTTAAAGGTCGCTTCTTCGACTATCCTGGCGACGATCAGGCCCGACGCAGTGAATTCTTTCGACTCAAGAATGATATTTGTGATCCGGCGGGGTGTTTGTCTGAACTATGCATACAATTGGTGAGTTATCGGTTTGTTGCTTTTTAACGTAAAACAATTTTTAATTAGTGGTAAAAGGCAACAGAGGACTTACATTTATGAATGTTGAATTGTCTGTCAAACTGCTTGCATTCACTGTACAGCAATCAAAGAAAGTATAAAAGTGAATGTGGAGTAACAGAGAGAATATTTAGGCCATTGCACACTGGACGGAAAGCCCGATTTTTTGGCATAAAGTCCAAAAAGTCATAAAAAGCTTTTGTGATTTTGATTTTATATATTGAAAATAGATATTCCAAACACACTTAAACGATAAATTAAACAAGTAGAGTTGCGACCCTGGTGTTGTACCAGGGCGTCAAAGTCAAACAATCTATCAGCGCTTTGTTTACGTTTGCCACGTGCGAAAGTTTTTAAAAGTTTCAAGCTGTGTAATTTTGAACAGTAATTATCTTTTAATAAATTTTAAAATGGATAATGAAGGGCAAGGTATGTTTAATTTTAACCCCAAGTGAAAATTGTGTAATATGTGTTATTTCTTGCTTATGTGTCTTGTGTTGTTAAACTGATTTATGTTGAAAAGTTTAACCCAGTGTTCTTGAATTGTGGAGTATAACTAGTTCCCTGCCAATCTGTGCCAAAAAGTAAAAATGTCTCGTTTTGAATGAAAATATACAGTTTAAGAGAATAATAATTATCTTTGCGCAAATTTGCGCGTTTTCCGGAATATTGAATGTATTGCAGCTACTTTTGTCTTCAGCAATTTTCAGTTGCTCGAAGCATAGAGCAACAAGAGGGCATAAGAGGCAATATCTGAGTGGATTTTCGGTCAAGTCGGATTGGATGATGATGACCAAAACACGAGAGCCAAAATCAATCAAAAAGCCAAAAGTTTTCACAATTACGTGCGAAAATATTTGCCAAAATGTGGCCGAAATGTTTTTAATTTGAAAATTAAGCATTTACAGTGGCTTTTATTCAAATCTTTAATTAAACTGGGCTTTGAAAGACATGCTACACATTTGCAAAGTAAAATGGCATGTCTCCATCTAGGGTATTAATACTTATTAGATGTTTTTCATACTCATTAGAGGTTGCAGATTTATAATAATGAAAATTTTAAAATTTTTTTGGAAAATTTTATTTTTTTTTGTTCAGATATTATAGTGAAATAAATTTAAATATTATTTTGTGATCAATTTTGAGAAGCAGTTCATTCAAAATGAAATCTGATAGCTGAAAATCAAAAAATTACTACTTCACAACTCTTTCTTATAGGGGCGGCTTGAGTGGGCGTGGCCCGATCTGTTTCAAATTTTAAACAGTTACTACACACACTATAACTAAGAACTGTACGAAGTTTCAACTCTCTACCTTAAGGATTAGACTTTATGCCAAAAAATCGGGCTTTCCGTCCAGTGTGCATTGCATAGAACACACTGCTTGTAGCCTGCTTATATAAAGCAGTGCTTGTAAATCACTCTTAAGACATGTTAAGTCTCCAGTTTAATCCAGGGATCGTAGCTCTTATAATTTTTATGAAAAAAGTTATGAAAGAAGAGTAATTTCCTGATTTTTATTAAAAAAAAAGTTGAAAAATAACTCTTATTTCCAATTTTCATTTTAATTATTAATTATAAATAAAAGTTATTTTGTCAATTTTAATTTAAAAGTTATACAACACCTTTCAGTTCAAAAGATATTTGCATTCAATATATATTCATATTTTACAACTTTTATAATTAAAATTGAAATACAAACATCTTTTATTTTCAATTGTTCATTAAATAAATTGCAAATAAGAGTTAACATATAACTTTTAAATAAAAATTTAAAAATAACTCTTATATGTATATAATTTTTATTATAAAAATTAAAAAGAAAAGTTAAAAAAAATTTTAAGAATAAAAATTGGAAATACAAATTTATCCTGTTCTTAGATAGTTTTTCAAAAATTAACGTATGTGAAATTTTTTCAATGTCCCTGTCATTTTTTTAGTGCTTGTTTTTTTCCGACTCATAGCTCTTATTTGCAATCCCTGGTTTAAAGAAAGTTAAAATTTGTATTATCTGTTTATTATTATCGAATACAGTTTAATTTATTTAACTTATGCATACTGATATTTGATTCCTCGCTTTAGGCCATCATAATGGTCGGTAAGCAGTGCTGGAACAACTTCATGGAATATCTGTTTCCCAAGTTTTGGAACTGGTGGCGTCAGCGAAAGCACAAACAGGTATTAAACAAGTTTCTAATATAAAACAAGACAATGAAGCAAAACATGATTTGTTTCAGGCTACAAAGGACGAATCTCATCTGCACATGGCCTGGGAGCAGGACTATCATATGCAGGATCCAGGTCGCTTAGCGCTTTTCGACGAGTATCTGGAAATGAGTAAGTAACGAACATAACTGAGCTGTAGAATAATTCAAAACATTACTATTTACATTCAAAGTACTTCAATACGGCTTCGTCACACTGTTTGTGGCCGCCTTTCCGCTGGCCCCGCTCTTTGCGCTGCTCAACAACGTGGCCGAAATTCGCTTGGATGCCTACAAGATGGTCACCCAGGCCAGAAGGCCATTGGCTGAACGGGTCGAGGATATCGGTGCCTGGTACGGCATTTTGCGCATTATCACATATACGGCCGTCGTATCGAATGCCTTTGTGATCGCCTACACGAGTGACTTTATTCCTCGCGTGGTCTACAAATTTGTCTACTCGGAAACAAATACGCTAGCTGGATACATCGAGCACTCTCTGTCCATATTCAATACATCCGACTACAAGGAGGAATGGGGTGTGGGCAGTGAACGCGATCCGGATACCTGTCAATATCGAGGCTATCGGTAAGTGGTTTATTATTTTATATTAATTGTACTCGTTACTTAACAAATAAGTTTAAGGGTATTCGGTCAAATTTATCTAACAGGGAGAAGGAAGCATCTCCGACCTTATAAAGTATATATATTCTTGATTAGCTTCAACAGTCGATTCGATATAAGGATTTTTTTCTAATTAAAGTTAACTACTATTATTAGCTATCATCTTATTCAATTATAACAAGATTGGCCAAATAAAAAGGCGATAATGGCTGATTTAAGTTATTAAGCAATGTAAATGCCTAAAAGTATGCAACAAAAAGTATTTTATATATATTTAAATCAGTAACGCTTGTTTTATTTGTTATTAATTTAATTTTTCAACTATTTCAGGAATGGCCCAAAAGATTATGATCCCTATGGACTAAGTCCTCATTATTGGCACGTTTTCGCCGCACGTCTCGCCTTCGTAGTGTGCTTTGAGCATGTTGTATTCGTTTTAACCGGCATCATGCAGTTCATCATACCCGACGTACCGTCCGAGGTGAAGACGCAAATGCAGCGGGAGCAGCTGCTGGCCAAGGAGGCGAAATATCATCATGGCATTAAGCGTGCCCAGGGCGATAACCAGGATATACTGAGTCTTTTCCGCGATGCCAGCAATCGCCCCTCGGTAGCCGGAAGTCAAGCCAATCCGCGGGGCAGTTGGGCACGACGCTTCAGTCGCTTGAGTGACGGTCTGGACGCCCATGTGGAGGTCGCAGCGCGTCCACGTCGCTCGATGGAGTCCACCGTGTGGGAGGTTTCCTGACACGAGGAGGAGGCCGAGAGCGGTACACCCAATCCCAACAATTCTGAGATCAAATGAGAATAGAAGACCCAAGTCTATGGCATATTCTTCTCCATAGCACCAAGTACTTTTAATTAATTAATTACATTTTAAACTTTGAGTATTGTCTTAAATTTGTAACAAATATCTTTTTTGTCAATTTTAATGCAAATAAAATTAATTTTATGTATATATGTATAGAAAGATGTATATTATATTTTTACAACAGTCCAATTCTGTCCTGGCTCAGAAATAAGTAGATAAGCAAAATGGGGCCATTTAAATATTAGTCGAAAAATAATAAGTCCTTACTAAAATTCAACAAGATGATCAAGGTGGAACGTGTTTAAGAGTGCGAGCAAGCAGTGCAGTCGGCGCAGGCTATTCAAGCAGTTCGCCTGTGGCTGAAATTCTAATTGGATAACGAGAGCGCTTGAAAAGAGAGCAGCTAGTACAAATAAAGCTGTCACTTAAAATTTTGGAGTCAGTTGATTTCATATTTTATTTATAAGTAGGTACTATTTTTACTTATATAAACGTTGGAATTAAGTATGTATGCATTTCTGTTCCCCCTTGATAGGTTTGATTTTGTTATTCCCAGTTGTTGTTGTTATGTTCTGCTTAGAGTACGAGTTTGAGGACTTCGTTACCAGAACAACCAATGCCAGGGAGGCATTGTTTACTTCATCAAGTTAACCTTAAACAATAATTCACATTTTGAACAATTGAGAAAAATTAATAATAATAATAATCATGAATAAGAAACTTTCGCCCGAAGATGCATTCTATGAAAATTTGACGTTAGGCCTGATGAAAACTCTATGTGAGTAACAGCATTTATTGCCAGGGAGTTATTTAATTAATTTGAAAATATTAGCAAATGTACCACGCGTCTGCAATGTGAATTTGGAGCGTCGTCAGCCGCTGAATCTCTGCCAGGTGGTCAATTGGGAGCAGCGACACTGTGTCTACCTGCCGGAAGACATGAAGAAGTTCTACCTATCCACCGACGGGTTTGTGCTCAACTGGAGCTATCAATATGCGCGTAAGCTGCGTCAATATAATCAAGTTAGTTTTAAGACTTTAACTCAATTTATTATCCTTTAATTTTGCCAGCTAGCGACACTCGAAGAGTGGGCTATATCCACTTTCCTCACCTGCTGCAGGTGACGCTGCTGCGTGAGAACATCGAGAACACTCACTCGGTCAGCAGTGCGACATCCTCGACCAACACTGGAGCAGCGAGCACGTCCACAACGAGCGCCTCATTGAGCTCCGCCGCAAAAGACAAGAGCGATAATGCCCCACCCATTATAATGCCCAAGACGAAGATATTCGAAATCAATAACATCAATGAGGTGGCCAAGGTGAGTTTCAAATTTCTATTACGGCTGCAAACCTCTAAAGATTCTGACCAAATCCTGGCTCAAACCTTTGTTTAAAAAAAAAATTATTATTTTACATATTTTCTTGATCTCTTAAGATTATGAAAGATCACGGTATCGAACCGAAACGAATATCGGCATCAGTTACGGATTCGGTTATGTTTGGGTTTAGGTTTTCGATTATCGGTTATGCAAAATTTGTGTATATCGGTTACGTAACAGTTACCGGTTTTTTTATTGCTTCGTTTACGAAAAAACAGTATGATTTCGGTAAAAATGTTAATTTGAAAACGGATATTCAAAAAATTCATAAATTGAGGTTTTTATAGGGATAAATATAAAAATTATAGTAGTAGAGCAGAACTAAAAAAAAAATTTCGTTTCAAAAAGTGATGATTATACGGTTACGGTTTCAGTTACGGTTACCAATTTTAATCGGTTAATACCGGTTAACGAATTCGGTTATGGTTGCGGTCTTCATCCTTGTAAAAGGCATGGAAATCAAATCATTTAACCGTTTCCCGCCAATTTAAACATTTGTCGAATAGATCATATTTTGTATCGAAAACATTTAAACAAATTTTTTTATTTATTTCACAAAAATGTTTTCCAGCAATAAATAATTATGCATATTATTTTGCATTCATTCAATTTTATATTGATGCAAATTACATTTTACTAACACTGCAAGCATATTTCATCTTACAAAAAAATAAAGCATGAGAATTAAAAGAAACAAATTAAATTTTTAATTTCAATTCTATGCCTAAAAAAGCCGCATCAACATATAGTAGGAGAAAACGCTTATGATTTTATTTTAGTTTTACATAAAGTTGAAAGTATTTTTAAATAAAGTTAAGTGGAAATTTAATAGTTTGTCATGTATATATTTTTAGTATTCCAAGCTGAAACTGTTTTAAAAAACAGCCCAAAAAAAAAAAGAAACTCTTTGCGGTCGTAATATCTATGACTAAGTATGAATCATTTTATATATATTTATTCACTCTTCAGGTTTGCATGTTTTACGAATCAACGAACTCGAACAATCCCCGATTTTATTTATTGGAGCTGAACACGCTGAGCTGGCAATTTCTGGCCGAGACATTCAGTGAGTATTTGCGCATGGCAATTGCACACTTGGGACTTCCCTATTGGGAGCTGTGCTTCTCCAGCTTCGGTCTGCCCTCGTGGACAGAGCAGTTGTTTCTGTTGCTAGCTCCACATTTGCTAGAGAAGCACGAGCTTCGACGCGGACGCATTATAAATCCCGCCTGTGAGCATCCGTACAACATCATCGATCCGAACATATTCCGTGGGAAACCAAAAAGCTTAACCAAAACGATGACAAACAGTGGAAAGCCACACAAGTGAATTCTGGTAGAAAAATGTAAACTGTTTAATATTTAGTTAACAAATGCACACATTGGCAGAAGAACCTCAAATTGTACTACAACATGACATGAAATATGAGAAAATTAGATGAATACAGATCTTAAAAAAAGTCAGAGCTTTTATCTTCCAAGTCGGCAAGCATTTTGTCTCTGATCTGAGGTCGCGGATCCTCCTTAATTTCAGTGGGCACCGCACCGACCTGTCCCAGCATAAACTCCAGCTCATCGGCAGTCAGCTTCTCGCCACGCAACTCGATGGGACCAATGAACTGCTTGCGCAGCGCACCCTCATAGTAGATGAAAATGGTGGGCAGGTTCTTCTCCGGAAAGTTTGGTATGCACGTCGTCGCAACGGAGCGCATGAACTTTGTCTGAGGGAACCGCATGGCTAGTTGTTGCATGTGGTGGTGTATGAGGGCGCAGAGGGGCACGCCATTGGCGTACAGATGCAGCACCGCCCAGATGCCCTCGCCAGCCTTGGTCACCTCGCTGACGTAGTCCTGCCCAGAGATTTCCCGTACACTGCCGAATCTCGCCTTCTCGGCTGTGGCACGCATCTCGGCAATGCGCCGTAGTCGGTACTGCTCCAGCACAGCCTCGTCCTCGGAGTCCTCGAGCTCGTCCAGTTCGTCCAGCGACATGTCATCGATTTTCTTGTCCCGCTGTCCCTCCTGCAGGGGCAAATCTGTGCGTCTTTGGATCGCATCGTCCATCAGAGACTGGATTTGATCTTCTGTGATCTCGGCCTCCTTTTGCTTTGGCCCGATGATTCCTTTTGCCCGCAGCACATCATTCCACTCGGTATCTTCGTTGGGGTCCTACAATAAGTACAATTTGATTCAACTTTCATTGAAAAACAGCTGCACCCAAATTTGTGTGTCTTGTCTGTCTGACTTATGACCAAATATGGAAGTTATTTATAGTTCACCACATTTCACATTTAGATAAACAAAACAACGTCAATTGAAGTCACACTCTTTTTATATAACACTAACCTGCATTTTTAATTGTTTAGTTTGTTTGGTGCGGCAAGAATTACTTAATTATAAATTGTTAAAATATTCTTTAAATATCTAAACCAAATAATAAATTCTGTGACTAATTTCCTACACTAACGTTGCCACACTGGCTCCCGGAGCAAAGTAACCGACAGTTTGAAAAGTGTGGCAGCCTCGGTTCACAAAAAAGAGACGATAGTCATTTTTGAATGATTTTTATAAAAAATACCTATTTCTCCGGAACTCCGGCGAAATTTGAAATGAAATTTTCAAAAATCAATTTAAAAAAATTTAAAAACAAATTAAAATAACCAAAAAAAAAAAAAAAAATTTAATAATGAAGTGCATTCTAAAATTGGTTTGGTGCTCTTCGCACTTCGCGTGGCAAAGTTGAGTAAAAAATCAAAAAAAGAAAAAAATTATAAATTAAAGTTAATTTTTTGTTCATTTAACGATGGTTCATTATTAATGCGGACGGCAGTCCGCGCTAGTGACAAAAGCAGCACTAAGGGTGGAGAAAGGCGACTAGCAATATATACAGGAAGAGTGGAAAATTTGCTATGATTGGCCGATCAGGTCGAGCTATACTATACCAATCGAAAGCTATCAATTCAACTAACAAATGTTCATACTTAGACTTTTAAAAACTCACCTGGTTCGTGAGATAAACAGGTGTTAGTGGGAGGGGCTAAATTTAAACGATTGGAGCAAATGGGTCCGTTTGATCCTTTTGGTATATTTTAATTTTTTACTATTCTTATCAAACATACGCGTCGAACGACACCTTGATCATTCAAATCTGAAAAAATCATTACTAAAGAACAATTGAACAATAAATTTTGTCCCTCGGCACTGCGCAAAAAAGTTCTATTTATTAGGTATGAAGAATGACTAAAAATTGTTTTTTTAGTAATTTATTTGGATATCAGAAATTTAGGGGCATGAAAATGTTTTCGTCACTAGACTTTTACCACGTAGAGGTTTTTTTGGAATTAAACTGTCACAATCTCTCAACATTTTGTTTTATTCACATCATAAATAATTATTTACAAAATAAGTTGCCGATAAAAAAAAGGAAGGTATCGAAAATCTCTGACATTTTTAAAAAAACTGGGATATTTTTCAACTCAAAACCAATTCAATCAAGTGTTTTATAAACTATCAATTTCAATGAGTAATGTACTTTTTGTTATTGTTTGTCAACTAAATTTCATCTGCTTCTATCATAAATTTTCCTAGTAATTTTTCTAGCTAGGGCCGTTTTTGCAATGTGCATATAAGTTTTATTCAACAAATAATTTAAAATTTGTCATTAATTTCTATACATTTTACGTCAAATTCTCTTTTTAATAGTTATTAAACACCTTTTTTAGACATTGATCAAATGGGCCTAAATTAAATTACTAGTTGTTTACTGCTTAAAAAGCAACGTGAATTCAAAACATGTTTTTGTTTAATTTGTAGCATTTTTTACATCATAGTATCTGTTAAAATTTATAATACGTATTAGTTCAACAATTTTTTCCTGATATCCGGATGCATCGACCTTGTCGCCCAGATAAATGACGTATTGTAAAAACTTTTCAAACTCAGTTTCTTCAAAGACTAAGCGCTTGTATCGCGGATGAATAAATACTTGATTTTGGTCCACAGCAAATGGTTTCGATTGCAGAACCCTAAAATGGTAAAATAAAAAATAATAAATTAATAAATATTAGGATATAAATTAAAGCTGTTTCCCTTTTTAGACTGTTTATAAAATTAAATTGTGAAAAAAGTGGCTATTATTCTTATTAATAATTACAGTCGAGCTTCCCTAACTCGCATAACCAATATCCAAAGAAATAGTTGGAACTATGGAGACTTTGGTTAAAGAATTTATTTTCTAAGTTCAGTTCGAGTTTTGGAAATTCGACTGTATATTTTCAACATACTTGCAAAAGCGTAGCACAATCACAAGTACATTATCAATGGTCTCCCGAAACTTGACGCTTCGGCGATTGAGCAAAGATATAAATGCGATGTGCTTTAGGTATTCCACATGTCGCTGGTAAAGTCCCTCGACGGAATCGACGTTGCGGAGCTTGTCATTGAAGGTCTCCCACGTGCCCTGAAGTGCATTTGTGTCCAGATGATTCTGCAGGGTGATCACGAAGTGTGACAATTTGTGACGCACCATTTGCAAATGACGATACTGCGGAGCCACTTGGAGGGCCTTGCCATGGAGCTTTCCCAGTTCCTGCAAGTGTTGATAGGCGCGCTCAAGCATAAAGCTGACATGGCGAAGCTTTAACAAATGTGAGAATATCTGTGTATACTTTGCCATAGTTTCCACGCTAATGACCAAATTCAGTGGCCAGTCCACCTTGCATTGCAGCGTAAAGATGGACAGCACACTGATGTCCATTAGATCAAATGATTCCGGAATGCTTGTGCAATTCAATTTGAGATTCTCGGCAAACAAGGCAGCGGCACCCGAATTCTCTGTCGCCCTGTGTCCGAGTGCATTGTTGAGAATGGCATCTAGTGCTCCCTTCTGACATAATCCGCGTGGCTCCATGCCAGATTCAATGCGGTCTAGAATACCGCCAATTAGCATGGTGCCAAACTCGCCGTCCATTAGGAAGAAATAGTTACGCAGCTGACAAAAATGCTCATAGACATCGAGATCATCGAATATACGGAGCACTTCATTTCGCAGCAGGGACAAGTGCGTCTTCAGTGGCACCATTATCGACTGTTGCACATAACGCTTGATCAGAAATGAGTTGTGATCTTTTGGCAATTGCCGGTGGCAACTGGCAGATCCAGTTGATTTTGATTCTGATTCGATTTTTTGCAACTGAAAAACGGGCGTACTTTTCAATTGGAAAACAGTCCATTTGGGCACCTTTTTGAGTGGCTTAATCAATGGTTCCTCTTTGGCCTCGGAGTGTGTAGGATCATTTAAATTATTGTTGGCCGCATCAACAGTTTCGTTGGGTATAAAGGTTTCAACTTCAACATCCGACGTGATTGACATGGGCGTTGCTATGTCCATTTCGAACTCCGGTTTCACGAACAACTTGTGCGGCTCCAATGGCAATTGCAAGCCAATGCTTAGTGGCATACTCTTATTCGCTTCCGACTTGTCGGACTTGCTGTATAGATTCCAATTGCTAAGTGTGCCAAAGTGCTGATGATGTTGCATTCGCTGGCGATTGCGCTGCATGTCCGTCATCTCGAGATTCATGTTCACATCGGTTGGCAGTTGGGACTGCATATCCGTACAGTTGAGCACACGCAATCGATTACACTCCAAGTCCGTCAACGGATTGGTTGTTGTTGCTGTCGTCGTCTGCTGTAGCTGCACTTGTGATTGGCAATCCTGAAACTGGTCCGAGCACATATTTCGGTGACGATTTCGCTCCATTTCCATTCCTGCATCCATTGGTGTCGTTTCTGTTTCCAGTTCTATGACATTCGAGTTCTGCTGATCGCATTGTTTTAAATTCTGCTCCATTGCTATCTCTTCAGTAACTAGTTCTATAACATTCGAATTCTGCTTATCGGGTTGCTTTTCATCCGACGCTGACTTATCCGGTAACTCTTGCTTGAGATTCGATATCGACTCTGACTCCTTGGTCAGCGTTTCATCCATATTTGGGTCTAGTTCTTCACAGCAAGAAACAAAACTGCGAGAGCTGTTGGTGCTGTCGTCTGGACTGATATCCACGACAATCTGTTCCTTGGGTTTGACAATCTTTTGCAAGGCGGCAATTTGTTCTTCACAGATCCGTTTGTGACGTCTCAGAGCTTCTTCGTCCTGCTGATCACGCTTTCGCTGAAATGCCAGCTCACAAGCAATCTCCATACGTCGATGCTCCAAGCGTATCTCTTCCTGTTCCCTGCGCTGATTATTAAGCTCCTGGTAGCGACGTTGTTTTCCCTCGTTCGCCTTTATTAGCAACTCCCGCTGATTCTCCTTCCAGTCGGCAATGCGCTCTTGAGTGCAACTCCACATGCGGTTACCAAATCGGAATCTGCTCGCTGTGCGCTCCTCGATGAGACTTTGCATTCGAAATGGATTGGATTGCTCCAGCAACTGTTTGTAGTGCAACTCCAGCTTGTGCTGCATGTCTGTCAGCTCATCCTGCGATAGGCATACAACCAAGTCCGGAGGCTTTAAAGTGAATAGTATGTGCTGCAAGAGAATTGATTGTTTTAATGTGTCACATCTTGGGGCAACTTACGCACCTGTGGATTGTAGCTCTTGAGCAAACGACTGTACTTGCCACACTGTATTATGGCCGGCTCACAGCCAGCCAGAAAACCAGGTACCATATTGGGACGCACAAAGTGCGCCTTGTCGAAAAACTCTTTGGACTTCTCGTCCAGAGATCTCAGTGTGCCAACGAATAGCTCATTGAAGGGCTCGTCGAGCACACCGTGGTAAAGCCAACGCTGCAGCTGACCGCAGTATGTTTCGCACAACGATCTCAGGAGATACATTAAAAATTGCAGGTACTGAATATTAACGCACACATCAATCGCTGACCAAATAACGCTCAGCAGACAGGCTCCGCTTGTGCCCACCGAGATGTTCACTGAAATGTGAGAGAATGTCGAAAAATATAACTCAGAATACGAAAATTCGAAGAAAAATAAATTAGGAATCGAAAAATTAGGAATCCGAAATTAGGTAAACAGTTATTATGAATACAAAATTAGGAAGACAAAAATTGGGAAAACAAAAATTGGGAAAATAAAAATTAGGAAAATAAAAATTAGGAAAAGCCAAAAACAAAAATAGTTTTTTTCCTATTAGCAAAAAGACAACATTTGTCGAACCATTTATTTCAAAATCAGGACTTCGATTTTTATAGGGTCTACATGTATATTAGGGCGGGTTTTTTTTTAATTGCTAGCTTTTTTTAATTGACTTTGAAGTGTTATTATGAGCTTTGAATTGAAAATGTTAATTTTTTAATCAAATTTCAAAATTTTAAAAACTTAATTTTTTTTTAGTTGTAACTCCTTATTTATGATTCCTAATTTTATCTTCCCAATTTTGGATTCCTAAAATTTTATTCTGGGTTTTTTTTCTCTTCTTTTTTTAAATTTCTTGAAAAAGTTTCGGAATTCGTATGAGGTACCACTTTATAGGCTTGAAGATGCCACAGATTCTTCCCATGCCTTTCTCACGCATACTTACGCCTGCGTTCGGTCTGAAACATCTGGTCCAGCTGAAGCAGCAGCTGCATGGTGGGCGCAGCGCTATGCAGGAGCTGTGACAGATTCTTGGCTGGTTGCGAAAGCAAAAACAGTCTGCTATTCGCTAGAAATGCGATAATTGCTTGACGCATAGTCTGCAATAAACGATGATTGTATGACTGGTTGAATATTCCATCAAGTTAACTTTGTTGCTTACGCGGTTCATCGGACGTTCAATGCGACCAGGAGAGGAATTCCACTGAGTGCAGGCGATTAGACGCCGATAAGCACAGCCGGACTCTAGGAAGGGATGTGAATAGTCCGCTAGGACCTCTGGCAGCACGCTCTCTATGGTTGAATTGGCGCGCAGCTCCAGGAAGCCATCGGATGTCACCAAAAACGTTTCAGATTGCAGTCCAGCTAAAGAAGATCAAATATTAATTCTCATCTTATTGTTGTTCCTTAAGATTGGTCATATTACCTGAAGCCTTTTTCAAATGATCAATAAAATCGGGCAGTGCGATGAAGCTCAACTCAATTGTCCGATCTTGATGCCATTTGAGTTCGTTACTCCTACACCGATCCGATAGAAAATATTTATCAGGAAATTGTTCAATCTCTTGTTCGTCTTTCTTGGCATCCGTCTTTGGCTGCTCTTTTGGTTTTGGCGGGGCTGGAAAGTTAGTTTTCATAGGCTGAATACCTCCAGCGAATTCTTTCATGCGCGCCATGGAATCCTGTAAAGTATCGGACAGCAAGCTGCTTTTCATGGCGCTTTTAATGGGCTTTTGCAGCTCCTTGAAATCACCCAACAGAATGTTGGTGCTTTTGCGGAATTGGATAGGCTGCAGCTGGGAGCGCAGGTCCTCAATGGACTTGAACATCACGGGGCAACCGAAGATTGTATTTTGTGGCCCCCTTCTGCAGGGAGTCGGCGCCAGGCGCATTGGCAACGGCAGCAATAGCCTGGTTCTGTAAATACGGTCGGCTTCATGGTATCGAAGGTACTTGAATAGTTGTTCTTGAACATTTGGAGATTTGGACACTTTGACAAGGCAATAGGTTATATCGTTAACCAGCTGGGCATCGAAAAAGCTGCGCTGCTCGTCGAGTAGTTTCCTGCACTGCGGAAACCTATCCAGCCGTGGGCAAATCTGGTACGCATGTATCCGCAGCAGGGACTCGTAGATCTCGGTGCGTCTCTTGGCAACCGCTGCGGGCGCGGGCACAAAAGCGTACGCATCTGTTTGCTCCGTTTGGGCGCGCTCATCTTGCAGCAGTAATGCGGCTAGTTTGCTGATCAAGTCGAATATACTGTGCTGGCAAACGATCGATGCATCCATTCAATGAGTTATTAATTTAAAAGCAATTGTATAAATTGTTTAATATTAAAAACAACACAACAAACGAATAAAAACGACTGAAGAGTAGTTCCGTTCGCAAATCACTGAACCAATTAACTTGTTCATCTCAGTGCACCCGTTCAATTGAGCTAGTTCTCAATAACAATGAAACTCTCAATTGGCGCCAAATTTAAATTAACAGATTGTTTCTAATTAGGATTGGAAAGTGTTAAAATTACTAATAAATATGATTGGAAAATATAGTTTAATTACATTTTTGACAAATAAAAAATTCCATTTCTTTTGCATTATTAGAAAAATAATAAATATACATAAATAATAAATTCACAATTTATTTACATTTTCTCTGCTTGAGGTATTACTTAATTTGGCATTAAAATATCAATTTAGAAAAAATGTCACACGGTACTTTAGTATTATTTATCAGTATTCACAAGCTACACTCTACAAATCTAGAGCAATTACCGATTTATCTAAGATAAAAATAAATTTCATTAAAAACCCAATGTTTTTTTATAGTCAGCATTCTTTAATTTTTATTCATTTTGAATTCATTTCATTTCACTTACAAATTATATTCCGAACACTGCTATAAAAGGCAAAATTTTAAAAATGTTATTATTAGAACTGGTTTCAGCTTAATTTTATTACGATTTCAATAACTTACATACTACATACAATCAGGGTTAGAACTTTTTGAATAGAGTGATGTGCTGATATTCAAGTGTGCTATGATACATTAAA
>JBAMBL010001488.1:0-13351 GCA_037043405.1 Drosophila subquinaria
TGTGAGACGTACAATGAATCGTGGTTTGTCTTTCACCATTGTCGTTTGCGGGCTATAAGTCGCAATAAGACGGTTTTTAATCTTAATGGAACTATCCTTCATCCTGCACATGATATTAGTCTTCATCTGCAACTCTTTCAAAAAGCCAATGGATACAAGCCATGGCTCTGTTAATATATCCACTTGATGTCTGCCGATTCCTGAAGAGGTCTTATAATCCAGGCGCAAGGCTTGTTTTTAATCTCTTTAAGGAATTCTCAAACTTTAATCACTCATGCCCTTATATGGTGAGTAAAAAATTGTTTTATTGGATTACAAATTCGATTACACAAATAATGCATGCTTTTGACAGGGCACGCAATTAGTTCAAGGATTTTATCTTCGTTCTGAGTTGTTACGACTTCCTATTCCAAGCGGCGATTATTTATTCGCAATTACTTGGTACTTTGATAAGAAGCCACAGTTCCAGACAAACATATATTTTGTATTTACAGAGGATTTGTAGAAACTAGAAATTACGCGACTTTGGATGAAATATTGGGTATCATTAATACATATTTTTCATTCATAAATAAGATATTCTCATTATTTGTGATTTGAATACGATTGTCTCTGCTAATTTTCGGAAAATCGTCGATAAATTCACAGTTTCTAAAATACTCAGTGGATGCACGCAATGTATGTTTCCGAGCATACGAAAGATTCTGTATCATATACTTATGAGCAAACGTACCAGCCAAAAGTAACTCTGAAAACAAAATATATGTTTGTAAGTCTTCTACGTACATTGCGAATAACTTGGAAAGGAATCGTAACAACTCAGAACGAAGATAAACTCCTTGAATTAGTTGCGTACCCTGCCAAAGTATACATTATTTCTGTAATCGATTTTGTAATCCAATTAAACAATATTTACTCACCATATAAGGGCATGAGTGATTAAAGTCTGAGAATTCCTTAAAGAGATTAAATACAATCCTTGCAATTGGATTATAAGACCTCTTTAGGAATCGGCAGACATCAAGTGTTATATTAACAAGCCATGGCTTGTATCCATTGGCTTTTTGCAAGATTTGCAGATGAAGACTAATGTCATATGCAGGATGAAGCACAGTTCCATTTAGATTAAAAACCGTCTTATTGCGACTTATAGCCCGCAAACGACATTGGTGAAAGACAAACCACGATTTATTGTAAGTCTCACAAACTGCGTTTGTGAACTTAAATACGACAGCATCCTGAAAAGAAATTTAAAAAATATATCTAACCGGATAAGCATCAAGTAACTCAATGGCCATGAGTGTGATCCGCATGGTGAACAATTTCGACTGAGCATTCAACAACAATTATTTAGCAAAAATTTAGAATAAAAAATATTTAATTGCTTGAGCACACTAAGTACATTAAAATCACTTAATTGTCACATTAATATGGTCAAATAAAATGCATGACGCCTGTGCAAAAGCACTTAGACAGCCCTATAATATAGTACGTATCTGCATATACATACGAATACAAAAACAACAGTACCGAAAACATCACAGCCGTTAGGCAAGCCCAAGATTTTATGCCCTTGCAGAACGTTACATTACATTTTCGACTTATAGCTTTTATGGAAGCTATGTATATAGTAACATATTATATATAAAGTGGACTAATTTAAACAAAATTCGATCAGGATGTATAAGACAATAGAAAATTTCCAAATTGCGAGTATGACTGAGATATCTCTAAAATCAACAAAAATTTGAATACTAAATCTTAATATTCGATCAATCGTTCTTATTTCATTTGCTCAAAATGTATAAGACCACCAGATGAACATTCTGTAAGATTCTGAGTTTCTTAAAGTCGTAGTATGCATTTTTGTTAGTTAAAACCTTTTGATTGGCATATTATTTTGATCGGTATATAATTCGCCATGATCGGACAGTCATAGCAAATTTTCCATCCTTCCTGTATATGTATGTATATTTTAATATTTACTCATATTCCATTTTAATGGAATAGCGTCTGCAATTTCTTATCTGTTATCGTACAGTCGTACCCAACCCAAATAATCGGAATATCTTATTTATGAATGAAAAATATATGTTAATAATACCCAATATTTCTTCCAAAGTCGCGAAATTTCTAGTTTTTACAAATCTTCTGTAAATACATAATATATGTTTGTCTGGAACTGTGGCTTCTTATCAAAGAACCACTTCATTGCGAGTAAATAATCGCCGCTTGGGACAGGAAGTCTTAATAACTCCGGTCGAAGATAAAATCCTTGAATTAGTTGCGTACCCTGCCAAAAGTATACATTATTTCTGTAATAGATTTTATAATCCAATAAAAAATGTTTACTCACCATGTAAGGGCATGAGTGATTATAGTTTGAGAATTCCTTAAAAAGATTATATACAATCCTTGCAATTGGATTATAAGACCGCTTTAGGAATCGGCAGACATCAAGTGTTATATTAACAAGCCATGGCTTGTATCCATTGGCTTTTTGAAAGAGTTGCAGATGAAGACTAATATCATGTGCAGGATGAAGGATAGTTCCATTAAGATTAAAAACCGTCTTATTGCGACTTATAGCCCGCAAACGACATTGGTGAAAGACAAACCACGATTCATTGTACGTCTCACAAACTGCGTTTGTGAACTTAAATACGACAGCATCCTGAAAAGGAATTTAAAAACATATCTAAACGGATAAACATCAATAAACTTACATTGGAACTCAGGATAACGGTCATCCAAATAAGAAATACTCCAATGGCCATGAGTGTGATCCGCATGGTGAATAATTTCGACTGAGCATTAAACAACAATTATGTAGCAATAGTTTTGAATCAAAAATATTTAATTGCTTGAGCACACTAATTACTTTAAAATCACTTAATTGTCACATTAATATGGTCAAATAAAACGCATGACGCCAATAAACAATCGCTAGGTGCAGCTACATTGCATTCTTTTGAAGGATACCCTGTGCAAAGGCAGCTCGACAGTTTATACGTATCTGCACATACATACGAATACAAAAACAACAGTACCGGAATCATCACAGCCGTTAGGCAAGCCCAAGATTTAATGCCCATGCAGAACGCTACAATACATTTTTGACTTATCGCTTTTATGGCAGCTATGTAGTATATAGATATAGAGGACTTATTAAAACCAAATTCGGTTAATATGTATAAGACAATAGAAAATTTCCAAACTGCGAGTATGACTGAGATATCTCTAAAATCAACAAAAATTTGAATACTAAATCCTAATATTCGATCAATCGTTCTTATATCATTTGGTCAAAATGTATAAGACCACCCCAGATGAATATTCTGTAAGATTCTGAGTTTCTTAAAGTCTTATTATGTATTTTTTTAGTTAGTTAAAACCTTTTGATCGGTATATAATTTTGATCGGTATATAATTCGCCATTATCGGACAGTCATGGCAAATTTTCCATTATTCCTGTATATGTATGTATATTTTAATATTTACTTATACTCCGTATATTTTAATGGAATAGCGTCTGCAATTTCTTATCTGTTACTTTGAGTTTTTTTTCTGAAAATGAGAGACAATCGTACCCAAACCCAAATAATCGGAATATCTTATTTAAGAATGAAAAATATATATTAATAATACCCAATATTTCATTCAAAGTCGCTAAATTTCTAGTTTTTACAAATCTTCTGTAAATACAAAATATAAGTTTGTCTGGAACTGTGGCTTCTTATCAAAGAACCACTTCATTGCGAGTAAATAATCGCCGCTTGGAAAAGGAAGTCGTAATAACTCAGGTCGAAGATAAACTCCTTGAATTAGTTGCGTACCCTGCCAAAAGTATACATTATTTCTGTAATCGATTTTGTAATCCAATAAAACTATTTTTTACTCACCATATAAGGGCATGAGTGATTAAAATTTGAGAATTCCTTAAAGAGATTAAATACAATCCTTGCAATTGGATTATAAGACCTCTTTAGAAATCGGCAGACATCAATGGTTGTATTAAATAGCCATGGCTTGTATCCATTGGCTTTTTGCAAGAATTGCAGATGAAGACTAATGTCATATGCAGGATGAAGCACAGTTCCATTAAGATTAAAAACCGTCTTGTTGCGACTAATAGCCCGCAAACGACATTGGTGAAAGACAAACCACGATTCATTATAAGTCTGACAAACAGCGTTTGTGAACTTAAATACGACAGCATCCTGAAAAGGATTTAAAAAATATATCTAACCGGATAAGCATCAATAAACTTACATTGCAACTCAGGATAACGGTTATCCAAATAAGAAATACACCAATGGCCATGAGTGTGATCCGCATGGTGAATAATTTTGACTGAGCATTAAACAACAATTATATAGCAATAATTTTGAATCAAAAATATTTAATTGCTTGAGCACACTAAATAGTTCGAAATCACTTAATTGTCATATTTAGTAAAGTTATGATCATATAAATGTTTTTAAAAGCTCAATAAAATAGGTAGATGGATGCAAATCAGTAAAGCTTGACGCCATTACACAATCGCTAGTTGCAGCTATAGTTTGGTGAAGATTTATACATCTCCAGATGAATATTCTGTAACATATTCGTAAGTTTTTCGTACTAAATTTTTGACTGATCGTTCTATCACGAAGATATACATATACTTTATTCTAAAAATTTTTAAGCCAAAAAAAAGATAATTTCGATCAAATTCGCATAATGTTTGATTTTAATATTAGCTTTATTTTTAAAAACTACTTATACTATAAGTCCCAGTAACATATGTTTTCTGATTCTATAGACTAAAACACATATAGAAAAACAAACCCAGAAAAATTGCCATAAAAAGTTCATTGCACTCAACGCTGCCAAATTGAAAGAAAAGTTGAAAGAAATCGCCCAAAAGAAAACTAAATACACATTAGAGAACTAAAGACAACGACACTGAAAGAAATTTGGCATCATTTGCGTTTCAAGTTGCGCGAATTATAAAAATCATTGCGGATTTTTTTAGACATGCAAATTGGCTGCCCCCAAACCGCCCCAAAACAGCAGCTGTGGCCAATAAAAAAAAACAACTACAATGTTCGCCTTGACCATTGAAACGGACGCGTCGCAAGTGCTTCAATGTTTCAAACTTTTTTTTTATTTGACTTAATTTTTTTTTTTGGTATTTTCAATTAAATTTGTTTGGCATAAAAAACTGCGTTAAGGCACAAGTACATGAATCTTTTGGTAGCAGCTTTAGTTGTATCTATGTTTCTGTATCTATATAGGTAGACCATAAGATTTGTGGTTTAGTTTTGTGCGTCAACGGAAATTTGGCTGGCGTTGAAATTTTGCGCAATTGAGCTTTTCCTTTCTTGTTTTTTTACTTAATTAGTCGAACAAATTGAAATTGTATGCCGGAAAAAGATTTGAATAACTCAAATGACTTGCCGCCTAAAACCACGCCTTAATAGTCGTCTTCGCTATCGTCATCCAAGGGCAGGCGCACAGGTTGCCTGCTGGCCAAGGCCAAGGATAATTTTCGCACGTCAATCGACAGCGGTTTCCTCATGTCGTAGGCATCTTCTTCCGGATCACCAGGATAATATTCGAGTAGAATACGGCGCAACTCGTAGCCCAGGGAGCAGTACAGATTGTAGGCGGAAGCATTGCTGCAGCGCAAATACAGATCCACATACCAGGCACTCCTTAGATCCAAAATCCAAGCAAAGTAGTTCATAAGTAGCGACGCAACACCAAGACGTCGATAATACGAGGAAACCGTCAAGGCGCAGACGTGTCCGTGCAACTGAGTGTCATCCCTGGAGCGGTCCAAACACTTGCCAAATATGAAGCCGACCAAGTGATCATCCGGCGTTGTGGCAGCCACCGCCAATTCTGGCCATTGGGCGAGATGACGCAGAAAGAAACCAAGGCGATAAACTTCTGTAAGCGGATCAAAGACTAACGCATTGAACTTGAACAAATCCTCGAGGTGCATCTCCCGTAGGCAAGTCATCTTTAAAACAGAATACGAACTTTAATTCGTGTATATAACAAAAAGATTTTGATCATTAAAATTGAGTGTTATTTACAGACTGTTGAGATTCTCAAAAACATTACAATTAACAAATTTTTCTTGTCAAAAGCCTAAGTAAGGCATGCCAGAGACTGTTGAGATACTTGATTGGCAGTCGCAGCAGAAGAAATATAATCCCTATTAGATAGACCTGATCCTGCAGGCATCGGCGCTCAACATCTCGCGACAGCGGCAGCCTCATTTCAAAGCCATCATCATCGCCATAGAAACGCGGCAGCTTGCGATAGATCACATAGCCAAGCGACTTATAGAGTCTAATTGCTCTAACGTTTTGACTGCGCACAAAAAGATCCACAAACAAATCCTTTTTGAGCTCCAGCTTGTCAGTGAAACGCTTCATTAAAAGTGTGCCCAGTCCCAAGCATCGATAGTCATGATTAATGGATAGAGTGCACACATGTCCATGATTATTATTCAAATCGAGATCCTTTCCATCGCCGACTCTATCATCACCATCAACTATACGACTACCAATTAGAAATCCCATCATTTGTCCATCGGGAGCAATGGCAACTTCTGCCAAAAATGGAAATTCCAAAATTTTATTGTTGAAATAAAAAAGCGGATATACCTCGGTTAGCGGATCAAAGACGATCCGATTAAACTTAAAGAGATCCTGCAAAGAAAATTCACGTATTGTTGTCATACTTATATAGAAATTACTTTATCTCTGGAATGAGTAAAAGATTAAACCGATAGATTGGATAATATAATACGTGAGTTATATTTTTGAGAGAAAATTCAAATATGCTGTAGGTTTTTGATGTAAGCTTCATAGATAAATTAATTGAATGCCATCAAATGATTTTACGCATTCTGGCGTATTTCTAAAGATCTATTTCCTATTTTCAACAAATCTGCAAACTTGGAATATCTGAAACGTAAAAAAAATAAATGTAAACCATTTTATTAATACAAAAATTAAAATGTTTTTAATTAAATTAGATAAATTTTCAAATCTTTCTAATTCTCTCCACAAATATTATGACATATGAAATAATTATTCGAGCAATATTTAATACTGCTTTTCGAGTTGTTAAAGAATTGTTAATAGGGCATGGCAATCAGTGTTGCCAACATTTGTTTGAAATAAAAAGCTGTTTTTGACGGGATGAACGATGCAAAAAAGCTGAAAATTTTATTAAAAAAGCCATTAAAAAAAGCTAGTTTTTGAATTCTTTAATTTCTGTTTTTGTTTCCCTGAAAAGGGTAGAGTAAGCGCACAACAACAGTTGTCCATAAAGAAAGTGAGCCATTTGAGCACCAGCTGATCTTTTATTCATAAGATGTGAATAATTTCATCGATGTTGTCCTCATTCTCCTGATATGATAATTCTGTTCCTATCATCCGCAGGAATTTATTGGGAAGCTTATATGTGTGGCAGCACTGATCGGGTCTTCGCAAGCCATATCTGTAAATTCAAAATTCATAAAAAAATATACACCGTTAAGTGTTCTCAAGTGTAGTTTTTTTTCGCAGTTTTGATTTCATAAAATTGACTTGGCTAAATATGCGCTCCCCTTTTGCGTTTGACCAAGGCAACGAAAATAAATCAATCGCAACCTTAGCCAACTCTGCAAAGTATTGTTGCCCCCAGAACCCTTATAGGCATTGACTTCAGTCCAAAATCATGTAGTGCTCTCATTGTTTTGCCATTTCACGAAGCGAATTTTTTTAAATTGGGTTTAATTTCCCCTATATTTAGGCATTTACAAAAAAAAGCCAAAATTCCCGCTGCCCGCTGTTTGCAAATTTTTCTAGCAAATGGCCTTTGAAAACAGCCAGATTTGACGGGAAAAAAGCGACTCTGGCAGCACTGATGGCCATTTCTATATAATCAAAAATTGTAGCATACTATAGGGCTGCAAATGAAAATAACCTTAGCTAAGAACAACACCATTCTAAGAGTGCCGCGCATTGCATTATATACACAAAAGATTAGAATGATTTTATTAAGTATGCAAGTACGTTAAACAATTATATGTACTACTTATTACTAGTTTTTACAAATCCTCTGTAAATACAAAATATATGTTTGTCTGGAACTGTGGCTTCTTATCAAAGAACCAACTAATTGCGAGTAAATAATCGCCGGTTGGAATAGGAACTCGTAATAACTTAGGTCGAAGATAAAATCCTTGAACTAATTGCATGCCCTGTCAAAAGCATGCATTATTTCCGTAATCGAATTTGTAATCCAATAATACAATTTTTTACTCACCATATAAGGGCAGGAGTGATTAAAGTTTGTGAATTCCTTAAAAAGATTAAATACAACCCTTGCAAATGGATTATAAGACTTCTTCAGGAATCGGCAGACATCAAGGGTTGTATTAAAGAGCCATGGCTTGTATCCGTTGGCTCTTTGAAAGAAAAAAAGCGACTGAGCATTAAACAATGATTATTTTGCAATAGTCTTGAATCAAAAATATTTAATTGCTTGAGCACACTAAACAGTTCGAAATCACTTAATTGTCATATTTAGTAAAGTTATGATCATATAAATATTTTTAAAAGCTTTCTGGAATAGGTAGATTGATGTAAATCAGTAAAGCATGACGCCATTAAACTATCGCTAGATGCAGCTACAGTACAGTTTTTTGAAGGATACCCTGTGCAAAGGCACATCCACAGCCTTATACGTATTTGCACATATGTATATGTATACATACAAATACGAAAACAACAGTATCCGCAACATCGCAGCCATTAGGCAAGCCCAAGATTTGATGCCCTTGCAGAACGCTACATTACATTTTCGACTTATAGTTCTTTTGGCAGCTATATAGTATATAGATATAAGGACAAATTTAGACCAAATTCGGTTAGGATGTAAAAGACAATAGGAAATCTTCAAACTACGAGTATGGCTGATATACCTCTAGAATAAACAAAAATGTTAATACTAAACCTTAATATTCGATCAATAGTTCTTATAACTTTTGGTCAAAATGTATAAGATCACCCCATATGAATATGGGTATTTCCAGGATCGAGAACGCGACATTTGTACGTCTTTAAATGAAAAAAAAATGGTAAAAGCTGACATTTTCAAAACTGTTTTCCCACGTGTTTAATGCATTTTATCAACACTATTTTTATGATAAAAGACAAGCTTTGAAGACTTTTCGCTTTTTAATTATTTATAGAAAACAATGCATCGCGAACGCGACGAAAAATGGAAGTCATGTTTGACTTCATCTTGATAAATGCGAAAGTCAACGAAATGTGGCGTCTAATTTGGAAGAAAATACTCTCAAAATATAATAAAATAATGTATTTTTCGATTTTAGAAATAATTTTGATAAGTTACTATCATTTTATTTATTTTACAAGTTTTATTAGTAATTTGTAACGCGACATCGCGAACGTGACAAGATTTCCACCTAGTTTTTCCAAGAGTTTGTTCATCAAATTTGATTCTATATATCGAAAACAGCTTTTAAAACTTGTTTTAAATTAAACTTTCAATATATTTCTAAGAATTAAAATGGTTCATGTAACAATCTTACTGTCCTACTAAGTGTGATCGTTAAAATACAAACGTTCCATTTTGGAAGTCTATTTTTAAGAAAATGGGCAAATATATGGAAAAAGTGAATTTATTCCAATGTAGAATCTATATCTTCATCCTATTGAATTTCTTCGAGCGTATATTGCTTAAATAAATAACTTGAATACATTTTTGGAAGAAAATTTCACAAGATGTGAGTTTTTGATCAATTTTACGTTTTTCGTCGTGGTGGACCTTTTTCTGGAAATGCCCATATTCTGTAAGATTCTAAGTCTCCAAAAGTCTTAGTATGCATTTTTGTTAGTTTAAACCAGGCATGCCCAGCTTTTGCTCATTCCATTGATTTTCGGCCTCAATTGTTTTTGTAATTCCTCAAAGCATAGGGAACGAAATATCGTATACATGCACGCGTTGAGCATACAAAATACCAACACATGCAAACATTTTCGTGTGTATGCAATGCGATGCACAAAAACAGCGGTTTTGTTCTCTTCTATGTATTGGTGTGCGCGAGCGCAATAAAACTGATCAACAACAATTTCAATGTGATTTTGTTTTTGTTTTTTTTTTGTTCTCTTCTTGTGTTGGTGCGTTTGCTTATAAGTATTGGTGCGAACTCATTCGTATGCTGGCTTTGGGCATCCCTGGTTTAAACTGTGAATTTTGAGATTTTCCGAAAATTAGAGAGACAATCGTACCCAAATCCAAATAATGAGAATATCTTATTTATGAATGAAAAATATGTATTAATGATACCCAATATTTCATCCAAAGTCGCGTAATTTCTAGTTTCTACAAATCCTCTGTAAATACAAAATATATGTTTGTCTGGAACTGTGGCTTCTTATCAAAGTACCAAGTAATTGCGAATAAATAATCGCCGCTTGGAATAGGAAGTCGTAACAACTCAGAACGAAGATAAAATCCTTGAACTAATTGCGTGCCCTGTCAAAAGCATGCATTATTTGTGTAATCGAATTTGTAATCCAATAAAACAATTTTTTACTCACCATATAAGGGCATGAGTGATTAAAGTTTGTGAATTCCTTAAAGAGATTAAAAACAAGCTTTGCGCCTGGATTATAAGACTTCTTCAGGAATCGGCAGACATCAATGGATACATTAAAGAGCCATGGCTTGTATCCGTTGGCTCTTTGAAAGAGTTGCCCATGAACACTAATGTCATGTGCAGGATGAAGGATAGTTCCATTAAGATTAAAAACGGTCTTATTGCGACTTATAGCACGCAAACGACAATAGTGAAAGACAAACCACGATTCATTATAAGTCTCACAAACTGCGTTTGTGAACTTAAATACGACAGCATCCTGAAAAGGAATTTTTAAAATATATCTAACCGGATGCGCATCAAGTAACTTACATTGCAACTCAGGATAACGGTCATCCAAATAAGAAATACTCCAATGGCCACGAGTGTGATCCGCATGGTTAAAAAAAGCGACTGAGCATTAAACAATGATTGTTTTGCAATAGTCTTGAATCAAAAATATTTAATTGCTTGAGCACACTAAACAGTTCGAAATCACTTAATTGTCATATTTAGTAAAGTTATGATCATATAAATATTTTTAAAAGCTTTCTGGAGTAGGTAGATTGATGTAAATCAGTAAAGCATGACGCCATTAAACTATCGCTAGATGCAGGATACCCTGTGCAAAGGCAGATCCACAGCCTTATACGTATTTGCACATATGTACATACATACAAATACGAAAACAACAGTATCCGCAACATCGCAGCCATTAGGCAAGCCCACGATTTGACGCCCTTGCAGAACGCTACATTACATTTTCGACTTATAGTTCTTTTGGCAGCTATATAGTATATAGATATAAGGACAAATTTAGACCAAATTCGGTTAGGATGTAAAAGACAATAGGAAATCTTCAAACTACGAGTATGGCTGATATACCTCTAGAATGAACAAAAATTTTAATACTAAACCTTAATATTCGATCAATAGTTCTTATAACTTTTGGTCAAAATGTATAAGATCACCCCATATGAATATGGGTATTTCCAGGATCGAGATCGCGACATTTGTACGTCTTTAAATGAAAAAAAAATGGTAAAAGCTGACATTTTCAAAACTGTTTTCCCACGTGTTTAATGCATTTTATCAACACTATTTTTATGATAAAAGACAAGCTTTGAAGACTTTTCGTTTTTTAATTATTTATAGAAAACAATGCATCGCGAACGCGACGAAAAATGGAAGTCATGTTTGACTTCATCTTGATAAATGCGAAAGTCTACGAAATGTGGAAAATTTCACAAGATGTGAGTTTTTGATCAATTTTACGTTTTTCGTCGTGGTGGACCTTTTTCTGGAAATGCCCATATTCTGTAAGATTCTAAGTCTCCAAAAGTCTTAGTATGCATTTTTGTTAGTTTAAACCAGGCATGCCCAGCTTTTGCTCATTCCATTGATTTTCGGCCTCAATTGTTTTTGTAATTCCTCAAAGCATAGGGAACGAAATATCGTATACATGCACGCGTTGAGCATACAAAATACCAACACATGCAAACATTTTCGTGTGTATGCAATGCGATGCACAAAAACAGCGGTTTTGTTCTCTTCTATGTATTGGTGTGCGCGAGCGCAAAAAAACTGATCAACAACAATTTCAATGTGATTTTGTTTTTGTCTTCTCTTGTTCTCTTCTTGTGTTGGTTCGTTTGCTTATAAGTATTGGTGCGAACTCATTCGTATGCTGGCTTTGGGCATCCCTGGTTTAAACTGTGAATTTTGAGATTTTCCGAAAATTAGAGAGACAATCGTACCCAAATCCAAATAATGAGAATATCTTATTTATGAATGAAAAATATGTATATGAATAATATGTATGAAAGTCGCGTAATTTCTAGTTTCTACAAATCCTCTGTAAATACAAAATATATGTTTGTCTGGAACTGTGGCTTCTTATCAAAGTACCAAGTAATTGCGAATAAATAATCGCCGCTTGGAATAGGAAGTCGTAACAACTCAGAACGAAGATAAAATCCTTGAACTAATTGCGTGCCCTGTCAAAAGCATGCATTATTTGTGTAATCGAATTTGTAATCCAATAAAACAATTTTTTACTCACCATATAAGGGCATGAGTGATTAAAGTTTGTGAATTCCTTAAAGAGATTAAAAACAAGCTTTGCGCCTGGATTATAAGACTTCTTCAGGAATCGGCAGACATCAATGGATACATTAAAGAGCCATGGCTTGTATCCGTTGGCTCTTTTAAAGACTTGCACATGAGCACTAATGTCATGTGCAGGATGAAGGACAGTTCCATTAAGATTAAGAAGCGTCTTATTGCGACTTATAGCACGCAAACGACATTGGTGAAAGACAAACCACGATTCATTATAAGTCTCACAAACTGCGTTTGATAACTTAAATACGACAGCATCCTGAAACGGAATTTATAAAATATATCTAACCGGATGAGCATCAAGTAACTTACATTGCAACTCAGGATAACGGTTATCCAAATGAGAAATACTCCAATGGCCACGAGTGTGATCCGCATGGTGAAGAATAGCGACTGAGCATTAAAAAACGATTATTTAGAAATATTTGTGAATCAAAAATATTTAATTGCTTGAGCACACTAAACAGTTCGAAATCACTTAATTGTCATATTAGTAAAGTTATGATCATATAAATATTTTTAAAAGCTTTCTGGAATAGGTAGATTGATGTAAATCAGTAAAGCATGACGCCATTA
>JBAMBL010001491.1:0-15000 GCA_037043405.1 Drosophila subquinaria
TTTTTTATACCCGTTACTCATAAAAATAAGTAAAAGGGGATATTGTATTCGTTGCAATGTATGTAACAGGGAGAAGGAAGCATCTCCGGCCCTATAAAGTATATATATTCTTGATCAGCATCAACAGCCGAGTCGATATAGCCATGTCCGTCTGTCCGTCTGTGTGAGCGCCTAGATCTCAGAGACTATTTGAGCTAGAGCAACCAAATTTGGCACACAGATTTCTATAAACCCCACGCAGATCAAGTTTGTTTCAAAATTTTGACACGCCCCTTTCCGCCCCCGTAAATCGCGAAAAGCCACCACACGCATACTTTTCAAGATATTGGGATTTTTAACTCATTACCGTTAGCAACTCTTATTACCTATCATCTTATTAAATCATAACAAGATCGGACAAATAGAAAGGTGGTAATGGTAGATTAAAGCTTTTAAGCAATATAAGTGCCTAAAAGCATGCAATACAGAATTTTAAATTTATTTAAGTAAGTAACGGTTATCCTATACTTGTATCCACTTGTTTGGTATTGCTACCTTTAAATATTTCATTTTTTTTTAAATAAATATATTTGGAGGTGCTTAGTCCGTAGGCCTATTACACGAATCGGGCATGTCTAACGGGACGGCTCTTTAGATATCTTTGAAGATTCACCTACCATGATTCAAAAATCAAAAAAAAAAAGTGTTTTTTAGTGATTAAAAAAATTATGCATATTATAAAATTCAATAACTAATAACCATTAACATCTAACCTCTAACCACTAACCATTAATTTCTTTAGAATGCCGGAATCAAATGGACAGCCCCCCAAAAAAGTCAGAAAAATGAATTTTGCGACAAACCGTAAGTATTTTAATTCAAATTAGAAAAAAACCATAAAGTAATGCTTATAATTTTATTTAGACGATGAGCCGGAAAATCCGTCAGGAACATGTAAGTTAAAAAATAGACTAAGACAAACTACTAACAATGATGTTTTATTTTAAATAAATTTTCAATTTTACTTTTCTAGAACTCACAGAGCTTCGTCGCGAAATCGACGGACTGAAAAAAGTCGTCAAGGAGCTGTCGGAGAATGTAAAGAGGGAAATCGATGTAAATAAGGAGATGAAGGCCGAGATTGGGTTCCTTGCTGAAAAAATGGGAGCCTGTAGCGACGCTTGAAAAATTTATTATTCTAACCGGCCGAAAGTAGGCAACAGAATTTTTTTTACGAATATCAAAGAATATCGTAACTTTCGCTAACGCCCCTATTGTCCATAATCGGTAGAAAAAGTTGTTAACAAGTGGAAATGGAGTGAGAGAATTTCTATGTTAATTAATTGGAAATGGCGTATGGCCTGTTATTAGTTTTCCTGTATGAGAATCAGTCTACTGTCATCCTCTTTTAATTCTGATCGTCAAACGAGATGGTTGTTTTCTCTGACAAAAATTAGTGCGAAAAAAAAAAACTAAATCCGCGCCAAATACAAAATCGAAGTTAACTTTGCATTCGTCAAGTTTTGAATTAAAAAGAATTTACCTATAATAATACAATATAATAATATATAATCATTGTGTATTTTAAACCACGGAAAAGGCAGCCGCTTGGCCGCTGTAAATATATTAATAAGTGCCAAACGCAAAGAGCGGTAAGTTGGCCAACATTTTTATTTGTATTGTTTTGGGCAGATTTGTAGGATATTTTTGTTTCGTTTTTGTAATTGCAGAATTGGCACTTAGTGCATTTTATATAGTCCCTGTCATATTTATAAAATCACCTTATAAATTGCAATAAATCGAAAACTACTGTCTGCAGCGGAATACAATGTATAGAGAAAATGAAAAGGAAGAAGAAACGAAAAGAATGAATGTACAGTTAGTTCACAACAATCTAACGGTACTTAACAAAGAGCACCTTATTAAACTCTTAGTTTTGCATTTTTATAAATTCACAATTTCACAAAAAATATTTTGATGCAGAAAAATTCTTGGAACAATTCTAAGTGTAACTGCAAAAGAAAATTTTCAAAAATATTTTTGCTAGTATTTTTAATAATTTTTTTGAAAACTGCAAAAAAGGCACTTTTTGCAAAATTTTTTTTCCCGTTTTTTTCTACTTTTTTCTGCGTATGCCATTCTGGCTAAATTAGTGTATTTACATAGTGTAAGTGCAAGAAAAATGACTAACTAAGTTAAAATAGTGAAGAAGCACCCAAGTAGGGTTAAGTAGAGGCAGACGCCTGCAACGTGGTCTCTTTAGGCAAGTATGCTCACTGAAACGCAAAATTAGCGTTAAATTTGTTAAGTTTTCAAGTTGTGCTTAATTGATCGTTCTAAGATTTCAAATGCGAATTTCCAATTGTCTGTTCCTCTACATATAATTTTTTTTCCTCCTTCTTTTCTTTTCCTTGATGTCTTTTTTTTTGTCGCGTCCGATTTGGCTCGACCGCTCATAGTATGGCGACCGAGTGCCGATGTTAGCCGCACATAAGAAATAAGTGAGCAATTGTTGGTGTCAGAAAAGACGTACAGCTGAGCTCAGAGCTCAAAGCATGCACCCTTATTTTTGCTTTAATTGCTATGCTAGTCAAGTTATCACAATAAAAAATATATTTGGAAAGGTCAATCGACACAAAACTTTTTTTAACCCATGGTATATCCGAATTTGACGTAAAAGTCCTCGATTTTTGCCAAACAAAAAAATGTTTGAAACAGCAAAAAAAATTTCAAAAATATTTTTGCTAGTATTTCTAATTTTTAGGATTTCACAAAGAATACTAGCAAAAATATTTTTGCATCCCAACATTTTTTGGAAAAAAAAAGTTTTGAAAAGTGACTTTTACAGTACTTTTCCAAGGGTACTCAATGGGTTACATTCAAAACGGGATTTATACTGAACTTTTCAGAATTCGACTAACACAGCAGTTAAAGCAACACTTTTAGGCTGTGAGCCACTGTCTGTGAATACCTTTTTTTTTCTCTTTGCATTTTTATTTTTTTTGTGCCTTTCGTCGCCTCTCATCAATAAAAGCGCTTTTGGAGATGGATGGATGTACGTAAGTGACACTCTTAAATTATTTTATTAAAGTGCATGCAAAGGAAGAAAAACAAAGGCAAATCGAAGAGAAAGAAGAGAATACAAATTTCAATACAACACAAATTAAAGAGAGAGTAACGTTGAAAATTTTGTTTCTGGGTCAAATCGTTCACAGTTTGAGTGCAACTGAATATGATCGCATTACAGTTTTAGAACTTCAAATAGAGAACAGCTGTTGAAATATTTAAATGCTGAACAATGTTTAAAAAAAATTTTCGCCTAGTTAAGGGAAAAATCATGGTATGTTAGCTATATGGTATTGCCTTTAAATTGTTTCTTTCTTTATTATTTTAAATTATATTCTATTTGTATTTAATTTTTTTATTTATAATTTTATGTTAGAACCCCTTTTATATTAAATATTTTAAGTTGTCGCGGATTATATCATTATTGTCAGCCTTGTTGGATAGGAATTATGAGTCTTTGTCATTTAATAAATAAGTTGTACCTTGAATTTTAATATGTTCTAATTCGCTCAACATTGGGAAGCCATGCCTCGTCGTAGTATGGACGTAGGGTAAATCTTTCGGTTGTTAAAGGGATCATCGGCCACTAATTTGGTCTGGAGGCCCAGATGATCATGGTAGGGTGGGCAATAAGCTGTCGTGACATCATCTGCGCAGCATAACAACCACATCAGCTTGTGTGGCAACATCACAACAGTGCAATATCTATGTGTGCAATATTTAGTCAATTTTACGCCTTTTTCTTTATCTTACCTGTCTGTCCGGTCGATTGTGTGTTTGTGTTTAATCAGCACGCGAATTTTTAATGTAATTATATATATTCAAAGCGAGAAAGTAGCACAGGGGTAAATTCTTCACCCCCCCCAGCCGACGACAATTCAAGCCGGAACAAGCGCGTGCTCCTCTCGTCGCTACACTAACAGCAGCTCGTTGTGCTAGCATATAGCCACGTTATATGTTACAAACCCAAAACGCCTATTTGAGGCAGATCCTTCAGCGAGGGGCCCAATCGACAGAGGCACAGAGGTCTACCTTCCCCATTACTTCGCCAGAAGAATTAATGGCCATCGATTTAAAAATTTCGCCAGAAAATAGGCAGATTTATGTAAGTACAAGCTTAATGCCTTTTTTTCTATAATATACAAATTTTCCTTAATTTTCAGATAACCAAAATGAAGGAATTGCTTCTGCAAGCAAATATTTCGAAATCGCTAAAGAAAGTTCTGGCAGAAGATCTCATAATTGCACAAAACATTGAGGGTGAAGCCAAAAAAAAAGGCGTTAAAAGTGTATGCCTCGTTTTTCTCGGCTTTGTTGGGTAAATATTTTAAATGTTCTTTGCATTGTATTTAATTTTATTAATATTATTTTATTAAATGTTATTTCAGAAGCCGTTTCACAGGTAGATACGACCCAGCCGGCCGAAAAAGCACTTGCGAAGGCAATGCAGTGCGTTAAAAACAACGTAGACAAAATGAACTCCAACAAAAAAAATAAAAATAAGTTAGAAAATAAGGAAAATATGTTAGATAGTAATTAGAAGTAAAAGTAGTAATAATACAACTGTGGCCAAAAGAATTTTGGCCCCATTTAAAGTTAGTTGTAGTCAAATTTTGAACTTAGCTTATGTAAAGTTTGGCGTCAATGGAAAGATCTTTTAAATTTCTTTTGAATGATGCAATACTTTTCTTAACTCATTAAGTACCCTTCGATTAATTCGAATTTTTCGTAAAGGTCTACTTTGAGGAAAAAAGTTTCAAAATAGACCTTGACGAATATTCGAAATAACCAATGGGTACTTAATGAGTTAAGAAAAGTATTGCATCATTCAAAAGGAATTTAAAAGACCTTTCTATTGGCGCCAAACTTTACATAAGCGAAGTTCAAAATTTGACTACAACTAACTTTCAATGGGGCCAAAATACTTTTCGCCATCGTTTCTTACAATACAATAAATTAAAATTATAATTACATACGTATTTGATTTATTTATTTTGAATTATTGGCCGCTTTCACCAGAACTAATCAATCAGTAATCATGTATTTTGTTTGTTCGATAACAAAGCATCACAATCAGAAAATTAAAGCGTACTATTTTGGTGATGAATTTTCAGTCATCATAATCACAAAATTTAAAATCATGATTGCTAATCACTGCATTTCACCAGAATAATCATGCAAATTTCATCGATTTTCTGTTGTCGATTTGTTCTGGTGAACACGGCCACTGTGTAAAATTATATGATTCCCTAACGAAATTGCACAAGAAAACGTTAGGGAATCATTGGGGAATTTTTAGCAAAATTCATTGGAGATTCCCTAATGAAAATGGCAAAAGAATCGTTAGGGAATCATTGGGGAATTTTTAGCTAAATTCATGGGAGATTCCTCAATTAAAATGGAATAAGAATCGTTAGGGAATCATTGGGGAATTTTCCGCAATATTCATGGGAGATTCCCCAATGAAAATGGCAGAAGAATCGTTGGGGAATCATTGGAGAATTTTTCGCAAAATTCATGGGAGATTCCCTAATGAAAATGGCAAAAGAATCGTTAGGGAATCATTGGGGAATCTTCCGCAAAATTCATGGGAGATTCCCTAATGAAAATGGCATGAGAATCGTAACGGAATCATTGGAGATTTCTCGGCAGAGTTCCTCAAGGTTTCCCTCCCATGAAACGCAAGTGAATCATTTGGGAAAGTTCCCTTTTCATCGACTGTAGGACATCACAATGTTAAATTCACTGATGAATTTAATACAAATTCATCAATGATTCACCGAGCATAGGGAGACATTCACTAATGATTCACCAGACAATCCTTGATGAATGTGTCTGAAGGGTTATTACTTTCTGTGCTTTTTCGTTATCACAGGTGTGTGTGTGTGTGCTAGCTTGTGCATTCTCTTTTGTGCTTGCACTCTCGCATATTTTGTTTATGTTTTTTCCGCTCCACGCATAAATTGTTTGTGCAGTTTTTGTTTGAGTTATTCTTTGTGTTGTTTGCATTAATTTGTACTCAATTTTTGTCGTGCTGCAAGGTTAATTGTGCTTATGCTGCCGTTCGCGACAGTGACAAACTTAAGTTTGTTAATTGTTGGCTGTGCGACAACATGATGCACATTAAATGTGCTGGGCTTTCTGGCCGTGACCTTGATAAAATCATTTCTAATGACAATAAAAAAGTCATCGGTGGCTTGCGATGGTCTTGTCCAGTTTGTATCTATATACAATTTGATTTTACTCGCATGTATAGCAGCGTGAAACACCAATTTCTTAAGCTTCGTAATTTGTCAAAGCAACTCACAACTAGTTTTGATTCTAGTATGGAGTTGCTAAGTGAATTTAAATTTGAGAATCCACCTAACAAGTCTCAATTTTTGGGTGCCCTTTATTCATCTCAACCTGTCTCACCCAGTTTGGCCCCTTCACAATTCATGCCTCCTCTTTATCTTTCGCCTTCGCCATGCAAATGTAATGAGCTTCCTTCCCCTTTTCTCTGCCGCCTCTGTTAACAGTTGTTGCTCCCAGTAAGCAGATTTTTATTTCTAGACTGTCTGCGGACACTACATCTGAGTCTGTGTCTGTGCCTAGAGAGATTTCTTCTTTTATAATTAGTGTGCCTTCTGAGTTGTTTCCGAGTATTTGCGACCCATAATTTTGGCCGCCTCATCTTATAGTTCATGAATTTAAACCAAAAAGTAGTTCTCGTTCAACACCCGTTAGCCTTTCAATACCTAGTTCTTCAGCCCAAACTGTCTCTATTAATTCTCCAAAAATCTAGACCTTGACCAAATTAATGTTCAATATCAGAATAATATTGTAGATGCCTTGTATCCAAGTTAAAAATCTTTATTTAAATAGTTCTTCATTTCATTCTGACATCATTGCATTCTCTGTAACTTGGCTTAATTCAAGCATATCAGATAATGAGATTATGTCATCGAGTTTTAATACTTTTCGTGGTGATCAGCAAAACCGGCGCGGTGGTGGTGTATTAATTTCAGTTAAATCCTATTTTCAGTCCGAAATTATAAATATTTCGCCCTCTGATGATATTGAATTTGTTGCTGTGAAAGTTACTTTTCCATTTCGCGCCATATTTATTTTTTGCTCTTATATACCACCTTCATCTAACATTCATGTTAATTTGCAACACCTAAGTAATATAAAAAAAATTTCTAGCTTTGTGCTTGACACAGACTTATTTGTTGTTGTCGGTGACTTCAATCTACCTCACACCTTCTGGTCATTTTTTAATGACTTAAATTATTTTGTTCCCTCAGGTCAGCATGATTTCTTAGATGGTATAATTGACCTTCCACTTTTTCAAATTAATTCAATTTTGAATAATCTTAGCAGAATGCTTGATCTGGTCTTTGTTAATAATTTATCTTGCGCTGCTGTCACTAGATCTTCTCCTGTAGTCGAGCCTGAAGATTCTTACCATCCTACACTTGAACTTTCACTTTCTATTCCTAATACTAACATCGCGTCTTACCAACTTCCTATTAATACCCGCCGTTGTTTTCGTAAAGGAAATTTTTCTTTACTTAACCAACTGATTTCTGCTACAGATTGGTCTACTTTGTTTGAAACGAATGATATGAACTTAGCTGTCTCTTTCTTTTACAACACTCTAAATTCTCTTTTTGATGTCTGTATCCCTAAAAGTGTTGTTAAGTCCGCTTAACTGAAGCCTCCTTGGCTCACTCCAAGATTATCCTATCTAAAAAATTTAAAATCAAAATATTTCAAAAGATTTAAGTTGACGGCTTCCAACTTGGACTTTTTGAAATATTCTAAAGCTAAAGCTAATTTTTCTACTTACAATTCTCAATGCTATGAAAGCTATCTCATTCGTTGCAAGAATCAATTTGCGCGGGATCCTAAACAATTTTACTTCTTCGTCAACTCCAAACGTAGAGTTTCCTCGTTACCCAAAACTTTTTTCCTTAACTCAAACAAAGTAAGCGATGACTTTAATGCTTCAAACCTTTTTGCTGATTTTTTTCAAACTACCTACTCCTCTTCCTCCTCTTATAACATCCCTTTAAACTTTTCAGCTCCTTCATCTAATTCTTTTCTTTTACCAAAAATAACCGATAGCTGTGTAATTTCTGCTATTCTCTCACTAAAATCTTCTTACTGTTCTGGCCCCGACAACATACCTAGTTGTGTGTTGAAAGAGTGTCTTTCTTCTATTCTAAGTCCTTTAATAGCTCTTTTTAATCTATCCTTACATTTAGCTGTCTTTCCATCTATATGGAAAGAATCTTATATTATCCCACTGCATAGAAAAAGGATGCAAAGCGGATATTTCGAGCTACAGGGGAATTGCAAAGCTATCAGCAATCCCTAAGCTTTTTGAAAAAATGATATCTTCTTCTTTGCAGCATCTCTGCAAATCCATTATCTCCCCCGCTCAACGTGGTTTCGTTAAGAGTCGGTCAGCTTCGACCAATTTACTAGAATTTACTTCCTAAGTAAATGAGGCCTTTCTCAATAAAATGCAATCTGATGTCATTTACACAGACTTCAGTAAAGCATTTGACTCGGTAAACCATAGCCTTCTTCTTCAAAAGCTGGACTATATTGGACTTCCCCATCTTTCCTTTTATGGATCTCATCCTTCCTTACCCAAAGAGTTCTGCTTAGATCAGCCACATCTAAATTTGTCAAGGTCACTTCTGGCGTACCTCAAGGTAGTCATCTAGGTCCCCTACTTTTCAATCTTTTTATTAATGATCTCCCGACTGCTTTAGCTCACTGTCACATACTTATGTATGCTGATGACGTGAAACTTATATTACCATATCAGGAAGCCGATTGCCATAAACTTTTACAAGATGACTTAAACGCAATGCATCTTTGGTGTGTAGCTAATCATCTTAATTTAAATTTTTCTAAATGTCTGTTCATGACATTTAACAGGGTTTCTCCTTACTTGGCAACTTACTCAATTGATAATGTTCCACTACAACGTATATCGACAGTCGAAGATCTTGGTGTCCTTTTTGACAATAAGTTAGGTTTCTCTCTTCATATCTCCTCTATTGTAAATAAGGCTAGGGGTACTCTTGCATTTATAAAGCGTTGGTCTAAAGAATTTAATGACCCCTATATCACAAAATTACTATACACATCTTCAGTTCGACCCATTCTTGAATATTGCTCTTGCGTTTGGAATCCTCAGCATAAACTTTACCAGGATAGGATTGAGTCTGTACAGAAACAGTTTTTGCTCTTTGCACTCCGGGATTTACCTTGGAATCGTAATCTTCGTTTGCCACCCTACTCTAGCAGACTTCTTCTCCTTAATCTCCCGACCCTTGTCAACCGTAGAACAGTTCTTGGAGTTATTTTCCTCCATTAAATAATTTTTGGGGATATTAGTTCTCCAGCATTGTTAGATCGTTTAAGCTTTAATATTCCTTTCAGGGCGACTAGGAACTTTGCTCCTTTATCTTTACCTACATGCACAAGTGACTACGCTTTACATAATCGATTTCGTGTATTATGCTCGGATTATAATGAACTTTATCATCTAATATCACTCAATCTCTCTCTCGAGCGAATTAAATCATCTCTTTTTAATCACCTCCGGTAGATTTCTGGTCTCAATGGACTGAACTTGACCTTGTGTTAATTTCTCCCCCATTGGATCAGTGATCTTCTAAGAGGTCTCTAACTAATCTTTCTTTATTGATCTGATTGGGTTTTTCTGGGTTTTCCCCAATCCTTGCAACAAATGTTGGATAAATTTTTAATTATTTTTATATCCCAGGCTTAACTTAATTTAACTTTTTTCTTTTCAGTTAATAGCTTAAAGTTTACATAAATTTATTTTATTATTTTGAAATTTTAATTTAATTTTTAATTTTTATAATTATTTTATTTCTGCAGACTGCTTTTAGTCGTGCTAAATAAATAAATAAATAAATAAATAAATAAATAAATAAATAAATAAATAAATAAATAAATAAATAAATGTATGACGGGGGCTATGAGCACCTGTCCGACAACGGCTGTAGAAGTTCTAATGGAGCTCACGCCACTCCATGTATTCATTGAACTGCAACAAAGGGCGACTCTTCTAAGAATGGCACGGGATGGAGTTGGAAGTAGTCACATCCTTAGCCTAAGAGACGCAGAACTGCTATCAGGTGATCTCCCCTTGCTTATGCAACCAAGGGACAAGATGACACCCGGAAATACGTTCGAGCAGAATTTCGAAGTGAGCCTGAGTAGCAAGAGAGAATGGACAACACTTGATGAGGTCCATCCTATGAGACAGCACACCATAAAATGGTACACCGATGGATCTCTCACAGACCAAGGCACAGGACTTGGAGTTGTGGGCCCTCGGATATCATACCATGAATCCCTAGGAACATATGCCAGTATCTTCCAAGTATGAAGTATGTGCAATAGGGAGGTGTGCTGATTTTGATTTCAATCGAAGCTATCGGAATCGAGATATAGCCATTCTATCCGATAGCCAAGCAGCCCTTCATGCACTCGATAAGACGAAAGTAACGTCTAAAGTAGTGCACGAGCTACGAAGGAAGCTAAACCAACTGGGATCACATAATAGGCTAACCCTAAGATGGATCCCAGGTCACATGGATATAGCAGGGAATGAAATGGCTGACAAACTAGCCAGAATGGGGGCTAGCAGACCCCTAATAGGTCCTGAACCGTTTTGTGGAATTGGAAGACACACAATTCGGGAGTACTTACGCAAGGAAAAGAGACGACTTCAGCAGTCGCATTGGACTGAGACCACAGGTCTCAGACAAGCCAAACACCTCCTAGGCAGCCAAAACCCTAAGCGGTTCAAGCAGGCAATCTCACTCGGAAAGAACAGTCTCAGAATACTCACCGGTCTGCTGACAAGCACTGTAGACTGAGAAGTCACATATCCCAATTGGGCATTGTAAGGAGTAGAACTGCCGTTTCTGCAACTGTGAGGAGGAATCCTCAACGCATATGCTAGCAGAATGCACTGCTTTATCTAGACGCAGATGTAGTCTTCTAGGGAAATATGTCATACCTATTTAGGACATTGTATACCTCAATCCGACCAAAATCCTCGACTTCATGCGAGAGATCGGGTTGATGGATGAGCTATAAGCTCAGAAGGGGGCACAATAGATCCAAAAAGGTCGCGGTGCAGACTCCGCCCTATTAATAAATAAAAGGTTGTTTTTGATTTTAATAAAAAAAAATTGAAAAATAACTTTTTTTATTATAAAAATTGATATTTAATTTTTATTTTATAATTATAAATTAAAAATAAAAATTATTTTTCAATTTTTATAGGTTGCCGCTCTAGTTTGCCCATGAGTGTTTTGTAGGCTTGTCCAAATGGCTGTGCATCAGCAGCATCGCAAAGTTCTTGGAAGTGTCGAGCTTTTCTGCGCTTGACAGCATTCTTGAATATTTTCCGTTTTGCTCTGTACAGTTGAGTGAGCGATTCGTGATCTGCCAAGGTTTTGTGCCGTTGACATAGTCGCCTTGCTGCATGGCATTGTGTACGTGCTTTGGCGATTTCGTCGCTCCACCAAGCTACCGGCTTATGCGGGTTGCAACCTCTTCGAACTTTCACCATGGATGCATCGCTGGCGCTAGTAATGGAATCTACCAGCATGTCAGCAGAATGGTTGGCGCTGCCGATAGGATTAAGTCCGCGTATGGTTGTGGGTCGTGGCTGTCTGGTTCTAGTCCTGCTGGGCTCCGTAATTATTGTAAAATGGTCACTAAGCGTATACATGTCAGAGTCGAACTGTTGCGTGCGATTTCTGGGCTGGCAAACGTCAGATAAATGATTGACTTGTGAGGAACATAATTGTTCCTCACAAACATGATTTCAACTGCATGGCAACAGGAATCAGAATTGTTCTCCACAAACATGATTTCAACAACGCCCATGGGCCGCTCCGTTAAATGCAAACAAAACTGCATAGCAACGGGAATCAAGCAAACATTGTTGTGAGCGCAGGTTCCGCTAGCTCAACGTCAATTGCGAGCGCCGCGAGTCGAGAGAGAGTCGTCAACAGAGCAAACGTCGTTAATTGAGCGAAGCAGCGACGTCGGCAGCGCAGCGGGCAGTTGGCAGCTATAAAAGCGCATGCAACTGCTGACTCGAGAGTCACTCGAGCCAGCACTCCTAGTGAACACAGAGTCCCAAGAGTCCTCCCAGCTATCCTCGCAGTAACAAGGATCAAGTCTTCAATCCTTGTAGTAACAAGGACTCTCTCAGCTATCCTCGTAGTAACAAGGATCAAGTCTCCAATCCTTGTAGTAACAAGGATTTTCTCAGCAGTCCTGGTAGTAGCAAGAACCTTCGCAGCAATCCTAGCGGTAGCCAGGATCACGCATCCGTGTTTGTAGTAACAAGGATCTCAGCATACATGCTTGTAGTAACAAGGATCCGAGCATCAATCCTTGTAGTAACAAGGATACACTCAACGATCCTCATAGTAACCAAGATCTAGCCAACAGTCCTTGTAGTAACAAGCAATTGTAGTCGCAGCAATCCTAGCGGTAGCCAGGATCTCGCATCCATCCTTGTAGTAACAAAGATCTCAGCATACATCCTTGTAGTAACAAGGATCCGTGCATTCATCCTTGTAGTAACAAGGATTCGATCAACCAGGCCTTGCAGTAGCAAGGATCTAGTCAACAGTTTTTTCGGCAGCAAGGATACCAGGACCTAGTTTTAGTGGTCTCCGCGATAGCGAGTCCAGGGGGAAAACGTCCGTGTGCTCGCCGGATTCATCTCAGCCATTCTTGCGGACGCAGGACCCGTTCCAGGTGTTTTAGCTGTAGCCATCACACACACACACATACACTCCTGCACACATACTGGTCTGCGGTATGCACGTTCGCAGCTCGAGCAACCACAAAGCTGCGCCAACTGGAGAGAGAGCGCAGAAGGAACGCAGTCAACGGTGGGGCATATTAAAATGCTCGCCCAGGATCCCGCGAAGCCCTGCCCCGCGGAATAGTACCGTGAGATCTTATGGGCCCCTTAGTCTACGTTTATTTTTTTCTCTGTATCTACTTGCCTAGTCTTCTATCTTTAAATATGTGTTCCTTGTATATTTATGTACTATACCAAAATAAAAAAAAATAAAAAAAAAACACACGTGCCCAATCCACACACTTGCGTGCAGGAGATGTGAGCGCGAGGGTCACTGGGCTAGAGAATGCAACAACGAGAGCCTAATATTTTGTTGGATGTGCGGGCGCATTGGAATTCGCACAGTGCAGTGTTGCCGAGCGGAAAACTACCGTCGGCGTTCAGCTCCCAGGAGCGAGCGGATGACGATAGAAGCAGCTCCACAGAACTAGTCGGCGCTTTGGGGGATGAGGGCCACCGCCTGGCAGCTACAGTTGAAGTCGGCATCAGTTCTTACAACGTTTCAATCGACACTGGAGCAACGAGCAGTTTTATTAGCGAGGAACTAGCGGTGATGTTGGTTGAGGAAGGATTTGATCTGGGAGCGACACACAGACAGGTGTGATACACGGGAGCAAATATCACAAGAACAAGGAGCCAGTATCATCAGAACAAGAAACACTTTACCATGAAACACAAGAACAAGGAATACGGGAGCAGGCAAGAACAGGGGAACAATAGAAGGCAGAGGAAGAAGGACACGTTATGAACGGCGGGACGAGTGGTGAACCCTTACATACGGATGCGGCTATAGATCAATAGCCGAGTTTGCATCCATGACAGGAACATCACCTATCACGGAGCACCGAATCGTGATGCACGACGACCGGCCGATAAAACAACGTTACTTTCCGAAGAATCCGAAAATGCAGGAGGAAATAAACAAGCAAGTCGATGAACTATTGGCAAAAGGATGCATTGTAAAGGTCCGCTTGTCGGTTAAATTCATAGTTAATTTTATTTTTTTTGTCAACTTGATTCATTTGGCATAAATATTTTTTTTAGCATCCTAGAAATAGGCCACATAAAGTTGACTTATCTGTTTTGCATAGCAGTCAACTTGCCAGAGAACAGCTGACAGCGCCACGCAGCGGCGAAGTCAACAATAGTTGGTATTTAATAATAAAATAATAATAATAATAGTAACAGAAATGAAATGTATTGATAGAAATAAGGAATCTAATATTAGTATAATATGGAAAGATAAATGGAGTTCTGTAATGTTTCGGTTTCACCCTCTACATCACAGCGGCAACTTTAGGAACTAAAAGTTGGTAGTACCCAGTTTGAGTTGCTTAACTTGTACCCCTGGTAGCAACCAAAACTGCAAATATGCAGCACAAAAAGAAGTCCTAAAGAAGTAGGCCTCTCTGATGCTTAAATTTTCACAAGCGTTCTTTTCACCTCGTGGCCATCAAAGAATACGCTTGTGCGCGAACGTCTCGCTTATTTTTTTTTTCTGCTGCTTAACCACAAAAAGAAAAAAAATCTTTTAAGAAGTAAAGTGTTCATAGTTTTGTGTAATTTATTCCAGTGGCATATGTAAGTATGCGCAGTGAATATACACCAATTGAATCCCCCTAATTTTTGTATTTTTCGCGCAAGATCGCCGTTTTATAAATTCTTTTGCTGACCCGCAGCCACGAGTTCTACATTTGAATTCAAATTCAACTTTAGTGGTGCCGAGTCCGAAACGGGTAAGCAGTGCTTTTTGATTGAGGTGAACATTGATTAATTAGTTTGTGTGTGCGTCTCTGTTTATTTTCTCACGTGTGACAGAGTCGGCACTTTGTGCATAATCACAGCTGTGCAAAGCTTAGCTTGGCGAAAGCTCTGCGCGTGCGGATCCCATATGTTGGGTTTGTGTCTCGGCTACCGTGACGTCACAGCGAAGATCTGACCGATTTCGCATAGCGCTGCCGTTTAGACGGATTTATATGTTGGGAGCTGACATCGAGGGAATTCGATCTTCTGTGTTCCGGCTAGTA
>JBAMBL010001492.1:0-10815 GCA_037043405.1 Drosophila subquinaria
ACACGGCATCATGGAGCATCATGACAGCATGGGCAGCAATTCGCAGCGTCTGCATCCGGCGCCACCGACATCGAACAGCAGCGACATGCAGAGCATCATGCACTATCCCAATCTAATGCACATGCCGACGCAATCGCATCCACATGATCACAAGCAGCAGCAGCAACAACAAAAGACTCTCGTTTGTGAAATCTTAAATGTGATCAATTCTCATCCACTTTGTCCACTTTCAGAGAGTCCAGACAATCTTGAGGTGCTTGCACCTGCGCACTTCCTGAAGGACTCCAATTTTACTAGTTTTCCCGAGCCGGACGTAACACATCTGAAGACCAATCTTCTTAGTCGCTGGCAGCAACTCAGTCAGATCAACCAAAACATCTGGAAGTGGAGCACCAAACGCTTTTCGGTTCGTCGTTGGAAGCGTCGTGCTGCTGAAGGAGGTCCACATACCACCCCCAAGCTGGCAGCGAATCGAGGATGTTACTCCAGGCGCAGACGGCGCCACCAAAATCGCCATGATCAGCACAACGACGGACATAATCGACAGAACAGTGCTCCTCGAGCGATCCAATTCGGTTGGAAACGTTGCTTTTCCAACGGGGGCAGTATGTTCGAAGCAGAACTTCTTACTTTTCTGAAATTTGTCTATTGAATTTGTATTTACTTTGTCACTGTTCTTAATTGCTATTTTGTCTCAATTTCGAACCAATTATTGCAGCACCTGTGCGTATGCAACAAAATTGTTAACAATGCATTATGCATATGAAATGTTATTGTAATGTTATACTCATTTTGGCACACAGATGATCTGTAAAATGCATGAAAAATCATACATCGTAGAACAGCCGGCAATAAACGCAGCAAAATTAATTCGATCGTGTTTCAACTTTAAAATACGAAAAATAGGGACATATCGTTGTTCCCTCAAAACAAGTTAGTAAAACTATAAAAGAATTTATTGAAAATAAAACTAATCAGTTGCAAAAAAATGTTAAGAAACAGATCAGAATTATTGATTTTTATTTTGATAAAAAATATAATACAAATAATAAAAACGAAGTCATACAGGGGTGCCACAGAAATCGCATCGTTTTAGCGTTTAGCGTTTTCAATAACCTTTTCGAACTAGGGTAAGGGTTGACACCTTCTCAGATTATATTATCCAGGGGCCGCAGCACTATGGGTAATTTCACGAGTTTGTGGGGCCATAATTAATATCTAGTAAACTACTCAAGATATTTTGATGCGGCTTTTTTTCTAGTGCTATGTATTCTCTTAGAAGTATTCTGGAAAAGTGGGCGTGTCACCACCCCCACTCCTTAATTTTTTTATTTTTTTTTTATTTTTATCGGAAACAATTAGGCTTAAGATTTCTATTGCAAATAATAAGTTTTGACCTTATATATTATTAAAAATGAAAAAAAACCTTACTTGTTAGATATAGAAAGTTGTAAGCCCTCTTAGATGGCTGTAAGCATAAAATTAAAAAAAAAAAATTGGGGGCGGGGGTTGTGACACGCCCACTTTTCCAATATACTTCTAGTAGTATGTATAACACTATCAAAAAAACCGCATCAAAATATCTTAAGTAGTTTACGAGTTATTATTTAATGCCATCTAAAACAGGTGAAATTCCCCATACGGCATGCGAACAAATTGGCATTCGAAATTGTGAGGTTAGTTGCTAAAAATATAAATATTACCGATCCCGGGTAAATGTGGGTTTTCTTACTACAATCATTTGAACAAGAATTAAATTCTCTACAATACACAATATGTTTCAAGGATGGACTCCGCTGGACTCGCTTTAAATACCTTTTTAAAAATTAGACTTAATGAAAAATTTTCGTTTGCTATACTACTTACATTTTTACATTAATATGGGGATACCACGATCAAATTCTACATTTGACACTCACAAACACATAATACAAACCACACTGATTCGAATTCATTTCAAATATTTTAATAATGTTGCCTTATTGTTTACTTATTGGCACATTTAAATCGCAAACAAAATGTTGCAATTTTCAAAGCGCGTGCTTTGCAAATGCAACCCTGTGTTTAACAGCTGATTTCTTCGAAATAGCGCCATCTATTGAGATTTCTGGTATGCAACATTGAAGAACCATCTATTGTTAATGAGTTGCACTAAAAAAAATTTCAAATTGGCGACTTTCAGAAAATGGGTTTTGGCCTCACAAACTCGTGAAATTACCCATATGTCTGCCTTTGTCTGTCAACACTTCGTGAAAAATGTTTTCACAAATTGCACAATAATTCAAAGATTTTTTTTTTTGGTAAAACTCTAAAGAACTTTATTTATTGCTTAATTTGAAGAAAACTTAAGTTGTTTCATAAAAATGTTGCTTAAATTTCATACCGCTGTGCCACAGGCCAATCCGCATAACAATTTTTTGCGGAACGAAATAGCACAAAAGCAGCTGGCGTCCGATGCTGCCACTTAGTCCGACATAGATCACGGTCAGCGATGCCACATTTTTAGTCAGAATTCGATGTAAGTATTTAAAAAAAATATATGTAACCACTTCAGTTTTCTTTAAATTTAGCATTAAAAAATAGGTCTTTTGAGGCAAATCAAGTTTTACCGAAAAAAAACTTTTATTTATTATACAATTTGTGAAAAAAGTGTTACGAAGAGTTGCCAGACTAATGGCAGAAAATTGCTAGAGCTGTCAAGTAATATTTATTTTCTCGCGCCAATTACTTTTAAATTTTTTTTAACTAAATAGAATAAATTTTTATATAAATAAATAAAATTATATAAATTAAAACGAAAAAAAATTAAATTCTTATTGTTCTGCAATAACAAACCTAAAAAAGTTGCTAAACAAACCCCTGGATAATTTAATCTGAGAAGGTGTCAACTCTTAGCAGCCATGTTATTGAAAACGCAAAACTCTTAATCGCTGCGATATCTGTGTCACCCCTGATAAATTGTTTATTTACTTTTTTATTTTATTTTCAAAGCAAGTATATATGTATACATGGGTAAAAAAAGTTACCATGTATTATCCCAAAAATCAAAAGGTTCAATCCCTTTTCTTTTTAAAACTCCCTCTACGTGTTCCGCCAGTAGTTTGTCGACCTCTTTTCCCTCTTTTTCGTTAGCAATTTCAGCACATTTCTGAGTTCGTATCAACTGTCTATCAGCATCAACGAACGACAAGCATGTGCTAATGCAATATTGCATAGAACTGAAGTCTATGCAATGTAAGTCTCCGTCCCTGAAGAACAAGGCTCGTTTTCGCAATGGTGGATCCAGCCCAGCCAGCACATGGCCAATCAGTACCTCCATTGTCATCGCTTGCATCTCTTCGCCGGATAACGATGAGTTTCTCTCCAGTGACTGTAACACTACGGGTACATGCACTCCATATGCAGGGTATAGGTCGTCAAAGGTGTTGTGCAGCGGTACCGTGGCGTAATAGAAGACGAGAGGCTCCAGGTCGTGCACGCTGATTTCTTTCGTTGCTCCTTGTACGTAGGCAGCAAATGTGCCAACCACGAACCAATGCTCTATTTCCAGGTCCTCCATCAGTTCTTCTAGTTTTCCGCCTAGTATGTTATATTTGGCTACTTCGACCACGTTGGCCTTTCGCGCTACATACTGATTTAGCCGTCCCATTTTTAAAATTTCCTTTTGAACGAATGTGCTAATATGTTGTTTCCAACCTCATTTATATACTTTTCACATGGCTAATTTTCAAAGTCAAATCACAAAAAAATAAAATAAATTAAAAAATAATAAAAAATGTGCCACATCAATAACATATTATGACTTTGTTGAAAGGCTCAGTTTCTGTTTGATTTTTGCAACAAAGTATTCCTTTCTTATCTGAAACTAATTTGCGATTCAGACTGATCTTTGCAACAATGTATTTATGCCGCATCAATCAAATATTACGACTTAATTTGTTAGGTTCAATTTCAGCTAAGTATTCCTTTCTTATCTGAAACTAATTTGCGATTCAGACTGATCTTTACAACAATGTATTTATGCCGCATCAATAAAATATTACGACTTAATTTGTTAGGTTCAATTTCAGCTTGATCTTTGCAATAAAGTATTTCTTATCTGAAACTAATTTGTAAATAATTCAGACTGATCTTTGCTACCAAGTATTTCTTATCACATTAATGAATTATTATGACTTTGAATTTCAGCTTGATCTTTGCAATAAACTGAACATAATGACACATTTCAATTTTTTCTACAACAATGTACATTATCAAGTGATAAGACATTGAAATGAAAAACATTTTTTTTAAATGAAAAGTAGTTGCATTAATTTTATAGCCACGTGACATTACCCTATAAAAGCACAGCAACGATATTTTATAAATATAATTTAAAAACATTTTGAATATTAAACATGTCGAGATACGATGCTGAATGGAAAAAAATAAAATTAAATTTTATTCGTCCTATAAGGGCGATTAAGGATTTACCGTTTGATCAGCCATTCAAAATAATTAAAGCCGAACGAAAATCAACTCGATTCGGGGAAAAAATTATGATGACATGTGACGACTTTGTTTTGTTCCTGCCAGAAGATTATAATTGCTTGTCAGATGAAGCAATAAAACATATTGCTGCTGGAAATCGTGCCATAGTTAAAATCAAGCTGGATGAGAGAAACTACGAATTGGATTTTCCTGCTGTATAATAAATTTTAACAATTGTAAAAAAAAAAAAAAAAATAAAATAAAATGAATATACAAAACTATGTATGTGAATTTTGTGGAGTATCCTTTGTTTATAACACAAATTTAAGACGACATTTAAGATCTCAACATAATTCAAATCAACCAATAACAACAACAAATAATAAAACAAATACAAATTATTGTGCTTTCTGTGATCAACATGTTGAAAACTGTAAATGGGCTAATCATTTACGTACTAATGCACATAAACAGTTGGCTGGTATACAAATAAACGATAATTTAAAATGTTTAACAAGTGTTTTTCAAAATCGTATTGAAACATTTATGATAACGAATCCTAATAAAACGATCTTAGATGTAAACAAATTTTTTTATATAATCAAAGAACAAATTTGTAAATTATTACAAGATGCAATAAAAAAACATATAAACATCAAATTTAATTTTGAACTATTTTGTAAATATTTTTTAAATGGTGAAAGTGAAGATTTAACTAAAACTGAGTTGAAATCACATCAGACTAAAATGATGTTTTTAAAATCAACAATGAATGAAAATGAAATAAATGAAACGATCAATAAATTGTGTGAAATCATATTAAATAAAATGAGTGAATTCCAAGAACGTGACAGTGGTTGGTCACTATCAGAAATAAATCATATCGAAATAAACATTAATAAATACCAACCACTTAAAGGTTCAAATTATATACCTTTACCAAAAACAATAAAAATGAAAAGAGCTTGTGTTAATATAAAAAATAAGGATATATACTGCTTTAAATGGGCTATAATATCAGCTTTTTATGATGCTAAGAGTAATAAACATCGTGTTTCTGCATATAGAAAAAAAGGAATTCGAGATATTACTTTAGACAAAATTTTCATTAATAATAAAAATAAAATCATTTTGAATTTTATGGGATTAAATTTTCCATTAACGGTCGTCAATATAAAAACTTTTGAAAACAATAACCCTGAAATAAGTATAAACGTTTTTGGATTGGATAACAACACAATTATTGGACCATATTATTTTACACAACAAGAAAAATCGCATCATATAAACCTTTTACTTCTGGAAAAGGATGATAAATTTCACTATGTTTGGATTAAAAACATTTCGAAGTAATTATATTAATGAAGCATTTTTAAATCTGTACATTATATAGAATTTTTCTAAATATACTTTTGTTCTACAGATTACTTCGCAATCAATTGACGTGTCACACCAAGGAAATTAAAATATGTAACACATGCCTTCTACATTTTACTGACATCAACAAGCTGCAGCGTCATCGTGATGAATGTAATAAAATGGTTACCACATTACCTTTAATTGGTGAACACATATTAAAATATAATAATTATAAGAAACAATTAGATGTTCCTTTTGTTGTATATTCCGATTTTGAATGTATATTAGAAGAGATAAATGTTGAATATTCAAAAAATGTAAGATCAGTACAAAAACATGTTGCATGTGCATATAGTTATTACATAAAATGTTCTTTTGATAGAAGGTTAGATATATTTCGAATATATAATGGTGAAGATTGTACATCAAATTTTTTCCAAACATTATTAGATGATTGCTTAACACTTTATAATAACTATTTAAATATAATTAAACCACTAAATCCATTAACAAGTTATCAGTTACATTCCTTTAACTGTGAGCAAAATTGTCATATTTGTGGAAATTTATTTGTTAATAATAATGATAAAGTTAAGGATCATTGTCATTTAACTGGTGAATATAGAGGAGCTGCACATAATGGTTGTAATTTAAATTATAAATTACCAAACTTTATTCCAATATTTTTTCATAATCTTTCGGCTTACGATTGTCATTTGTTTGTTAAAGAATTAGCCACAATTGAAGGTGAATTAACTATATTGCCACTTAACAAGGAATTTTATATATCTATTTCAAAGAAAATTTTCATTAGAAAAAATGAATGGCTTGAACTTCGATTTTTAGATTCCTTTAGATTCATGCCTGCAAGTCTAGATAACTTGTCGAATTATTTAACAGATAGTAATTTACATACTATAAAATCGTTTTTCGAAAAAGATGAAGAATTTCAGCTAGTAAAACGTAAGGGTATATTTCCATATGATTATTTAAATTCAATTCAACGACTAAATGATACACAATTACCACCTCAGGAAAATTTTTTTAATAAATTAACAAATGAGTCCTGTAGCAATGAAAATTATAAGCATGCGAAAAATGTATGGAATGTCTTTAAATGTGAAAAATTATTAGATTATCTATTATTATATTTAAAAGTAGATGTGCTATTGTTATGTGATATTTTTGAAAATTTTAGAAAAGTATGTAAAACGATTTACAATTTGGATCCATGTCAATATTATACAACGCCTGGTTTATCATGGGACGCAATGTTAAAAACAACACAGATAGAAATAGAGCTTCTAACTGATATTGATATGTATAATTTTATATTGAAGGGCATTAGAGGTGGTATTGTACAATGTTCTAAACGACATTCATTGGCTAATAATAAATATTTAAATGATTTTGATTGCAATCAAGAATCAAATTATATAGTTTATTTAGATGTTAACAATTTATATGGTTATGCTATGTCCCAATTTATTCCACATAAAAATTTTAAATGGGTACAAGATATTGAAAATTTTGTTCTTAACATTAAAGATGATTCACCCATTGGCTATATTTTAGAGGTAGACTTGGAATATGATGAAAAACTACATGATTATCATAATGATTTACCATTTTGCGCACAAAACAAAAGAAATGAAAATATGACACAAACTAAATTGATTGCTGATTTAACATCTAAAAAAAATTATATTATTCATTACAAAAATTTACAACAATGTATTAAGCATGGAATGATATTGAAGAAAATCCATAGAATATTACAATTTGATCAATCTAATTGGCTTAAAAAATATATAGATTTTAATAATCATTATAGAACAATAGCTGTCAATGATTTTGAAAAAAATTTTTTCAAATTACTTAATAATGCAGTTTATGGTAAGACTATGGAAAATGTAGATAAGAGGAAGATTATTAAATTGGTATGTGAGTGGGAAAGTAAAGGAAAAAAGACTGGAGCTAGAGCTCTTATTTCAAAGTTTAATTTTCATAGCTCTTTAAAATTTTCTGATAATTTGGTTGCCATTCAAATGCGTAAAGCGCATACGGTTTATAATAAACCAATTTATATTGGTTTCACTGTTTTAGAATTATCAAAATATAAAATGTATAGTTTTCATTATGATTATATGAAACCAAAATATCAAGAAAAAATTGAATTAAATTATATAGATACTGATTCATTTATTTATGATATTAAGACTAAAGATTTCTATAATGATATTCGTTTTGAAATTAGTGAGCATTATGATACATCAGAATACCCAATTGATAATGCTTATAATTTACCATTGTTAAATAAAAAACAATTAGGAATGATGAAAGATGAATGTAAAGGAAAATTAATTAAAGAATTTGTGGGGCTCAGAGCAAAAATGTATTCAATTAAAATTGATTGTAATCAAAATAATGATAAAACAGAAATTAAAAAAATTAAAGGTGTTAAGAAAAGTGTAACATCAAAATTGAAAATTAGTGATTTTCGCGATTGTTTATATAATAAACAGAAACAAATTGGAACAATGTATTTGTTTAAATCTAAATTACATCAAATTTATACACAAGAATACACAAAAATTACATTAAACTACTTCGATGATAAGCGATATATTAAAGAAAATAATGTAAACACTCTTGCATGGGGACATAAGGATATAGTTTAATAAACATTTATTATATTGTTCACAAATTATATTTTTTAAATAAAAACTTTAAACATAAATGTCCACAGTTAAATGTATTAAATTTTTGTTCGTTTTTATAATTATATTCGATAGGTGGCTTTAAATATTTTATTATTTCCTTAGGTGGACGCAAATCACCAAAACTATCAAAGTATTCTTTATAATCATGATTTTTATAATATGCTACCCAATGTGTACCACTACCGCTTGCGTTATCTAAATTAATTATACCACATTCGTTCATCCATGGTTTTTTCGGTAAACGATCACGCATAAAAACACCACGAAAGTGTTTAATATTTTTTCCATAATTAAATAAATCAATATCGGTTAGTGGTCGACTGGGTAGTTTAGCTAATAGTTTTTTGGAAATGGTTTATAAAATAGACCATAACCTTTCTTATATGGTTTTAAAAATAGACCCTTTCCCATAGCAATTGATTCCATATAACGATTATGACGTGTTGCCTCCGATAGTTGCTCCTTTCCTTTGTTTATATCATGAATAGCTTTTACAATAGCCGATCCGCCAGTCGCAAGACCGCCAAGTGCTGATAATGCTGTTAAAATCGGCACTAAAGGTAAGAATCCACCTAATTTTGGTATTGGTATAACCCTTGGAATAACTGAGCTTACATTCTTCCTTCTTTGTTGGTTTTTCAAACCAAACGGAATTGATTGTTGTGAGATTTTAATTGCCTCATTAACATTCGATGGACTTTTCCGTCTTAATATTTTTCTTGTTTTCCTCACAATGTTTGTAAACAGCTTCTTTTTACCGAATTTTTTTCTTCTAATTGTCTTCCTCTTGCGTTGCTTTGAAGATTTGTTACGACGATTCTTATTCCGCATACCCAATCCAAATTTAACTTTTGTTTTCATAGCGTTTGTCACGAGCCAAGCGTCGGCACGTTCTCTTAAGCTGCTGTCTTTTGATTTTACACGCTCCCACGCTCTTTCGGCTAATATTGCATCGGCTCGATGACGACTTTCCAAGTCTTTTTTTGATTTTGAATATGCAATATCGTGTTCTCGACAGGCCGCATCTAATGAGTTAATGCCTTTATCACCGCGAGCTAAACGCTTATCAAGTTTTGTGCCTGGTCCGCAAAACTGATAGCCAGGCAAATGAAGCTCAATTGGTAAATTGTTAATTAAGTTGTTAACAAAACCGCTTCCAATTTTATACTGATCATAATTATATTTTCGATTATATTTTATAGTCATTTTTTATGTCTTTTCTGTTTAAGGATGTCTCATAAAATGTGAAAATAAGTAACATATATCCTGTATTTATATTTTTTATGTTATTAGTTAACAGAATGCGTTTACATAAACAACATAGACAAATTAAAATACGAAATGTTGATGCAGTTTGTGGTGAGCGAAATAAAAGCGAACGAATTGTACACAGCCCGTTGTTACCAAATTCGATACGCGCTTTGATTGTGGGTCCGTCAAATTGTGGAAAGACAAATGTTATGATAAGTTTGATAGAAAGCCCTAATGGTCTTAAATTTCAAAATATTTACATATATTCAAAATCATTATATCAACCAAAGTATCAATATTTAATGAAATTGATTAAGCCAATAAAAGGAATACATCTATTCACATTTTCGGAAAAAGAAAAAGTTTTAAGTCCAGATAAAGCTAAACCGCATTCAATAATGATATTTGATGACGTAATCTGTGATAAACAAAATACAATAAGAGACTATTTTTGTATGGGTCGTCATAAGCATATTGACTCTTTCTATCTATGTCAAACTTACACAAAAATACCAAAACATTTAATACGTGATAATGCTAATTTAATTGTAATTTTTAAACAAGATGAAATGAATATCAAGCATATTTACAATGATCATGTCATAGGTGATATGACGTTTAAACAATTTTTAAAAATTTGTAGTGAATGCTGGAGAGATAAATATGATTTTCTTGTTATAAGTAAAGATAATGATATTGATAAAGGACGCTATAGAAAACGATTTGATAATTTTATACAATTGTGAACAGCTTTCGACCAGATTTTGACCAGCTTTTGATCAGCTTTTGATCAGCTTTTGATCAGCTTTTGAAATAATATTATATAAGCATTGATAATACATCTTTGTTAGTAGTAAATGATTGAATTCTAAGCGAACAACAACAACAACAACAACAACAGCAATGAAAAAATTAAACAAAAAAGGTCATTTGTTAAATGATCTTGTTCAAACAAGATTAGTTTTAAATGAAAAGTTAAAAAGCATGAAATTAAATGAAATGGATAGAATAA
>JBAMBL010001495.1:0-53977 GCA_037043405.1 Drosophila subquinaria
GTAAAGTTTTCAGTTCTTTCTTTATTACTTTTATATTATTTTCACAGGAGTACAACCTTTTCGTTTTGCGTTCTCTTAAAAAGTAAAAAGTATCGAAGCTCGTTGTATCGATATGGTTATTTTATAATATCGATACAACTCGCTTCTTCAAATATCGATACATATAGTGCTTAAATCTATCGATTAGCTTAATTTAATTTTAAATATTTATTACGATCTTTACATTCGGCCGACCTGACAATATAATCGACCACGATTTACTTACAAGCGAATAATACTAAGTTAACACTAGTTATCCAAGGCTTAAGCCGTGCGGGCTCTAAGACACTTCGAAATGGTAATTGAGTCATTTGACAGTTATCTACATCCACAATCTCGTAACGATCATTTTCAAACACACGACTGACCTTATAAGGACCACGATATTTTGGCGCAAACTTTTTATTAATACCAGCGGTTGTATCCACATTACGAATTGCAACGTAGTCACCAACTTTATATTTTAACGGAGGCCTATGCTTTTGCCTATGTATGTCCTCGTTTCTTAATTGTGACTGAACTATATTTTTACCTGCAGTTTGTCTAATAGATTCCAAATCTCGCTGCTCTATGCTATTTATTCTACACTCTAAATATTCTGCCAACTCATCAACTATGGGTCCTTTCTGATCAACACCAAACAATAACATACTAGGGGTTTTCTTTGTGCTACTATGGACGGCATTGTTTATAGCATATTCTACCCTATACATAAGCTTATGCCAATCCGACTGCAGCAACGGTTCTGACAATTTTCCCAACATGGGTGTTAGTACTCGGTTCACTCGTTCCACCTGCCCATTAGCTTGTGGCGCACCTGTTGCAACTTTAATATGCTCTATGTCCCGTTCTGTCAGAAAGCTACTAAACTCCAAAGAAGTGAAACACGTCCCACGGTCAGAAATTATTCTCTTAGGGCGACTATAAAATTCAAAATACTTTGACAATGCATCTCTAGCCTCACGAGTACTTGTACTATTCACCGGGAATAATTTAACAAATTTTGTAAATGCATCCACTACAACCAATAAATGCTTTCTTTTCGAATTTATGCTCGGTAGCGGCCCTAGGTGATCGATATGAAGAGTATGAAACGGAACAGAAGGTTTTGGAATACTATGCAACGTCCTATTATGAATAGTTTTTGGAACAGAATGCAATATGCATGGCAAACAGTTTTTGATAAATGTCTCTACTTTACTGCGCATAGAAGGGAACCAATAGGATTTTCTCAAATTATTAACACACTTTTCTGCTGCTAAATGTCCCAATTTCTCGTGAGCTAATCGAATTAACTGATCTTCCATATTAAGGGGAACATACAACCGTAAGTTATCATTTTCATCGATTTTATACACAACACCGTCTACTAATTCAAAACCTAGAACTTCAGCATTCTCTAACAAATCACGGGTTCTCACAATATCTGGATCTCTCATCTGTTCGGTGTGTAGCAATAAGTCAACATCCTCTTTTGTTACGCCTACTACGCCTACGATAGGGAAGGATTTCAATAAGGATTCTTCTAAAAACTCAAACTTTTCACTATGCTTACTCTCTCCCCAGGCTCTTTACTATCATCTACATACTCTTTTCTAGCATCTTCTCTATCCTGATCCGATTCCTACGGTCACTTCTTCGATTATCCCTACGGTTTTCATTATAATTAACACTTTGACTCATACAATCAACACTACGGTTCTCCCTACGGCTATCACTATGGTTGCTCCTAAGGTCATCACTATGGTTACTCCTAAGATCATCACTATGGTTACTCCTAAAGTCATCGCTACGGTTATCACTATGGTTGTTCCTAAGATCAACATTATGGTTCTCGCTAGGGTTATCACTACTCTCAAAATCTACTATGTCTGCTTGCCTACTCAATGCGTCAACGTGAGACATATTACTTCCGGGCCTATGTTCGATACGGTAATCATAATTCTCTAGTTCCAGAGACCAACGAGCAATTTTCGGATTAATAGCTTTTCGACTAAGAGTTTGCACCAAGGAGTTGCAATCGGTGACAATCTTAAAGGCTCTATGTTCTAAATAAACTCTAAAACGGCGCAATGCATAAATGATTGCAAGAGTCTCAAGCTCAAAGCTGTGATATCTAGACTCAGCAGCTGTTGTCTTGCCAGAATAAAATGCTACAGGATGCATTTTCCCATCATCTTGGCGTTGCATTAATATAGCACCAAAACCATGTGAACTTGCATCAGTGTGCAACTCGGTTTCCCTTTTGGGACTGAATATTGCCAACACTGGTGGATTTGCCAATGCCAACTTAAGAGTATTAAACGCCTCTGTTTGCTCTTTGTTAAGAGGAAAAGGACCACCGTTTTTTAACAATTCCGTCAACGGTCTTGCAATGCTAGCAAACGAAAAAACAAAACGACGGAAGTACGAGAAAAATCCCAAGCATGAATGCAAACTCTTAAGGTTATGTGGGATTGGATACTGTCTCAACACCTCTAAATGAGAATCATTCGGTGATATGCCATGCTTATTGACCCTATAACCCAAGAACTCACATTCTCTCTCTAGAAATTTACACTTCTTAAGATTAATTTCTAAACTATACTCACTAATTCTGTCCATCAATTTTCCCAAAATAACGAAATGTTCCTGTACAGTTTTCGTTGCCACTACGATATCATCCATATATGCAACAATTTTCTTAGCTCTAATAAGATCCTTAAATACATCAAAAATAAATCTCTGGAAAATAGCTGGTCCGTTCCTAAGGCCAAATGGCATCCGTAGGTACTCGAACTGACCATGAGGGGTCACAAAGGATGTGTATTGTATGGAACTATCTTCTACAGCTATTTGGTGAAAACCTTGTTTGAGATCAATAACTGAAAAACACTGCTTATCCTCTAAATACTCTAAGCAATCCTCTATAAGGGGTAATGGAAAATTGTCACGAACAGTAAGTTTGTTAAGGCCTCTATAATCAACGCACATACGAATTTCTCCAGACTTCTTTTTTACCAATACAATGGGAGATGCATATGGAGATTCGCTAGGTCGTATTATCTTTCTTTCCAATAAGTCCTCAATAATTTCCGCCACTTTCTCTCTTTCATAATAAGATAAGCGTCTGGGTGTGCAATGAAAAGGTGTTGTATCAGTTAATCTTATGTTCATCTGCTGTCTCGGGATTGTAACATTATTACACTTGTTGACCAAATACCTAGAACTTATAAGTGCAGTACATTCTTCAGTTGCCTGCCTACCAAAACCTGACCCTACGCTAATTTCTTCGTGAGCTTCAATATCAATATTTGCGCAAAAGTCCTTAAATTCGTCGTATGTTTGAATATCATCGTTACCCATTGTTTGCAATGGATTTGTATCTGGAATTATTTGATTAAATGGTAAGTTAGTTATATTTATCTTATCTGTAGTATTGGTGAACAAAGATTCAGGGGTATCATTCGTGCTTTTTATTTCATTTTTATAAACTAATTTAATTTTCATTTTTTGCAAAGCATCACGGCCCAGTAATACTAAGCTAGGTAATGTTTTGGGTTTAACAACATAAAACAAAATTATATTAGTCTTCATGACAAAATTAATATGGCCTTCAATTTGGCCCTTAATAGGGATAAAATTCCCACCTAATCCATAATATTTTTCAAAACATGGCCTTAAAACTACATTTTTGGGTACTAATGATTTATCAAGAAAGCTTACTGGACTACCGGTATCAACTAAAGCACGAATATTATATCTTTGCTCACCAGGCAATATTCATAAATCAATCAGCGGTGTTACAGGGATTGTTGTACACCCATCTAACTTCTCTCCAGACATAGGTTCCACCTGCGGCAGCATTGCGCTCCCATTAGCGCTCTGCTGTGGACATTGACGGTACTGATGATCCGTGCCCCAACACTTGAAGCAAGCTCCTTGAGGTCTTTTGGGCTGCTTACAGTCAGACATACGATGCCCAAACTTACGACAGTTAAAGCACCTTATTTCTCCAGATTGCTGGCCCTCTGATGTCTTCGCACTGGTCTTCTCGTTTTCTGCAGCACGATTCACAACAGCTCCGGGCACTTGTCGAAACTGATCATATATGAGAAGCTTCTCACGCAGCTTCTCTCCAGCGAAGTACAATACATCATAGATGCAGCGGCGCCTGACTTGTCTTGTAGACCGTTGACAATAAACTGGATCACATCGCTCGTAGCTAACTCAGCCTGCATAGCTATGCTGCACATCGCCACAAAATACTGCAGCGCGCTCTCTCCTTTTTTTATTTTGCGTGCTTCCAGCTGCTTTCCAATATCCCACGCTGTTACCTTATGTCTGAAGGTGTGGATCAACTCCTGCTTCATGTCTTTCCAGTTTAGTATTCCAGTATTGCACATGTACAACTGAGCAGATCCGGATAGGAGACGTTTAGCGAACACGAAGCGCTTCATGGGACTCACGTTGTAGACATCCATAATATCCTCAAAGTCACGTGTCCAAAGCAAAACGGGGTAGTTATCATCGCCGGAGAAAGAGCGCACTAGAGCTTCAACATCTTTGACGCTTAGGGCATCTTTGGACCCTGCATCAACAGACAAATCAATTTTTTTCAATTCCGTTTGCAGTTCAGCAATCCTTTTGCGAGTAGCCAGAAGATTTTCCAATTGCTTCAAATGTTGCGCTTCAGCTTCATAACTTTTCCTCAATTCGCAGAATTCTTCCTCTTTTGCTTTATTCGGTTGAATTTCGTCACATTTCGGTCGATCGGCCATCTTGTATTTCTCATGAATTTCATCAGACTCTGGCGCCAAGTTTGTCAACAAAGTCTGAATTTGGTAGCACGGGCAAACTTATTAATGATGCACTTGGATCATCTGCATCGATCAAATTGTTCAGGTTTTCCATATTCACAGCTTTATTTACTGCTGCGGGAAGTTGTTGAATTGACGCGCCTTCACTGATGCGGCCGCCAAAACTTTTTAATATAGCACGTAGTTCTGATTTAGTTTTACAAACGATTTCACTATATTGCATAGTTCAAACGATCTCGAGAAGGATTAGGGCATACCCCACACCTGATATGTAAAGTTTTCAGTTCTTTCTTTATTAATTATATTATTTTCACAGGAGTACAACCTTTTCGTTTTGCGTTCTTTTAAAAAGTAAAGTATCGAAGCTCGTTGTATCGATATGGTTATTTTATAATATCGATACAACTCGCTCCTTCAAATATCGATACATATAGTGCTTAAATCTATCGATTAGCTTAATTTAATTTTAAATATTTATTACGATCTTTACAATATCAAAGACGGATGATTTTAAAATATCGGCTTAGGACAAAAAATAAAAGATGTTCCAATAAGTTAAAACATTTCAGCTGAATTGAAAACCAAAGTATTCGATTTTTAATCTATATTATCTATTTGTATGTATGTAGATTTTCATTATCGATAATTGATTTGAGAATGTATCGCCGAAATCAGCTGCACAAGTTACATACAAACGTACATTTCATAACCAAAGTGTGGTATCTTGTGTTTTGTATTTTATTAAATTAAGAACTGAAAAATGCGTTTAACGAATAAACTATATGCACAGCATATTGGATGGCACTTTAAGAAGCATTGGCAAGTGCAAGGCAGGCGAGTGCCTAAGGAGACAGGAGCTGCTGCCGAACTTTTAAGAATGGGGCTTCAAGTAAAATCGACTGATGAAGTATTGAATCCGAAAAGCGAACGGCAACTGTAAATAGAATTAAGCTAAGTGTATTACTTAAATCGATTAATCATGATTGTGCTTGCAGCATAGATATAGTTGGTGCCACTCTTAAGCCGGTACCTGAAGATGAATCCCATCGAAATTGGCATGCAACTGCAGGCCATACATTTGGAGATTGCAATGTTCTGCTTGGAGGATTGCCTCAAGCACAAGTTCTTACCAACACGATCGAAATCAATAGCTTTCCGCGTCAAATCGAGGATGCTATTGTAAACGGTCAGTTTCCGAAGACCATCGATCGGAGTGTTCAAAATGCCATCTTTTCTTCTCAATTGCTGGATGCCCAGCAGGTGAAATTACCAAAGGTTAAGTTGGTCGATCGACCAGCGTATAATTTGCCTCGCCTGTATGGAATATCGCACGAAAGACGCAGGTATGTTTTTGAAAATCGAAGAATATACACAGCTTAAAACAGCCAGAGTCTAGTATAGCCCAAACTCACCTCTTTCTTATACGTGTGGCCCACACATGGGGCCCCCATATGACAAAAAACACATTTCCATGATAGAACTTTTCTTTTTAATTTTTATGAAAGCTAACGAGCATACCTGTAATTTATTAATACATCGTTTTGAATTAAATTCTAACATCCATCAATCAATGATTAAGAAACTTTTGAATTGATCAGGTTGTAAAAGATAATCACTGAGGGCGGCAGTTCGCGCTATTGATGAATGCTATGACTATCCGATCAGGGCGAGTTATATGTCGATCGAAAGGTATAATTTTAACTAACAAACGTGCATACTTAGACTTTTATAAACTCACCTGGTTCGTGAGATGAACAGGTATAAGTGGGAGGACAAAATTATGGCAGGGAGTAAGGCCGTTAGAGCCTTTTGGTAACATTCTTTAATTTTTAATTATTCTTATTAAAATACGCGTTTAATGACACCTCGATCATCATAATCCGAACAGTGCCTCAAAAGATAATTAAATTTGAAATTTTTCATTACCTTCCGAAAATGAGATAAATAGTCAGTCTGTTTGTTTGCTTGTATCAAAGCGTTAAAAAAGCTTAAAATTGTCAGGGTTTATTTCCTATAAATAAAAACTAGAAATGTTTGTTCTACGACTTTTTCGAAAAATCGCTAGTTTAGCGGAAAATCGCTGGGCATAAATTAAAACGCCCACAGTATCCAAAAGATAGAAGGTACAGTTTGAGGCATTCTAAAGTACATAGGTAAAAGGCTACAGGTGAAATAAGGTATTTTACCCGACATTTTGGAGGTTTTACAGAAAACGCCCTTACCCTTAAATTTTTTAAATTTAAGGGGAGGTTCTTTTGGATTTTTCCGAAAATCAAGCAAAATTTGAAAATGGTTTGTGGGAAAATGAAAAGACATACGAACTTCTGCTTTCGAACTTTGATTCGTTGTTTATTGACGATTAAAAAAAAAAATATGATATTTGAGAAATTCAAAATTGCGGCTTGAAAATGGCGGATCTCGTCGACCTCGAAACTCAAAAGATCGATCTGCCTCTTCAAGTGTTGGGCCTCTGGTAGTAAACTGAAGTGAGAAATGTGTATAATTTATTAAAGTTGATAAAATTTCCTATGGCTTATACCTAACTTCAATTAATTTTGGTGAAAAAAATTCATTTCATGGTCGTTTAAAAAAAAAATTGAAATTTTTACACTTTGATCTCGTTTAAAAATTATAAATGAACAATTTTTCATGCCAATTGTAGGTATAAGCCATACAAAAATGTATATACTTTAAAACATTTTTTGAATGAAGGAAATCGGATCAATAGAACAAGACCTGTACTTGAAATTAGATTAGAAAACATGGTTTCGAGAAAAACGCGTTTAAAGTTTTTGGAAAGTGACAGCGGGTACGCAGCGCTCGTGACATGGGTACGTTTGACACGCCCTAGCTCAAGAAATACGCGTCGTATTGAAAAATCCCTTGGCACGTATATTCTATACATATATAACTTTTATTTTATGTAAAAAAACAAATCGATTTTTTCAAAAAAAATTCAAAAGAACCTCCTCTTAATTTAAATTTTCGATATGCACCAAAAAATTCTATCTACCCGTTTGTGCTGCACAATGAGTCATAAGTCAGGCGCCAGTCAGCCAGAGTATTATAAACATATTATATAACAGATTCTTATTGCACATTTGAATTTGCCTATTGATAAAAAATAATTTATTGTATCTTTTTTCAGTCGCCTTTTGGTAAACAAACTTTTGTTTGAGATCGAGAAATTGGCAGGACGTTCTGTGACTGTGCGTAGAAAGCTAATTGATAATGTTACATTTCAGACGTCTTTAACTAAAGACAATGACATTCTCCTTTTTAATATCACTGGAGACAAATTAATTAGCTCGACTCGTGCTCTAGATGCTATTAAGGGTAAATTTAATGGAGATCTGCCTGATCTCTATCCGATGAAAAGCACAGTTTCAATGCCAAAGAAACATATTTACACGGAAAACAATTTTTATCGTAAGTACAACAAACAAAATTAAAAGTTTATAATCTTTTTAATGCTCAAATCTATTTCAAATAGCCATTCGGAAAGAAATAGCCTGTTCACATCCGCATACAGTTTTAACGTTCTTCAATAAGAACGTTGTGGGCAATGTCCACGGCTCCGAAGTTTCGCAAACGCAGTTTTACGGACGTTCTTTGTTGAAAGCTTTTGTTGTAGCTGTAGCTCGCTCAAAGCAGTTGAGCGATGTCCCTAACAATGGAGTTCTTCAAAAACCGATTGTTGTACAATGTATTCAAACGAACGGACAAGAATTTCATTTTGGAGTGCTCCAACTGAACACACTTGATCTAAGCGCTGACAGCACTACTAAAAATTATTGGTTCCATCGGCCGAGTGTAAAATTGTTTACAGAATGTTGCTATGAAACTGGAAGGCCACACATTGATGGATATAACAATGAAGCTTTCCGTATCTTAAACGCGTTTTATCATAATTCTTAACATTGAAACTGGAAAATAAAGTTAATTATGCAGTAAACTCATATAATATTCATAGGTTTTTTTGGGCATGTGAGATAAATTAAAATCATTAAAAAGTATGCAAAGAAAAAGGTTGTGGTTAAAACCGGGCTGTTCTATATGATGATATACATATATGTAGCTGTGATTTCCGTACATATGTATGTAATACGAACATATGTATATACACATGCAAATGCGGGTGGATTCCATGGCAACGTGAACGCGGCAAATTGTTTAGCATCGATATATTGGTTTTGATAAAAGTAACTCTCTTTTGATTCAGGGTTGTTGAAACGACACTTACAAGCATACATTCAAAATTGAAAGGAGTAAATATCAAATCAAATTTTGTAACATGAGTAGGGTCCGGGTGCAAGCACAAACTAGCTCCAACAACAGTGCCACATCGTCGGAAAACAGTGAGACGCATAGCGTGGAAGAACATCCAACAGAGGCCAATCGAAGTGCTGCACTAATTAGGTAAGGGGCAAATGCGAAAATCAATCAGTTACAAACTTTTATAGATCATACATAGCTCACATTAAGTTAGATTATATTTTCTATTCAATATTCAATATTCATCAATATTTATTCAGATCAGAGCTCGCAAATAACAGTCAACACATTCCTTTTTCGATCTGTTCACTGAAAAAACAAAAAAAAACTAAAACCCAGAAGATTTCTCACTGAGAGAAACACTTACTTCTTTTCGTTTGTGCTCTCTGCTCAGTATTTTCCATTTAGAAAATAAATTCTTTCTGTATACTAATAACAGTTAAAAAAAGACTTTTTAGCTAGTGCTCCCGGAATAACTGTTAGCAAATGAGCAAAACACAAAAGTGTTAGTCAAAGGTGTCTTTTCAAGTTGTTTTGGTTTTAGGTGCGCAAAAATCGACACAAACTCCCGAAAAAGCAATACATCCACAGAACAAGATAATTTTTTTTGGTAACTATTTTTATTTACATTAAAAATTGTTAATTAGAATTAAGCTTTACAATTAAAAGTGAATTAATATTTTCCGCACTTAGAGACCTACGTTTATCGGTTAGGATAAAATTAAGCGCAGAAAAGGATCTTTCAACCGAGACTTGTGACGTTTTAAATTTTTAATATGAGTTCCAGTTAATATTTTGCCACACACGTTGCATTCCGATTTATTTAATTTGCTATCATAGTTAAAAAAAGAATGAACTATGTTTTTTACACGACCCATTTTCCGCAAAATTGTAGCAAAAAAAAAACGTTTTAAATTTTCAGAAGGCACTTTCGATTTTTTTTTCCAGACGAAACAGTTTTTGAGTAACACAACCATAAGGAAACAAAATTAAATGTTATTTCTTGACTGATAAGCCTACTGAGAAAAAAACATAAATTAATGTTTTGTTCTGATCCCTTTTATCGTTCTGTCAGCTAATAACTGTTATTTTCTGACACACTGAAAGTGTTGACTGTTATTTGCGAGCTCTGATTCAGATACATTTTTTCACTTGAATGATGTATGTTATGTAGTTATGCATTTAACTATTATCAAAATGCATAAAAAAATTCATATCGAATTATTCATAATTTTGGTGATACCATAAGGTATACATATGTTTATACAATGTCAATTAAAGTGTACACACCTCGCCTGTGTTATTTGTTTGGACGTATAAGTCTTTGACCAAAGTAAATCCAATTTTTTTTAAACCGAATTAAATATTTGTACAGAGGGTATTTTGTTTCTGATAACAGGTTGCATGGTGAAAAACGGTCACAATGTTTATTTTCGCAAAATTTTAAGGTAAACAATTCTGACAACCATCCAATATCTGGACTCCGAATTGAGAACCCCTGACAGTTTTCTCTTTCCAAATCTAAAAATTTAGGGTATTTGTGAAAAGTTACAATTTTGAGGACTTGACCAGTCCTGTTATTTGAAGGACATTAATAAGTTGAAGGTCAAAGACAAAGTAAAAGGAAAATGTTGATTTTATAATAACTTATCACCCCACCCACGTATAGTGTTAATTAGATAAATAATAGTTTAGCACAATTAATATATTTAGGGCAAAAACTAGTTGGAAACGCATGAAAGATCTGGCTGCAGAGAAGGAAAAGGAGAATGAGGCCAAGCGACCTCCTTGGCGTGCAGTTAGTGTTTCGACTCTTGCCAAACCAGACAAGAATGCAATGCTCCGCGCTAAGTTACTGGATGCGTCTAGGTTCGTATATATTGTTAAACTAAATGACCTTATATATCAACTAATTGGTAATTGGTACAGACGTTTGAGAGCTGGCAAGGCCAATGTCGCAGCTCAAACAGATTTTATTCCTACCAAATTGATGAAAGAAGCCTGCATAGGTCCGCAGTACGATTTAATATTGTTCAAAGATGCCGGAATTTTAACGGATGGCCAATACTCCATTAAGAAGGATGAGCACCAGCAATGTAAACGTGAACAATTACGCTATGCAACAGCCAAACCTACTTTTTTTTATTCATATAAGGCTCCATAAGCTGAAAAATAATTTAAGAGTGTTCTATGCAAGGCCTTTAAATTGTTTTAATTAAGGTTGATTTTATGGGTGACCTTTCACTTTTGATAAATTCTAAAATCCTTACGGTAAGATAATGAATATATCTTTTAATATTTCATACACTCTTTTGAATATTTTTAGCTTTTAAATTAAATCCATACCTGTTAAATTTCGATTAGAATTACTAATCAATTAGAATTTTTATTAGAAATAATCGTAATGATTATATAATTCACTGCTGAAAAATTTGTGATAATCTAATGATTACGATTAGAAAAAATCAAAAAAAAAATCTAGAACTATTACGATTATTCAAAATAATCGGAAAAAATAAAAAAAAATCAAAAAAAATCGTTTTGGGTATTTCGGATTATTTTTGATTTTTTTTCTGATTTTTTCTGATTATTTTAGATTTTTTACGATTATTTAGTAAAATTCAAATTATTTTCACAATCAAAGTAGCCAAAGCTTTTGATTATAGTTGCTTTGTGCTGGTCATATAAAGCCCTCCTGAGGAATACATTTAAGCATTCGTATTTGACCTGTTAAAGTGAGAGTTGGCTGGTGATGGTACTGGTACTTCACGCAGGCATCTCTAAGGGCAATTCGTGTACTTTTATAATCAATAACATAAACTTACTGTAGATGTTCATAGTCGGCAAGTTTTTTTTTGTGCAAATCACAATCCAACTACTAGGATATCTTGTTTTCGATTGTATACGCAATAAATGTGGACGTCTTGAGCGCTCCGCTTAGCTCTCCAATATTCTGCAAGCAATTATTTTCTTGACTCTTTTGATAAAAAAAAAAAAATGTTGAATACTATTCTTTTTTTTTTTAATGACGGGAAGTATATATATTTGCGTTTCATTCCGAACAAGTTATGACGGGGGAATTGAACCCAGATTTTTTTCAAACTGGAACTGACAGGTCAGCAACTCTAACTAGTGAGCTACGGAAATATTCTAGCTGCCTCCTTCTTTCTTCTGAACTAAACTGCTTTAAGCTTAGTACGCAAGCTAACTAAATTTTACGCGGCGTAAAGTGCTCAATATTTAGCTGTCGACGAGCGTAAGCCCAGTGTTGCCAATACAACACGGACAAATAACCAAAAGTTGAGTGGTAACTCTATGCGTCAGCGGCGGTTTATTTTAAAGCGTAGTACGCTCTAGCTGAAAACATTTTGGACGCTCGAAATGTTCGATGTTTCGAGGTCGGGCCTTACAGAACTCAGTGTGACAGTATAATACCAAAAATCACTAAAAAGTTGAGAGATTGTTGTTCCTTTGCTGCTGTGGTCACACTGTTGCGTCAGCTGTGCACAACAAACAAGTAAATACAACTTCAAATAATCAAAGTGATAAAATGGACCAAATGGACTTGATCAGTGAAATAGCAGCGACCAATACCATAATTTTCGGATTAACGGCCTCTGCAATACTTTCCCATGCACTTTTGATAAAAGTCGCATCAAAATGCTTTTTATCAGTCAAATCCCACATTAATGGCCTCTCTCTCACCTCTTCAATTAACCTTATGCGTTCTTCATTTTCGAAGACATCAATTCGGCTCTTATTTTGCTGCTTATTTTTTCCCGCCATTGTTGTTAATAGATTTCGACTAGTCAAAACAACGATTCAATCGATGTTTTGAAAGGTCAAAATAAAGCTGCCATCTGTTAGCCAAATAGTGTTGTAAAACGCCAGAAAATATTCTGAGCTGCCCATATTTAGGTACAGCGTACATAGGTTTAGAAATGACCTTACAAAATAATTTCGAGCATGTTTGCAACCCTTTTTTTTATATGGAGTTTTGGCCTTGCAAAAATATTTTCGGCTAGAGCGTACTATGCTTAAATTTGAACATGGAGAACTGATTTGGATAAAAGAGGAGAGAATAGGCAATGAAAAATGTATATTAATGTTAATAGAGGGAAAATATGCGATGTCACGCAACTACAGCGCGTTTTGGGTGCACCCATCGCTTTTGAACTTTTTACGGTGGTCCTTCCTCTATATTAATGAAAAGATACAATATTGTCTAATTTATGTCTATAAAAACCATTTAAGAGTTCATTCTTGTTTATAATCTACCAATATTGTCGTCGTTATTGACCAAATTCAAATACTCTTCATCGTTTTCACTTGTGTACCAGACATATATCTCCTATATACCCAGCGAAACTCTAAACAGTTCGATGTTTCGCTGGGCCAGTCAGCTGTCACAAACTGCAAGCTGCCCATTCTGTTACTTTACTTAACAGCTCTGTTATTTTCGTGAGTCTGCGGACACCCGAGCGTAGCTAAATGTCAAGTGCTTCTTCTTGATTTTACGCCAGCGTTTTTTTTATATGGAGTTTGGGCTTACGCCAGGCCTTTTTTTGAGTTTGCGTACTATGCTTTAGACAGCACAAAAATAAACTATAATCAAAAGCTTTGGCTACTTTGATTGTGAAAATTTAAAATAATTTGGTTTTTTACTAAATAATCGTAAAAAATCTAAAAAATCAGAAAAAATCAAAAATAATCCGAAATACCCAAAACGATTATTTTTGATTTTTTTTTATTTTTTCTGATTATTTTTGAATAATCGTAATAATTTAAGATTTTTTTTGGATTTTTGGTAATCGTAATCATTAAATAATTGGGCAAAACCCAAAATAATCGTAATTTAATCATTGGTTGGACTTTTAAACAAAAATAATTTAATTACTAATGATTATGATTACTAATCATTATTTAACAGGTATGATTAAATCTAATATATTTTCTATATGTAATACTTATTGCTCTTTTTTCTTTAAAATGTTAGGAAATTTCAGAAACAGATTTTTCCTGTTCGTGCTTAGATAGTTTCTAAAATTTTTAAGTGGTTTTTCTCTTTTAAGCCCCATATGTTTAAGACAAATTAGGTTTGGTAATACATATATACAAAACAAAAGAAGCATGATATCATCATATTCTTATCACCAAAACTTCATTCAAATGTCGTACAATTTTAGATATATTAACCTATTCTATGTCGCAAATGACTGACTCTATCGGCACAACGGATGTCGCTACTCAAACCCTTTTGCCCAAGGCCCATAAGGATCCAACCAACGCGTATTTATTCGACATTAATCATGATGACGGTGAAATATACGATGTGGAAAAGAAAGTAAAAGATCAACTTAAGAAAATTCGCTATTTATATTTGAACGTGGAGGACAACGCAGTAGTTGAACCCCGAGCGGAGATGCAGAGTGTAAAGTTGAAACCTACTTTGGCATCGTGGCACTTCGAAGATGACGTTATTGAAATGGAGGCCGAACAACATTTCATACCCTATACTATTGAGCCATTCAAGCCATGGAGCAGCTTTATTCCCTTTCCGTTTCGCCTGAGTGGTAATAACCTTATAGGCAGGCAAAAGATCGATTGGTATGCCTTGCTGCAGACAATCGATGATTTAATTCAGGAGTCAAATCATTTGGTCGACAAGCTTGAACAAATAATACAAGACAGAAACGCACAGCGTCAGAATCGACTCACAAGATTGTGTGATATCAAAAGGTTCGACTCTACAACATTTGTATTCCCTTCAGAGCACTGGCTTCCAATTATTGAGAAACAGGAAATGGAACTACAAGCGTTGATGGATTCAAAATAAAAAATATCAACTTTATACCGGAGCCCGTCGGTCCAAATTACTTAATTTTTGGCGGATAATCAAATTTTTCTTTACCTCCTTATGCAAAAATATTATTGTTTTCTTTAAACGAAGTCTTCAAAGCAGACAGAATTGCAAATTTCGCTGCATCTTTTGACATTCTTTTCAATCAAATCATTGCAAATTGAGGACGTGGTATCAAGGATTTAGATTGCAAAAAAGGATAGACATGTTTAATAGACATGTATATAAAATATCTGTACATATAAACAAGCAGTTGATGTTTTTTGTTTTTTTTTCTATATATTTATCTGCTTTTGTAAAGCGATGTTTTTAGCATTAATTACCTAAAAGTAGGGACCGAAACTGAAATTAGGGATTTGAATAAAAATTACTTTTAATAAATTCTTAAAAACTTTTACTTTATTGAAAAAATAAAAATTACAAATAATATAATATTGATTTTTATTATATTCATCAAAAATAATAATTTAATTTGAGGAAAAAAATAAAAGTCTCAAATAACTATTATTTTTGATTTGAAATCATATAAGTCTTAAAGACTATTATAATTTGAAATTTTTTATAAAAGTCTTTTTGGAATATATTTTTTAATACTAATTCTATCTCCAATTAGCTCCTTCACACTGTGAGAATTTCTAGGGTTTATTTTTGATCCAACAAATGACATAGTTGCTCGGCTAAAAATTTGATTTGCTTGGAGTCATAAAAAAAAAAAAGGCAGCTTCTGCTCCGTGCTTCTACACATGATATTCGAATTTTTTTTTTTCAATATCATATTTTTTTTTTTATGGAATTCCTTAAGTGTTTATTATCTGAACATACCGATTTTTTTTGCGCTGGAAGATGATAACCTAATTTACTTATGTTGAAAATTAGAAATGTTTATCTTTAGTATTAACAAAGATATTCCAAAAAGACTTTTATAAAAAATTTCAAATTATAAAAGTCTTATAAATGACTTTTTAACTTTTTTAACTTTGGTACCCGATAGCTCTCAAGCATGAGGAATTTAAAAGGTACACTAGCTTTAAAACGCTTCAGTAATTATTTCTCTAAATAACGTATATAGTTTTGTCTGCACCAACTTGCACCGCTATACCTGAAATCAAAAAAACTAATGCAACCTCACAATAAAAACACTCGGCATAATTTCATAGTTCGACCGATTGTTCCTATGGCAGCTATATGATATAGTGGTCCGATTTGAACCAATTTTGGTCTGGATATATAAGACTATCCCAGATTCCTAATATGTCAAATTGGTTGAAATCGGACTACAATATCATATAGATGTCATAGGAATTAGGTCGACATATGAAATTCTGATAATTCACCCCGGAAAACAAAAAAAAAAATTTTGGAAAAAAAAAATTGTTTTTAAATTTTTTGAAAGTAATTTTTAAATATAAAATGTTTAAAAATAAAACAAAAAAAATCAAAAATTTTAAAAATATTTTTTTTTTAAGTGCCATAAAATTTATTTTTTCTCAAATTTCACAAATTTCAACTTTGATAGCCCCTAAGTAAGTATCTTTGGGGCGTGGCACTTTTCTTAAACATTTATTTCATAGCTTGATGAGTTATCTATTATATGCCATTTAAATTATTCGATTATCTCATTTCGTTCAAAAGATATGATTTTTGCAACGTAAAATGAGCAATGGCCCCACTGTGCGCCGTCAGCGTCTATAAGGATGTTGGAAAAAAGGATCACCTAGGGGATCTGCCTTGGGGAACTCATGAAGACAACATTTTGTTTAGCTATCGGTTTCGTGCTCGAAAATAACAGTTACTTTTCAGGCAATATTAAAGCTAGGATCAATATTTACATATGTATGTATAATATGTATATTAGAGTGGATAAATTTGTATGGACTAAAAAAAATACAAAATGGCAATCTACGACGAATTCTAAGAAGATTTTCCCAAAAAACCATGGGTCTAAAATCAAATTCCAGCTTCCGATTTTTTACGAGAAACTTTTCGTATTTTCTTGTCATTTTAAACGCGTGGTGTTCATTGACGCATTTTAAAGTGTATATAATCTTGATCAGCATCAACAGTCGAATCGATTTAGCCATGTCCGTCTGTCCTTCCGTCCATCCGTGTAAGCGCCTAGATCTCAGAGACTATAAGAGGAAGAGCAACCAAATTTGGCACACAGATTTCTATAAGCCCCACGCAGATCAAGTTTGTTTCCAATTTTTGCCACGCCCCTTTTCGCCTCCGCAAATCCTGAACTGTCACCCTACGCACAGCTTTTAAGATATTACGACTTTTTGCTTGTTAACGTTAACTACTATTATTACCTTTCTTCCTACTAAATCGTAACAAGATCGGACAAATGAAATGGTCGAAATGGCTGATTTAAGTTTTTAAGCAATATAACTGCCTAGAGTTGAAAACTGACTGTTTTGGAGGTCATGTTTTTATATAAATTTATTAAAAAAAAAAAAATATTTTCTTTATAATATCATTATAGAGGGTCATATTCTTGGTAATTGAATGAAGGATATTCACAAAAATTTTCAGATAGATTCGACAGTAACTTTTTGAGCTAAGATTTCCGCAAGTTGAAAAAAGTCGTTTCGCGGGAAGCGCATTTGAAAAAACCGAGTTCTTGGGAACTGAATCGACTGGCGTTTACCTTAGTGCTCATATCTTCGGAACTACATAGCTGGAATTTCGTTTTGAAACTTAAGCGTAGTACGCTCTAGCTGAAAACATTTTGGACGCTCTGAATGTTCGATGTTTTGAGGTCGGGCCTTTCAGAATTCAGTGTGACAGCATAATAAAAAAAGTCACTAAAAAGTTGGGAGATTGTTGGTCCTTTGCTGCTGTGGTCACACTGTTACGTCAGCTGTTCACAACAAACAAGTAAATACAATTTCAAATAATCAACATCAATAATGTACTGCAATCAAAGTAATCCATTAAATATTGTCTCATAAACAGTCCAAGAAAACTTACCAGGTTTGTTAGGCGCCTCTGCAATACTTTCCCATGCACTTTTGATAAAAGTCGCATAAAATGCTTTTTATCGGTTAAATCCCATATGATTGGCCTCTCTCTCACCTCTTCAATTAGCCTTATTCGTTCTTCATTTTCGAAGACATCAATTCGGCTCTTATTTTGCTGCTTATTTTTTCCCGCCATTGTTGTTCATAGATTTCACTAGTCAAAACAACGATTCAATCGATGTTTTGAAAGGTCAAAATAAAGCTGCCATCTGTTGACCAAACAGTGTTGTAAAACGCCAGAAAATATTCTGAGCTGCCCATATTTAGGTACAGCGTACATACGTTTAAAGTGCTTTCAGACGAGGATTTTTTAACCGACACTTTTTCACCGACGGTGAATTTACCCATTTACACAATTCTCATCGGTGTTCATACCAAAATACCATCGGTTTTTGTTTTCACGGTAGCTGGTCACACCCAACACACTTTTAGCTCGCGCACACTTTTTTTTTGCCGAAAAGCACAAAAAAATACCAAAAAAGTGCGATGTTAACGTATTGATGTTTCACCGACGCAAAAAACCGATGGAATAGAACGTGTTCTATTTCCATCGGTGAGCGTCGGTTTTTCACCGACACTTAAAAATTTTGTGTGTTTACACGACACCGACAGTTTTTTGACAAAAAGTGTCGGTTAAAAAATCCTCGTCTGAAAGCACTTTTAGAAATGGCCTTACAAAATAATTTCGAGCATGTTTGTAACGCTTTTTTTTATATGAAGTTTTGGCCTTGCAAAAATATTTTCGGCTAGAGCGTACTATGCTTTAAGCTACACATTCTTGAAAAGTTGTACTATCAATTTATGCAATACAAAAAAATCGATTTTTTTAACCACCTAAAAAGGTTTCCCCTTTTGAAGAAAATTTTATCAGTCAAAGTGTAGATTTCAAAAAAATGTAAAATACTTATATAAAAAAAGCATTATTTGATTTACTATTTTATCAAACGCATTTTGCTTTTTCCAATTTATTATATTTTTAAAAAAACATGAGAATATTTGAATTATTTAACTTATTTTTGTTCTTTTGTATCTGCAGACTTGGATTTTGCGGTTTGCCTTTCTTGGGCAATAATTTCATTAAAATATTAGTTGCCGATGCACTATCTAATGGACAAGATACATAAAGCTCTTCACAGGGTCTATTATTGAGTTCCTTTCCATGTTCCAATGCCTCCTTTATCGCAGTGCCATCCAACAGGTAGTCCACAAGAGAATTTCTGCAAAATCGAAAAAAAGAGAGGAAGAATAATACATACGAATTAAATGCACGAAGTATCTTTTAGTTAATAACAGTTTGTACAGGGTACCGCTTAGTTGATCACTTTTCCAGAACACTCTTACTTATTTACAGCTACTTATGAGGCAGACTAATTGATTTGTCAAACGAGTAAATATATATTGAAATACTAAATATTCGTGAATATGAATAACATTGAAATATTTAACAAAAAGAATATACTAATTTATACATATATAAAATATATAAGTATGCGATCGTGGTGTTTTTATTTTTTAAAAATAGATCACACATTAATTCGTTGTGATTGAACTCGACTAGCATTATAAACAATTTATATTTAGATAAATGTTTCACGGTTTGAGTACGCAAGCAAATAAACAAATAAATATACATACATACGAATGAATGTGTGTAACGAATTGTTTAACTTACTCGGACAGCATGTGAATGAATTCGTCCATTTGATCCGATACTCCGGACTTCATATTGTTCTCCGTAGACCGAACATAGCCACAGACGGCGCGTTGCATGCAACTAGTTGAGTCAATGTTGTTTTGACCCAGCACGTCGTCAATTTTGTTAATCATGTTGCCTATAGATGCCAGGTCATTTTGGTCATCGCCTACGATTGCATAATTTGTTGTGTTGCTCAAATTGTAATGCGAATAATATCGACCAGAATATAATCTACTCACTGCGTCCATATCCACCGTAACCACCATGAAAGGCTGACAATAGTTTGGGTATCAGAATAATGGCGCCAATGCCAACGAGAGTGCCCAGCACAACTCCTCCCAGATCCAATTTGATGGGGTTATAAGCAGAAAGTCCTGTGCCACCTGGATACCCCTACAGAGCATATGCATAAGAAAAAAGATGAGTATTGTGATTTTAGAACTTTATAAGTCCCATACATTCAAGCTTCCATAACCAGTTCCAAAGCCTAGTCGCTCCAATCTATCTTTTGTTGAGGCAGTCTGCGGTTCGTTGAGCTGAGTCTTGTTTTCGTTCAAGTATGCACGATTCCATTGCGATTTTTCAACGTAAGCTCTGGAATGAATTACAAATTAGTATATTTAGAAAAGAACCCGAATCAACTATTTGTTTTTCATATTTGTTTGTCAAATTTTATCTTTATGTCGCGTAGTTTGATAACAATTTAAGATCGGATTTAAGCACTATTAACACTATAAAACACAGAAAAATTTACTATTTCCAAACTAACATGCTAAATAAACCAATTGTTTGTTATATCTGAACTTAATATAAATTTAGATTATTACACAGAAAAAAAAGTCTGGGATATTTAGCCCGAATTCAATCCGAAACGATGTCAGAATGTGGCGTAATCTCGGATTTTCTTAAACCAAGTATAAAATACTTGATTTTTTCAATCCTAAAACTCTCAAATTCAGGCTAAAAAATATTTGTATTAATTATAATGGTTTTCGTTACATTTAATTTTTTGTTTAAAATTTTTTTTTTTTTATATTTTTATTAACTTTTTTTTTAAGATTTTTTTTGAAACGTTTTTTTTTTTAACGTTTTTTCTTTAACATTTTTTTTAATAGATATTTAAAAAAAATTTTTTTTTTAAATTATTTTTCATTTACCATTTTTTATTTTTACCTTTTTTTTTTCTTCCCAGACTTTCTTCCAGGGATTCAAACACTAACCGAAAACGTAACCTTTAACCGGTAAGAACCGATTGAAATTTAAAACCGTAACCGATAATAAAATTTTTCATTTGACCGAAACCTGAAAGCCGAAACTCTGTAAACCGAAATAACCGCTTAGTAACCGATTCATTTATAATGGTTAATTTCGGTTTTACAAATGAACATACCAAAAGTAATGACATGCTTAATTATCATGTATATTTTTGTACCCTGTGCCCATTAAAAATGGAAAAAAGGATAAATTTTTTTGGTGAAATGTATGTATGTAACAGGCAGAAGGATGCACGGCAGAGTTAATAAAAGAATTTTTTTTTATTTTCATAAATAAGTACATGGATAAAAAATTTTGTTGTTAACCGAAACCATACCGGTATTTCAAAACCGAAACATCCCAAAACCGGCTCACCGTTACGAAACCTTAATTTAAAGATTTTGCGTAACCGATAACCTAAACCTAAATGCGAAAATAACCGAAACCGTAACAGAAACCAATATTCATATCGGTTTTAATCCATGAAAAAAAAATAAAAGATTATTTAAGGCAAAAAAAAAAGAATCGAACAAAATAACAGATGAATTGGTATTCTTTAAATGCCTTGGAGCTATTAAGGTATAGTTATGGTTACCAGAACAATTTGCCTCAAATTTGTAGTTGTTTGCTAGTTTTGTCTCCATTCGTCACTTCTAAAGAAACCGTTAATGACAATCTCTATAGGACAATATAGCAAGCAAATTACATAATGAAACATAATAATTAACTTCTGTGCAATAAAAACAAGAAACAAATTTTTCCCCGGGTCCCGAAATGATTTGCTGCGCTCCTGTTTGCAGGTTTAAATACATGCTAATGTAATATTCAAATAAAATATAATTGCAAATAAAATAATATGTAAAATCTACTTAAAGTGCCTTATTTAAGAAAAGGTGAGAAAATGTGTCAACGTATTAAAAATTTACCACTTTTAGTACATTTGTACCAAATATGGCAGCCGTGTGCCAACAGCCAGTCCATGGTAAGATCATTAACAAGGTCACGTATTTTCTTTACCTCGGTTTCCTTTTTATTTTATCGCAATGAACGAAATCAAATTTTATATAAAGCCTCGTATCCTTAGCTGAATGAAGTTACTGCAGAAATTAAGGAATAATAATGAACACAAGCAAAGTCTGTGGTAGGAGAATACGCCATCTTGTAAATAATTTCACCATGGTCAGGCGTAGTCGGACTTAAGGATCTGGAGTAGCCAGATCGTCGAACATTCAGTGATGCAGGCTGCAGTAATTAAAATTGGATAGCAACAGCGTGTATGTATGTACGCAAGTATAAATCTATGTATATCAGTGCGTATCAATTTAATTGACAAGCGATTCCTTTGAGCTTATTTTGAGCAGTTTCTAGTCCTTTTGATGTACAAATAAACTCACTTTTGATTGCCGTCATACTTCGGAATAGCTTCTGCGAAGCTTAGCAGAAGCATCGCGCCAATTAGGTTCAACAAGCCGACGTATTTGATATCCATTTGAAAATATATATAAATTGAAAAATCTTAATCCTTGAATTATTATTTGCCGTTGAAAGCTATGTCACTTCACTGTGGCTTTAAACTCCAAACTAATGCTTTTAATACGTCCACAATCATATTTATATGTGTCCAACGAAACTGAAATTATTTCAAACGCAGCTTAAAGATTCCAGCAATTTGTTCAAATTATGAATTGTCAAGCAAGTGTCATTATGCGCTTCATGCATGCTTACTTGAAGTTGTGAACAAACACATGGACATACATACATACATACATACATACATACATACATACATGAAATCATTCTAGCACATCGAAAAGCTATTACATTCACTTGCACTTACACATTACGAGTACTTAAAAAGTGTACATATGCGTACGTATGTTTTCATAACATAAGTGTCGTTGTTAAATTCATTCGCAAGCCATACTCAATTATTTCAGAAAATTGTATCAGCGACCTAACGCAATACAGTCACAAGCGTCAGTATTACTCCCACTACTACATATGCATAGATGTACATATGTACATGGATACAAACAACATACAACATATTTAACTACGGATTTGCAACTCTACAATAATGGGCACCAGGCAACATCTCTGAGTGCGGCTGAAATACGTGGAAGTATTTGCACCTGTAGTAACTCACGCAATCTTCGGATGCACTAGACCAAGAAATTTCTGGTATTAAGTCACTGACTGCTGCGCCATTGGACTTCCTATTAACAGTATGTATGGATATGTTTTTAATTGCCTTTCCATAAAGATACTTTTATTTATGTATATACTTAAATACATATGTAAATAAGTTCTTATGTGCATGTATAAATACATTTTGTATTTGCCGATTATGATCAAGAATGTAGTTAAGTGATTCCCTAAGCATTTAATGTCAATCCATTATTTCTTTAATTCAAAATTGAAAACCAAGAAATATAAAAAAATGAATATTTTAAAAAAATGGGGTTTAATTTAGCGCAGATTTGTTGTGATCCACCATCTAGGTAAGAATTCGCCATACATGTGATTTATTATTTAAAGATTCCTCTGATGTAGTGCGAGTTTCTTCCAATCAGTTCGTCAAGCACAACCAAAATTTTTTGTAATGAAAATTTCAATAAATGCAGTCCTTGTCGTGTTCCTTGCTGTTGTAAAAACTCAATCCTGAATGATCATACCTATTCTATACTTAAAAGGATCTGCCATAAGATTATCAAAAGTTATAATCGCCAGCAGTGCCGTGAGAAGTATACAGTTTTCGATGGTGGCAATAGCATAAGTCCCCGATGGTCTGATAGGCAATCTAGAGGTAAGCGTATACAATCTCGGTTTACAGACTGCAAACTTTAGATTCGATGTAATTTTAGAAGATGGAAGTGAGGTCAGTAATTCTAATAGACAACGGGGAAGAGAGTATCATAAAGATCCTTCGGGGAGAGATGGACGCACTGATTTAAAGGCAAGGAATCGTCATGATAATAGAGGTTATTTAGTTGATGAAGGAGGATCAGGAAAATTAGGAAAAGCTAAAGGTCGCACCGGCGATGAGAAAGACACCTTTAGAACTGGAAAAGAACGAGAGGAAGGACGACGCTCGAGAAAGTCTCGTAGTAATAAAAATGCCGCTGACACCGAACAATTAGCAGGAAAGTCAAAAAAGAGAGGCGATGGAAAAGATGAAAATAATACTAGAGATTCGCGAAAATCGGAAAGAGGTAAAGGACGCAAATCGAAAAGTCGCAAAGATGCAAAAGGTGCCAGAGACTCGGAGACAACTGGGGAAAAGGAAGGCAAATCAAAAGGTCGCAGCGATAAAAAATCACCAGGATCGCAAGAAGCATCTGAGGATAAGCAACGCAAGTCCAAAACTCGCAATGATAAGAAAAATGCTGCATCGTCGGATGGCGCTGCGGATAAGGATTCTAATGAGAAAAAGCGCAATGAAAAGAAAAATGCTCGCGACTCGGAGGCAACTGGGGAAAAGGATGGCAAGTCGAAAGCTCGCAGCGATAAAACATCGCCAGGATCTCCAGAAGCATCTGCGGATAAGGATCCTAATGATAAAAACCGCATTGATAAGAAAAATGCAACGGATAAGAAAATTACAGGTAGTGCGGAAGAAAAGAAACCCAATAATAAAAAAGGTGAAGAAAATGCGGAAGCAACAAAGGATAAGGAACGTGAAAAAGATAAGAATCCAAACGATAAGAAAACTGCCGCATCTTCGACAGAAACTGGGGTAAAGGACAAAACTCGCAATGATAAGAAAACTGCGAATGGTTCGGAAGAAGTTGGGGAAAAGGGGAAACAAGGAAAAAGTGGTGGAGAGGTGGATAAAAAGCCTGATATTAATCGTGGTATTACGGAATCTGATAAAAAGGGTAAAGACGGAAAAGTTGGGCCTCTTGATGACAAAAAGCTCAATTGTCTAAGGATAAGAAGCATTCAAAGTCTGAGAGAAGCCTGGGCTCTAGTTTTGATGAGAACAAGAAAGGCGATGCGAATGGGAAAAGTATAAAATCGCAAAGGCCTGATATAAATCGTGGTATTACGGAATCTGATAAAAAGGCTAAAGATGGAAAAGTTGGGCCTCTTGATAAGAAGAATTCAAAGTCTGAGAGAAGCCTGGGCTCTAGTCATGATGAGAATAAGAAAGGCGATGCGAATAGGAAAAATATGAAATCGCAAGGGCCTGATATTAATCGTGGTATTACGGAATCTGATAAAAAGGGTAAAGATGGAAAAGTTGGGCCTCTTGACGACAAGAAAGCTCAATTGTCTAAGGATAAGAAGAATTCAAAATCTGAGAGAAGCCTGGGCTCTAGTCATGATGAGAATAAGAAAGGCGATGCGAACAGGAAAAATATGAAATCGCAAAGAGGCAGCAAAGACAAGAGCCGTTGGGACGATGACAAGGATCAGCAAATTAATGCGAAGTATAGAAAAGGTGGAAAGGGCAAAGGGGGAGATGATGTTTCCCATTTGCTAAGACTATCAGGTCGAAAGGGAATATATGGAGAAGCGCCTGGTTTAAGTGGCACCAAAAAACGTCATGGAAGTCAGTCAATGTTCAGACGCCATTCATCCAGGATACGCAATGGTATCAAAGGGTCGAAGTTCATTCAGTACGAAAGGCGGTCAAGAAGTTTTCAGAGACCTACTCGTGGCGATGAAGTTCGGACCTGTGATATCCTACGTGTTCACTTGGAACAGCTCGATCTCGCTAGATGGTATGTTTTATCCCGATAAATTCATAGTCATCTTAACTTACAATTTCTTTGCTATAGCCCCCCATGCCAGCGATGCCCATGCAATGTCTGCGGAACCTGTATGCCGTGTTTACGTAATTGTTGTTGAACATCGTGCAAAATTTTTACAATATTTATGTTGTAAATTGGTGATATACATGAATATCGCAATATTTTGGGTGCTCAATCGTTATTGACATACATTTTATTCACTTTGTATATCATCTAAACTGTTCGATCTCTTCTCCACATATCGTTATAATGACTTGAAAAATTCAAAATGCAATGGAAAAGGCATTAAAACACAGTTTATAAGAAATAACCACTGAGCATTTAGAATTACGTTTTTATATTTCGAAAACATCCAATGTATTTTATAATTTTATTTCAAGGACTGCTTATAAACATTCTGTGTCGATATTTTGGATATAGACTACTATTTATTCTTAATGATTGAACATGATGAACAACCAGATGAATTCATTGGAGTATAAATTTTTTTCATATCTTTTGATCTTAGAAATTAATATGTTAGACTTAATTTTATTAAATTAAATCTCGGTTTACAATTCAATTCAATTCAATGTGTATTCTATGGGGAATCAACGGTAAACTTGAGATCCGAGATCCAGGTCAAGGTATTACATACAATATCTCTGAAGATAGAGGGAATAATTTTGAACGATATTCTTGATCCCCAATATGTACATATAGCTTAAATCGGTAAGTGCAAATATCAATTGTATATATCCACGTCATATTTTTGGTGTGAACTTGTTTTTCTATTCATAGGTCGTTCATTAAGGTTACCATGTCATAAAAAAATGTATTTTCGCCTTGTATTTATTTATATATGAATAAAAGCTCATACATACGTACACTCATATGATATACTCTTATTTAAATAACATATAAAATGGACGCGTTCAGCTGCATATATTAATACGTATTAGGAAAAAAAACAAACAACAAATATATTTAAAGATTCTGACAACAAAATGAAACTTAAAAAAAAATAATACATGGAAACCCTTTTTGTGAATACGAGAGTAATTTCAGTGGAATTGTATATTAATATTGATATTAAGGTGGTCTCTGTTAATATTCTCGCTTTGAGCCCTTTTTTCTTAAATTATTTTGTAGGTTAAGCCCTAGAAATCAAATTTAACATTGTATTGGATGGGAGTCCCTTTTGGCCACAACTTTTTTATAGCTCCTGTTGTGGAATAGGTCAAGGACTGTCAAATGAGTCGAGTACTATGTACATTCAGGGAATACTCTCTTTGTATAGATCGACTAGAAAACAAGTTAAGAAGCAATCCAATACGAATGCTTGTTTACTGATTTGAATGCATAACAAATTATGAGTCAACGGCGAAATGATATTTTGCTTAATACTGTAACATTACGTACTCATTTGATGTACATGCACATATGCCTGATCTGTATTGATATATGTATAAAATATTAGATTTATGTGTGTAGATGTACATGTTTGTATGTACATACATACATACACATGTAAAAGAAAATTGTTCGCTCTTTTGTGTGGGGAGAGATTTGAATGTTTGTTATTCCAAAAATAAATGTATTTCTAGTCATAGAAAGAGATTGAAAAAGAGCGAAGGCTGTTGAAAAATATTTTGTGTATTCAAAAAAATTATAAGAAAGTGTTCCATGCAATTTTGAGCAGAACAACTCGAACGGGCGTCAAGTGAAGAACTCGACTAGACGAATAATTCGAATCGATTTAAAAACGAACAAGTGATTTTCAATATTATTTTAATCGCATATACATTTTAATTTCAAACTCAAAATGGTTTACGAAAGTGGATTTACAACCCGTAGAACCTACAGCTCCAGACCGGTCACTACATCGTACGCCGTGACGGTAAGTTTCAATATTTTCAATACGAAAAAGTTACAATATATATATTCTGAATTATGAATACTGCATCTACTTTTTAGTAGTGTGGTTCTTGTTTTATAAAAACTGTGAAATCCATCTGTGCAACACCAAAAAATTAAAAGTTTACATAACCAAATGAATTGATAAACGAGTTTTAAATACTTAGCAAATGCTTCAGATTGATTTGACTGATTTTATAAAAAGAGTTTAATTTTTACCGATTTTAACCAAAAAATGCAATGTACTCATATTCGAAGTACATTTTGATTATTCGAATAAATCGCTTAAATCCCACTTGCTGTTTTCCGTAATATCATTCGAAAAGATAGTGCAAACAGTTTGGAAGAAATTGAAACACGTTTGAGTGCAAAGTTACACACACATTCGAAATGTAAGTGAATGTGAATGTCACGCATATGAATATCGTATCAGCATTGAATTACAGTTAGTCTCATGTATGTACAACACATAAACTCGTATTATTGTGATGTATAAGTACTGGAATTTAGGATCGCATTGTTATTTACATTTTTATTTTGATATAAGTAAATAAAAATTATATATTTGTATATGCAAATAATGTTTATTTATATTCTTAAGTCACAATACATACATAGGTACATGTATGAATAGAGAATGTACAGTGAATGTACGTAAAATTCTCATTTTAGTCTTAATATTATAGTTGCTTTTCACGAATTTCCCGAGTGTAGAGAGATATAAGAAAACATCCGGCCCACTTACATTCATGCATACATAGTATAGTACCTACACTGGTATGAATTTAGTATGAAAGTGCGAATTCGTATTTGTATATGTGAGAGCCTAAAAATATTTATTTATGAGATACTAGAAGACAGTTCGGACTCGAATTGTTCTCACATCTACTCATGAGTAGTATTTACATATATTTTTTTGATTAGATTTTGCCTTGATTGCGAGATTCGACAGCTACACGTACAGCCCAAGGTTATGGCTGTTTTATTTAGTTTTTATCATTTTAATTTCGAACAACTTTTATGCGTTGTCATAATCTCAGACAGTATGCGAATTTTCTCGCAAATTCCAAATATAGCCTTCTACATACAAATGTCAGTCTTATACATACCACTACATACTAATATTTACATATATTTCACTTTTATATATGTGTACATTTATTTTATAAACAATTTGGAGCAGGATTGCCCATCACAAGATCGTCGACATTATGAATATTTCTTTAATTTTTTGAGCTTCACCTCAATTTGCAGTATACTCTTAGAAGATATAAGAGAAATATTTGGATTTGATTATAAAACACATGATGTGTTATTTATTATAGGTTAAAAGATACCGATTCGAGAATTTCAGATTTTTAAATGTGCAAACTAATGTTTAAATAATTTTGAGCAAAACTTGAACAATGTTTTGTATTTGTTTTTTTTATTTTATTTTTTTTATTTTTGTGGTATGCATGTCATATATGTGTGTATGTAATACCTATGGATACGAAATGTATATATGAATGTAGAATATATATACACACAGAAGTGTATGTGTAATATAAGCTGCTTGCTCATTTCGCTTTCGGGCAGATCTAAAAATATCTTTCCGATTTCCAAAACACATTCATATATTAAGCACGGCAAAAACGAGCAAATCGAAAGACGTCAAAATAGCCTTCAGAAATTGGCTATAATAAACAGATATGCGTAATGGCTGTACAGTAGGGCACTTGGGGAATAGAATTGTAAGAGATCAGGAGATCACGGTTTAAACATAGATTATTAAAGACTAATAATTCACATGTACTCGTAAATACCAATGAATGTCAACCATTTTGTAAATATTCATATTCATTTGAAGCTGTTAATACTCACACCTAACATTAAGTTCATTAAAATTGCAAGTGAATGAATATCCATATTGCCAATTAATTACAGCCTACAGCACTACACTCTAACTCCTTTTGTGTAAATATAAAAATGATCATGTATGTGTTTGTACAATGGAACTCACTGATCCTACAGATCCGCTGTATATATATTAGCGAGGCGAGCATTTGAACTCCAGGCTTATTAACTGCCATCAACATGTATCCACCTGTGTCCACTCGTGTATATACGTTAATCAAGCATCCCGATGATAATGGTAACCCAGCCGATTAGTCGATTAGTCGACCAGTCGCACCGCACCGCACCGTACCGCACCGCACCGCTCACCGCAATTCTTCAATGCATCTTGTCTAATATCGTGATCTTGGCTTTCTAAATTAAAATCCCACATATTATGTGACATTCTGGGCATTGCAGAGAACAAACAGAACACCAATTGACTGGGAGAAAGTTCCATTTGTGCCACGGCCCTCACTCATCTCTGATCCGGTGACGGCCTTTGGAGTGCCTCGAACGGACTATGAGCAGCGCAAGCGATCGATACTCGATCCAATCAATCGGGCTGCGATCAAGCCAAACTATAAGATTGCCTACCAACCCATCGAGCCATATGTGCCGACTCGCGACAAGAATCGATCACGCATCCTCAGCTTAGTGCGCCAGCATATCGATACCGTGGAAGCCGGTGGCAATACCGCAGCCCGCACCTCCCGCGACTCCCTCGACAGCCAGCTGCCTCGTCTGCACCGCGCTGCCTCCGAGAGTCTTCCGGTCCGACGCGAGACCTATCGCAATGAAAAGTCCGGTGCAATGGTCACAAAGTACTACTACTAACCACCTTACTCTATACAAAACATACAAAAACGAAGAAGGAAGAAAAATTCTGAAGCAATCCAATTTAATCGAACTAAAAGTGAATCGAACGAATCGAATAGACTAGATTCAAAGTCTTTAATATTAATCATACAAAAATAAGGATGCGTTATACACTACAACATACTACAAACATCTTACATCGACACAAGCTGTTCTGAAGTTAACCTACTACTTAACGATATATGTAAAAGATCAGACATTCAATTCGTATCTAATATTATCCATCATATCTGTCATTTTCTGCTCTGTATAATTAAATTTTCTTGGTTCCTACATCGAAAGAGCCATTAAATCGAAAAATTCTAAAGCGCATTAAACTTTTAAAGATCCGAACATGTTTCAATTTCCTTTTACAAAGCCTAAGACATGGTTGAATTGTTAGACATATTATTTTATTTGCTTTTTTTTGTCATAATTCATCATCTTTTTTGAAAAATAAAGTTGGTCTGCTGGCACCGTAATTATAATAAGTAGATATGACTTAAGTTGTATCTTATATAGGTACCTGAATACAGCGGACCAGCTTTATAGTTTTTCATAATCAGTTTGATTGGAACAGCAAGTTGGTTTGACTCTATTTTTGTTACTTAGTTGCATAACATTTGTATGCTGATTGTCTATTTGCCATAACAATTCTCATCTAAATGCATAAATCGGAATTTATAGACTCCACGTTTAGACCTGTGCACGGACAGACCTGGCTCGCATCGCAGCCGCGCCTCTTCGGACTACTCGTACACCTCAAAGTCGAGCGTTGAGAAGAGCAGCTACGATTCAAGCAACCCCTACGCGAGGCCGGAACGCTCCACGTATACGTCATCGGTTGAGAAATCAACGCGCAGTGGCCCAGGCGGTTACAATTATAGCACCGAGAGGACCAGCACAACTGGGGCTGGACCCGGTGGCTACAGTTACTCGTCGACCACGTCTGGAAACCTGCCCGGTGGCACCAAATACCGTCACTTCTCATACCATGTTTAAGCCAATGTTATAATGATCTTCGATGCGAGCTAAAAACTAAACTAAATAACTACACTAATCCATCCGCTTAAATACTGATGACATTGTTGATTGTAACTTGCAATATCTAATCACATACACGTATTATATAAACACATATGTGCACATATGTATGCTCTCTTATCATTGGATCTGTATAAATAATTACGAGTACTCGAGTTGACTAACATCACTAACTATCCTTTTGATTGTTAAATAGTTGTTTATACCACAAAGCATCAAGAGCAACAACCTAAATGATGTAATTACTCTCCATATCATTTATAATTTTAATCTATTTGTGATACAATAAAATAAAATCCCGTTCACTAAAAGTACATACACTCAAACATTCTTTAAATTCGATAAATAGAGTTTCAAATACGATATTCATATGGGTTGTACAAGTTCAAATACATTCTTATGATCGGTATGAAAGTTTTCAGCTTCTTCTATCGACAAACTATAAAGCTGTTTTCACAAAGAATATTTACCAGTTGGTAGTTGATATCTTTGTTGATTCGGAATCCACAAGAAATGCATTTCAAATTATATATTCAATATTGTATACATATATATCTCTTTCAGTATCCGTCTTCTCAGCAAGTGACTCGTGTAAGTATAACATATTTATTTGCTCACAAACTGCTCGTCATCTTTCATTTCTGTTTTGAAATCTTTCCTATCGACTTTTCTTATCACACTGCTCATACTTCAAACACTCCATCGACATCTGGAATCTTATGTGGTTAGTACTCCTAGACCGTAAATCTATATATCAGCTATAAAATTGCCTATACTTGATCTATTTTCAATCTTTAAAATAAAAATATAAGATAATTTAATAAAACTATGAGAGGATGTGTACGATCCAAATATTCAATATATATAAGGTTAGATTATAAAAATAAATGAACTTAGGATTGAATACGCATTTAGGAAACTGCGAATGCCAAGTACGTAGAACTTTTTTGGACATATGCCAAGACGAAAAGGTTCTTAAGAACTATATGAAATACAAGTAATGATAGTAATGGTAGGATCTGGCTTGCTCCGTCAGAATAAAATTTTAGGGAAATAAACAGAATACAAATAAAATAAAGAAGGTTTGATTTTTAAAGAAATGAGATTTATTAACTATTTTTTATAATCATAATTCATATAATCATCCATTGGCCTATTTCAACATGTATTTTAACATTGTGTACGTATGTATGTAGTTGTGAGTACGATGCGAGTATTCTATTTACTAACTCGATGTGATTGCCGAATACACAATAGGTTTACAAAACGAGCTATCCAATCTACTCGAGTTATTCAATCCCAACAAGACGCATCGTCAGTGGAACACGTGTGATTTCATCGCCTGTTCGGGTTGTCACCTCCCCCACCCGAGTTGTGTCGCGAGTGATACACTCTCCATCGCCAGTGCGTGTTGTGCGTACGACAACGCGCGTTATCTCATCACCGGAGAGAACGACTTCCTACACCTACTCAACACCATCGACATATTATAGTCCAAGAACCTACTTGCCGTCGTCCTACTACACCTCGACTTACGTCCCAACATCGTATACAACATACACACCATCGTATCATTACAATCCAACAACAATTACACGTGTCTATGCTCGCTCGGTATCCCCGACAATCCCGGTGAGGATCACCACATCTCCGGTTCGTGCCACGCCTTCATACCTGAAGAGACTTCCTCCTGGATATGGCGCACGGGCATTAACTAATTACCTCAATACCGAACCCTTTACCGTAAGTTATCGCAGTAACATCAAACATTGTGTTATCGCGAAATCCCTAAAATGTAGCCACAACAAAATAAACTATAACCGCCATATTACTCTATATAAAATTGCAAATTATAGACTTTTTCGGAGGAAACAAATAGAATACGCCATCGCGCCCAATCCTTGATTCGCGATCTGCACACTCCCGTTGTGCGCCGTGCCCGCAGCTGTACACCGTTTCCAGTCACCGGGTAAGCTGCAGATTTACTACTTTTAATAGCAAATAGCAAATAGAATACTGAAACCTACACTGAGCGAACTAGTCGAGACCCCTAACATAAGATATTAGATTAGATTTGATATCAATCATACATATATTAAGTACTTATAATATGCATATGCGATTAAGAAGTATGATGGATAATAGTAAAAGAAAACGCTATCCCCCGAGATTAGAGATCTATCTAAACTGTGGGTCTGATAAATGTTTGCGATTTGCGGGGTCGCAAAGGGAAGCGGAAAATAATTAAAGCCCGATTAATTAATTTACGTCCATCAATAACCAAAAAATTTAGTTTATTTTTACTTTTTTTAAATAAAAGAAATATAAAAAATGTTTTTATGGATGCTTTATTTATACTTTCAATTGTCACATACCAGCATAAACACATTCATGAAAAATGATTGCGAACAGACAGTCAAATGCATCATTCTGTGAATTGCTTAAAATCGAGCTCGAAGGGTGGACTTTAAATACGAGTTATCAAAATATCGTTATCCAGTTTTCTTTCGGATTACTATTAAAAATTTTATTTTATCTTTAAAACTGCATTTAAACTTTCTTCCATATCTAAAAAATTAACAAAATAAATTTTGGAACGACATTTCCTCTAGTCGTCACGAATCAGCGAGCATTTGCTGTGTTTTGTAGGTTTTCACTTGTCGACGAAGAGGAAGCCTAGATGCAGGCACCAAAATGCCAAAAATAACAGAAACAGAAAAGTTTGTCAGTTACTGCCCTCCAATAAACTTTGCAATAAACTTTAATTAAAGTACACATTGCAAATGCTTACTGTGGGGAAATGCTTTAGGTAAGGGGATACTATTCACATAGCATTAACTAGTTGTTATCTCTTTAAGTATGACTTTTCGATAGGGGATCAGCGACTTGTAAGTATACTCAAGTTTTAACATTTTGTTTGTCGTTTCAGTTATGCATATGGACCAACATCTCAATTGGCTTTAGATGCTTATGTGGCCCGAGTGACAAATCCCGTGCGTCACATTGCCAAGGAGGTTCACAATATTTCCCATTACCCAAGGCCAGCCGTAAAATACGTTGGTGAGTAACTAAAATCGAGTTGATTGATTGATAGTATTATAACTATAGGCTGCAACCTGCATTGTTGTCTTTAAATTGGTATTAAATGCTATTTTTTAAATATTAAAATAACTAAGGTAAAAGTCATCTTGCCTCTGTAAGGATATGTGGTGATAAGGCTTATAATATTAGAAGGCCAATGTACGATTCGGACAAAGTTCGAAACGATATTAACCTCTTATCCTGGTACCTTAGACATCCCACATGGAAGAAAGAGAACCAAAATAAGGAAGGTAAGTACCGTTGAAAAATGGACGTGCTTTGAAATGCCAGCTGTATATAGCGATAGAAAGTTTCTACTCATGCTCTTTTAACTCAATCCTAAATCTTTTATAGAGGATCTCAGGTGTTAAAAAAGATCCACTTAATAATGTGCTATTGATAAAAGGAATTGTTGTACCTAAATTAATAATTCAAAAGAATTAAAAAGAATTTCAAATTTTCAAATATTTAACATACTGAGTAAATAAATTATAGACGTATTATGATCTTGTATGCGTTTGATATTGAAGCAAACGAAATTAAAATCTTTGTCACTAACGCATTTGGTTTGAGCACCCCGATCAGTTTGTTCTTTGTATTTGACTAACTTAATTCGTTTTATGATTGATTGATTCTTTCCAGTTGAAGCTGTTGAAGTTGAGGCCTAAATGATAACATGCCTGACTTTATTGTATGGACATACACACTTCATTTTTTATTTTTCTTAAATAAATTAATAAAAAAAAACAAGACTTGTGTTTGCCTGGTAGAAAACTAAGCCGATATCCAAATGATAAACAAACGATATCATCACACTCAGTCGCTTTCACATCTAAAAACAACTTTCATTCAAAAGGATAACTATTTTCCTAATTGATAACAATAAATATTAATTAATAATACTTTGAATCATGCTAAATACTAATATTTTAATGTGTCTAACCCTATATTACATGTGTATTAGATAAATTACGATTACATTTACAATTTCTTAATTCTTACAATGAAGCCCTTTATTTTTGTATTTTAATTTATTATTAATTAAATATTCTTGGGCATTTACAGAATGTACGTAATCTTACAATTGTGTAATTTATTTTGTAAACAATGTCATGTATATGAAACTTTTCAATGTATACATAACTATTTCAAATACAAAGTGTTTAATTAGCGGGATGAGGGTCTGGCAACAGTAAAAGTTACAATATTTTTCCACAGCTAAATCACAAATGAATACAAATGCGAATGTGTATGTTCAAGTCCGTAAATATATAATAAAATTTATTATAACTATGTACGAATCGTTATAAATATTTATATATGGAAAGTAATAGGTTTAGTATGAGAATCGTTGCCATGACAAGGTGCAATAAATCAGAGAAACATCTTGAGACTATTTTAGTGGCCTTGACCTATATTTCTGATTTCGATCAGCAAATGTAATTCTAGATTCATTTTACTAATGCCAAAACTATATTTTTAAACGACAAATGACGCAAATTTCAATTTTCCCTCTTTTTTGGTCGCCCAGGCGTGATTGATTTATTATACATCTTTCATTTTCGAGCGCATTATAAGTTTCCCATTAAATGTTTCACATAAGCAGTAAATTTATTATACTTATGATCATACATATATAGTATAAGAAATATGGGAAAAATTGTTACTTTTTGAATGACCCTCGGAAATACGTAGGCTGCTATATATATTTCTGGCCTAGGCAACAATAAGTGTTGCCAGGTGCAATCTGATATTTCCATTGGAAAGGTTGACATTTTTTAGCATAACATCACTCAGAACGTGTTGTCATTTAATCGTGAATTGTTAAACTTACAGAGCTTTGAACAATTCAATTCCGTTAAAAAAATTAGAATTGACACGTGAGCATTTTCGTGCGATCATTTTTCACAACTTTCGACGTGGATTATCCAGACAAGAGTGCATCGATGAACTTAAGTCTTTGTATGGCGATCAGGCACCATCCTATAGCACCGTGAAAAACTGGTATAACGAATTTAATCGTGGTCGCAGAGTTCGCTCAACGACGAATTCCGTGAAGGTCGTCCAAAAACGTCCGTTGTGCCAGAGAACATTGATGCCGGGCGTGAACTAATAATGCAAGATCGTCATGTGACATACCGGGAGATAGAGGCATCCTTGGCCATTTCTCCCACCAGCATACATTCGATATTACATAAACACCTGACCGTAAAAAAGGTTTGTTGTCGTTGGATCCCGCACAATTTGACAATCGCTCAAAAAAAGGCTCGTGTCGATTGGTGCAAAGAAATGTTGAAAAAATACGATCGCGGTGCTTCAAAAGATGTTCATAAGATCGTCACAGGTGACGAATCTTGGATCTATGCGTATGAGCCCGAAACAAAACAACAATCGATCGTGTGGGTCTTCGAAGACGAGCCAAATCCAACGAAAGTTGTTCGTGGAAGAAGCACTTCGAAGCAAATGGTCGCCTGTTTCTTCGGCAAAACTGGTCATGTGGCGACTGTTCCGCTTGAGCAACGAAGGACGGTCAATTCTGAGTGGTACACCACAATTTGTTTGCCTGAAGTCTTCGGAGAAATTTTCGAAAAACAAACAAGAGAAGACGAATCATTCTTCACCATGACAACGCGAGCTCTCACACATCGGCTCAAACCAGCGCCTTTTTGACCGGCCAAAACGTCGAATTGATGGGTCATCCGCCGTACAGCCCTGACTTGGCACCCAATGACTTCTTTTTATTCCCGCACATCAAGAAAAAAATGCGTGGTCAACGATTTTCGTGCCCAGAAGATGCTGTTGAAGCGTTCAAAAACCATGTTTTGGAGGTGTCTCAATCGGAGTGGAAAAAGTGCTTCGACAATTGGTTTGAGCGCATGCAAAAGTGTATAAATCAGGCTGGAAAATACTTTGAAAAACAATAAAACAATTTTTGATGATAAATATTCGCATTTTCATTATTAGGCCAGAAATATATATAGCAGCCCTCGTACTATTATAAACATGTCAGATAATTTATTCAATTGACCATTTTGTGAAATAATTTACATAATCACTGATCAAGGTTCAACTCAGAGAGTAAAACAAAATAGAAATAACAGTTCAACTTTAACAATACCACGATTCACTACCAATAATGTGAATATATAATATTATATTCAAGTTATTTACATTTACCTTAGGTATTTTTTTATAGATTAAAAAATCAACAAACAACGATTATTTAGTAGTTTAAAATTTTAAAAATATAATTGTTACGGTTCCTGAATAAGAGCGAGAAGTGTTCGTCTGTTTTCTTTCTCTCTATCTCTCTCTCATAATTTTGTCCTCTTCTTTTTTTGTAACGGCAACTTAGTTTTTTGGTGTTAAAAATGAAATTTCCTTTTTATGTGTAGATGCATACTTTTCCAACTGAATTCCGCTGGAAATAATGCAGCTCGGAATTTAAGTTATCTTGAATTAAAAACGTATCGTATTTTTTGATTTTTGTACAGCTAATTGCTTTACGATATGCATACTCATTTTAATTTCACACAAATAACATTCCCTTGGTTGTGTCTAACAATTGATTAACATACTAATAAATTCCATTAATTACAAATAATTACTCTATTATGGGAGTCTTCTTTCTCTGCAAGTCTTCGTTTTTGACGCATAGGCAAATACCTCAACATCTACGTTTAAATGGTAAGTACTCTAGAATACTTAAGTTGTATTTCGAAATGAATGTAAATAATATTCATGCACTCGAATATCGATATACATATAACTTTTATACGCAAATTATATTTAAATTTATTTATTACAATAGCAAATTTTGATGTACTCCTCATCTAAAATACATTCTTCCACATGTATTTACATAAATACTTACGTGTACATCAGATGGTATTTCCCCTACTATTTTTCATAACAAGATTTGACTTTCAGATGCCGATTTGGATCCCAACCGCCCCTCTAGAAAGTTTTCTGCTCCCAGACCCCTAGAAGATGAGATCGACCTGGAGTCCAAGGAGAAGCAACGTCAGCGCCAGGAACGCCTCCTGACCGTAAACGAAGAGGCCTTGGACGAATTAGAGGTGGAGAAGAAGCGAGTCCAACGCGCTGATGAAGCCAAACGTCGTGAGGAGAAGTATGTGGTTAATTCATAAGCTATTCTTGGTCAGATCTATATAGGTATAACTTTCTTTACTTTAATAAAGAGCTCTCAAGGAGGATGCAAAAAGACGCGAAGAAGCCGCTAAGCAGGCCCAAGCCGATGAACAAGCCCGTTTAGCTCGTGCTGCGGAGGAAGAAAGATTAGCTAAACAAGCACGTCTGGCTGAAGAGGCTCGATTGGCTGAGGAAGCTAAAGCTGCGGACGAAGCCGCGGCTCGTCAAGCCGAGGAAGAACGACTTGCTACTGAAGCTCGTCTTGCCGAAGAAGCCCGCATTGCCGAAGAGGCTCGACTGGCCGAAGAAGCTAAAGCTGCAGAAGAGGCAGCAGCACGTAAGGCTGAGGAAGAACGACTTGCTGCAGAGGCTCGTCTTGCCGAAGAGGCCCGAATTGCCGAAGAGGCTCGATTGGCTGAGGAAGCTAAGGCTGCAGAAGAAGCCAGAGCTGCGGAAGAAGCTGCTGCACTTAAAGCTGAAGAAGAACGCTTGGCTGAGGAGAATCGCCTAGAGGAAGAACAGCGTCAGCTGGAGCAAGAACTGAATCGCCTGGCGGAGATTGAGAAGCAGGCTGAAGAAGAGCGCGAGGGCGATATCGCACGTCAAGCAGCTGAATTGGCCGAAATCGCACGCCAAGAAGCCGATATTGCAGCTCAGGAACTGCAGTCTATTCAAAAAGAAGGCAGAGACGTCGAGGAGCCCATCGTTGATGAGCCAGAAACTCCTGTTGAAGAACAACAGGAACCAATCATAGAACTTACTTCTAACAATGGCGATCAGTCCGTCGAGTTAGATAACACTGCCGGGGAAAGTTATGATGAAGAAGAGGATGAAGAATAAATAATGGAATCACTGTTTGCCGAAATACTTTACATGAATTCTATACATTAATAATATATTAATAATTAATGAATTTAATAATGCTTTTTACTAGGCATATGTCAAATTATAATTATACGAAATTAAAACTTTTTAGTTTTTAGCCATCTTCAACCGAATCAGAACATATGTACCTTAGTTTCATTATAAAATTGTTCCTGTTTTCATTTTACCACGGCTCGTAGCTAAAACTAATACCTAAACTATCAGATAAAATTTAACATAAATCTAATCTTTATTATATTTGACAAATATATGAATGATTTAGATTCCAACAGTCAGCTGATGTTTCAATAAAAAGTCCTAGTTCTAGTGGTGATCTATGCTTAAAATTAAAGTAAACCAGGGACTGTCATCATTATTAGTGCTATTAAAGAATTTTTAAATAATGAATAATTTAAAGTTTTATAGATTTGCTCACAAAATAATGGTTAATTTTAAGTTACATATATGTACTTTACTTCTGAACCAATATTCATTACTTTTGAGCAAAAAAATAAAACTTAAAGAATAATTATTATTTCATGAGTTGTACATATATTTTGCTCAAAGTGAGACTCAAGTTGTAGTTTCGACTACATCTTAAGGAATAAAGAAATAAAATTATATAAATTCTTAGTCAGTAAGCCAAGACAAACCATAACAATCACTTAAAAAAAAATAAATCTTGTGTATAATGATTATTTTTTGAGAAGTAAATTATAACTTAGAATTATTCATTATTTTGTGAGCAAATCTATAACATAAAACTTAAAATATTTTTAATAATGGTAAAAATGCATAAATGAGCCATAAAGATGAATAATGACATTTTCCTCGGTGTCTCAAAGTTATTATAAGTGAATGATTTTTTGATTACAAACTAGTCGGCGGTGCTACAGTCGAGCGGTACACGACTGTCGGAGACCCCGTACTTATTATAAAGATATCTCAAACAGCAAAAAAGTTTTTCATACTAAGACTTGATTTTCGACTGATCGTTCCTATGGCAGCTATATGATATAGTAATCCGATTTCAATAAAATTTGGTCGGTATGTATGGGACCATCTTTTATGCATATTCTGTCAGGTTGAAATATCTCAAACAGCAAAAAAGTTTTCCGTACTAAGACTTGATTTCAACTGATTGTTCCTATGGGAGCTATATGATATAGTGTTCCGATCCAAAATCTAAAACAAACTCGATCTGCTTGCAATATAGGCGAACCTACATACCAAGTTGGGAGTCTCTAGCTCTTATAGTCTCTGAGATATAGGCGCTCTTACAGACAGACAGACGAAAATGGCTATATCGACTCGGCTGTTGATGCTGATTAAGAATATATATACTTTATGGGGTCTGCCACGCCTTCTTCTGCCTCTTACGCACATTTTTTGTGACAAAGTTAATAGACCCCTTTACTTTTTTAAAGTACGGGGTCTTAAACAAAAAAACAATCATTATATGCAGTCCCGGATATACACTCAGACCAACAATTATTCGTACACACTTTTTTTTACTATAACAGCTATGTAAGTCATGTCTTCACAGTAAAAAAAAATATGTTTGGAAAGGTCGTTTAAATTCCGTTTGAATGATGCAAAACTTTCTTTAACCCATTAAGAAGCCATTGAACATTTTGAGTTTAAAAAAAGTAAATTTTTAAACTTTCTTTTAAAAAAATTCAAACAATTCTAAGAGTGACTGCAAAAAAAAATTTTCAAAAATCTTTTTGCTTGTATTTTTTATAATTTTTTGGAGAGAAGCCTTCATCTGCCAATCACATATTTTGGCAAACAATTTTAATACGATAAACTACGTAGTTTAAATGGTTATTGTAAATTCAGCCGAATCAAGTTCAGCAGCTTTGGCAACATTGAACATTAGGTCATAAAACCAGTGGATCATTGTATGATTTTAGATTTCAACTTTATTTATGCATTGTAAACATCGATTAATTGTATTTTATTTTGAGTTCTTGATTGGCAACCGATAAACAGTGATAATACAAACTGAAATAAGAAAACTGGATTGTAATGAAAATCTGAGGAACATGCCATTAAGTACTTACCAATTAGAATAAATGTTAACAGGGCAAACGTTGTGTTGCAATATGGTTGCAGCATTATGCCAATTAGATTCGTGGCAGCAATAATGCCAAGGCGCCCCAAGGACATGGACAGACTGACAGCTTTTCCCCTGAATATCAAGACAGATAATAATTACTATTAATTTATAGGATGCCACAAATTTTCCAGCCTTAGCGTAAAATTACCTTAAATGTGTCGGCACCAAATCAACAATTGCGCCAATCATTATGGAGATTGATAATCCTGGTAGTAGGATGTAAAGACAGAATAGCACTAGGACTGCCGTCGTATTTGTCACAATGTGTAGTAATATTCCACTTAAGATCGAAAAAGTTATAGCTGCCATGAGAACGTTCTTCCGTCCGAAGGGATTAAGTAGAAGGCCTTGTACTGAGAAGCCTATCAAGAACGCAACTCCAACTATCATATTATCGATATAGGTCTTCGTTGAAATGGGATTAATACACACCTGAAATACAAATACTAATTAATAAAATAGAGACCAGAGTAATGTATTCAAAAATGTAAGCCGAAAAGATGATATATTTTTTTTATGAAAAATGTATTACAAAAACAAGCGTACAAGGCTATGGTCGAATTCCCGACTGTAAGGTACCCGTTACTTATTTAAATATGAAACTTAACTAAGCCATTACCACCTTTCAATTTGTACGATTTTGTTGCGATGTAGTATAAATGATAGCTACTAATAGTATAAATGATAGCTACTAATAGTATATAACTTCAAGTTACAAAAAAAAGTGTAGTGGTTATCGCGCTTTGCGGAAGCGGAATGAGGCTTAAAAAAATTTGAAACAAACTTGTTCTGCGTAGGGTTTATAGAAAGTCTGCAAGGGCGTCGGCAGGCGGGGGCAGGGGGGCCATATGAAATATAGCATTTAATCAATATAACATTTAATGAACGGCAGTGATGAGCAATCATGATTTCGAAAATTTGATGATTATGATGACTGAAAATTCATCCCCAAAATAGTACGATGAAATTTTGTGATTGTGATACAACAAATCGTAATCAACAGAACACCAGATTTGATAACAGAAATAGGACAAAATTAATAAGAAAACCACTTTATTAATATTAATTTTGTTTCCTTAAAAACAAATGCAAAGAAGACGTTGAAATCTGCGTATTTTTAAGGAATATGGTTAGGAAAGTGCTTTAAACTTTCTTATATAAAATATTTAATGCTCATACAATATTGGCTTAGTTATTGAATAATGCAACATATCATCTATTATTTTAAATCTGCTCTTTAGCTGTGTTCATCCCCATTGCATAAAGCATTTTGCGCTAAACTGTTTTGAATTTTTATACCAGTTACTTAAAAAATAAGTAAAAGGGGATATTGTATTCGTCCGACCCTATAAAGTATATATATTCTCGATCAACATCAACAGCCGAGTCGATCTCAGAGACTATAAGAGCAAGGACAACCAAATTTGACACACAGATTTCTATAAGTTTGTTTTATTTTTTGAGCTTTTTCAAGCTATTGTATGTATGTAAGTGCCTAAAAGCATGCAAAAAAAAATATATTAAATTGATTTAAATAAGTAACGGGTATCCTATAGTCGGAAGCTCGACTATAGCCTTTCCCACTTGTTTTAATAAATACTAAAAACTTTGACAAAAATTGAAATGACAGTTTCGACTTTGCCTTAACATTTCATCAACGTGATCACCAGTAGCCCATAAAATATTTTTTGATTTCAGATACATGTTTGATTAGTTTTCGTAAATACGGCCAGCATTTCCTTATATAAATATTGTTTGTATTAAATTTTAACGATAAATATTAAATCTTATTACATGTTACATATTGATTAAAATTAGATCGATTCATTTAATATCAACTTACCGCTGTGTCAGTCATTGATGCATTTTCTACTGGCTGCATAAAGGAATTATCCAATATTTTGCAAACAGTGGAAGAAGTGTTAGATCCTGTGTTAGATGTACGGTTTACAATTTCTGGAAACCACAACTGCATTCCATTTGAGCTAAAAAAAGATAGATACACGTAAGTATGCCTTAAAAGTATGTTAAGTTTTGAATATATTTAAAGCAATCTCACCCAAAAAACAAGCATAGCAAAGCTACGTTGCATAATATAAAATTGAATCCATGGGGTTTTTGGAATAGGGGACGTGTAGCCCGTGCGATATTTAAAAATATATTACAACCTATATAGTTCGCCAATATATTTTCTTCACTTTGAATCTCAGGTTTCAAAGTAAAATCATTTCGATTCAACACTTGATTAACTGGAAAACCACGATTAAATTTACTAATCCAATTAACTGCATCTATTGCCTGGCTATGTTTATTTAGCGAAAGCAATATTTTCGGACTTTCGGGATACAGGATGAGAATAAGACCTCCAACAAGACCGGGTAACAGATTACATAGCATTATTAGGCGCCATGGACGGAATACAAAGTCACCAATCAAATTGATGGACCAGTCTGAAGATAATATTAGCCAAGCGGTTGCTGTAAAAAGACAATTATTGTTTAATACGTAAATTTCAATTGCTGTAAGAAACTATTCAAATAGTCGACTATTTTTTGTACCTGGTACATAGATTGCAGTTAAACTGACGAACATGGTTGAGTAGTTGATCGTCACTGCTCGGTGACGAGGTATATTAAATTCACTCAAGTAGGGATAGAGTCCTCCTGAGACACCACCGAGGCTGTATAAGATGAAAGTAAGTAGGGGATTTTAATTTCACATACGCCTCCAATCCTAGACCTATTTTGTTTCTTCTCATTTAAAAGTTATTGGCGCGGCAAACAATTAAAGTTACTCGACAACTCTAAATGTGACATTATTCTCATGGCATCGGACGCCAGTGGATTGAGCGATGATTTCGTTTCACCCAAAATTGTTCAGGTGATTGGACTGTGGCACGGAGAAATGAAATTGACGTGAAATTCAAGTGGAAGAGATTTCTGTGGCATACCTGTATATTTGCATTTTCATTTTTACTTTTCGGAGCTACGGCTTTCAAACTGCTTTTTCAATTGCCTTCTCAACTGCTTTTACTATCAGACGTATTTGGCCAATATTTCTGATGAAGCACCCAATAGAGCTTATATATAACATTGCCTACTAGGCTATAGAAAAAACGAATTTGCCTCAATTTGACAGATTGTCTACTTTTAAGGTTTATATGAAAAATCTGCCCTAAAGGTACTTTTTCGGCTTAGTAGTTTCGGCTTGACATTTCTCTAGCATTAAAAAAAAAATTAAGAAAAAGTAAACTAATGGCACACACTGGCCTACAAATAAATTACACATAATAATTTTGTTAATTATAATTAAATTTATAAGGTTTCAACATTTTTCGTTTGGCTTTGAATAGTTAAAATAAAATCTTAAATTAATAAGCATTGTACTTAAATTCAAAGAAGTAAATTTTAAAAAAATTGGTATTTAAAAATATTTAAGGAATCTAAAATTTTCGACAAATGTTTATTAAAAATGTTCACACAATTCACAACTGCTTCTGGCTTCTCAAAAGTGACATTAAGCTTGGAGCAAACGGTACTGATGATAGAGATTGGCATCTCTTAAAACAGCTGCATACCGAGCCATGCTCCTTGCGTTCTGCAAGTGTTTTGTGTGTTGTTGTTCGTTGGTGTCTTATAGACATTACTAGACCTCAAGTTGATAAAAACTTACTTCTACAAATTAGAAAGGTCATATTAAATCTTGAACACTCTAGCTCTTTGGTTCAAGTATTTACATTTTTAGTTCTATTGCCGAGGCGGAAAGGGGCGTGGCAGACTTGATCTTCGTGGGGCAAGAAAGCCTGTGTACTTTAACTCTTATAGACTGTAACACCTTTTTGTTCATACAGACCGACACTACAAGCCCTAATTAACTAGGAATAGTGCATTAAAAGTACATTCCAAATAAAGTAAGCCTTCGTTCCTGTAAACTGTTATCGGTTTCCCTCTACGGATTTAGATTGACAGTATGCAATCAGTCTTCTTTTATAACGTTTTCATTATTTTAAATCATTGGAAATAAAAGCACTCACCTGATGCCACAGAGCAAGTTTAAAATGTTAAATAGCCAAACACTTGTAACAAACATGAGAACGAACTGAAGGGCAGTGCATATAAAGATGCCATAGAGTAGAACTGTACGTCGACCGATGGCGTCGCTGACGTATCCACATATATATGTCGACAGAAAGATACCTATAACAGATCGATCGGGGAGTAGTCTCATACAGAACGTAGATTATATGCAAATTAGTCTCCTACTCACCCGCCACACATGCCGCCATCATGACTCCCTTCTCGGCCTGCGTTGTTTGGAACTCGCAGTGGGAGGCGAGCACCACAATCCCCATGGCCTGCATGGCAGCCACAGAAGTGATTGTCAGAAGTCCGCTTACAATCAGCAGTATCCACTGGGTCTTGCCATAGCCTGCATAAGTAATGTGGTATTGTGTCCATTCAAAACTCGTTAAATAGATAGATTACCAATCTTGTCCAAGATCTCATCGTACTCCAACTCATCGGGGGTGGCATTGCGATCAGTATTAACGTGTTGCATCTTAGTATTCCAAGAGAACACATTCAACTGATTCTCATACCAAAACAGCACCGCCTTTTAAGCTTTCATTCTAATACGAGTAGATCTCTTTCAAGATTTTAAACACAGCTGTGAGATACATTACTGAAACAAGTGCTGGGTGAGTAAGCAAAAACTTGTTCTGAGTTAAACATGCTTGCGGCTTTCGGATCACAACAATCTTGAAAGAGAGCTATTTATATTGTTATTATTCGTTTCACTAAGAGATACATCTAATTAAACATTCATTCATGTATAGCTCTTAAATATCAACGAGAGCATATGTCTAAACACAAAAAAAACCGGTTGACAAGTCTATCAAAATTGTCGCTTCAGAATGCGTCAATCCACTAAAAGGTTATATACATGGTAAAGTCGTTTAAATTCGTACAATATAACAGAGTATTGAGAGAGAACGATTTCGAAGCAACCTACCCTTAAAGTGCACAATGTACACCTCTATCAATTCCAATTTCCTAGAAATTCTTGATGAGTATCAACGGCCGAGTCGATTTCGCCTGTCTGTCCGTTTGTTTGAACGAGCCGATCTCAGGAACTTTAAGAGCTAAATTTGGTATGTCCGTTAGAGTGCATTGGTTTTTTTCACAAAAAATGGTAACCCATTTTCGTAATCTATGGTCAATTCTAAGAGGTTTAACGAAGAAACCATAGTTCTAATATGAATTTCTGGACCGCGCTTTTTGAGTTGAAAAATTCATTTTTTGAACATTTATATCTTGGGTGTTTATGGACCGATACCGACAAACTTGGTGTCAATACTCTTGTTAGGACCAGGACTTTGAAAATTTCACAGAAACAAAGGACCAAATGTTCTTTAAACATAATTTTCGTCCATGGAAGAACGATTTCCCGATTCGATTATGTCAAGATATATCCTAAAAAATTAGTCCGAATTTAATACAATTTTGGCCCAAAGAACATTTTTATCGTCCTTGAACTTGTATTTTTTATTAACAGAAAATTTACAAATTATTTTAATACAATTTTAATAAAATACGTTTTTAATTTTTTGTTAATAAAACATACAAGTTCAAGGACGATAAAAATGTACTTTGAACCAAAATTATATTAAAGATCAAAAAGCGCGAACAAGGAATTCATTTTAAAACTATGGTTTCTTCGTGAAAACATCTTAGAATTGACCACAGATTACGAAAAAGGGGGTACCATTTTTTCATTTTTTCGGGCCCATACGAATCGATGCACTCTAATGTACATTGTTGGATATCAGACGCAGATTAAGATTATTACAAGTTTTGGATGCCATGCCTTCACTCACAAATCGAGAAAGCCTAACATCCAATGCAATTTATTCCTTCAGTAATCTTTATGAAACTTGGAAAGGTCCGTGTTTTTGCGGAAGGCAGTACAAAAATTCGTCGAGCCACTATCATTACAGCGGACAGCAGTCCGAGCTAGTGACGAAAGTCGCCGAAGGGTGCGAAAGCAACAAGCAATATATACAGGAAGAATGGAAAATTTGCTATGACTGTCCGATCAGGTTATGTTATACACCGATCGAAAGGTATCAATTTAACTTACAAATGTGCATACTGAGACTTTTCAAAACTCACCTGACTCGTGAGATAAACAGGTGTAAGTGGGAGGTGCAAAATTTAAATGATTGGAGCAAATGGGGACGTTGGAGCCTTTCTGAATTAATTAATTAAATTTTTTACTATTCTAATCAAAAATACGCGTCGAGTGACACCTGATCATCAAAATCCGACCGCTGCACACTGGGGTGAGAGACCCCAAAAGTGACGATTAATTCAAAATAAAAAAGCCGCCGAAGGGTGCGAAAGCAACAAGCAATATATACAGGAAGAATGGAAAATTTGCTATGACTGTCCGATCAGGTTATGTTATACACCGATCGAAAGGTATCAATTTAACTTACAAATGTGCATACTGAGACTTTTCAAAACTCACCTGACTCGTGAGATAAACAGGTGTAAGTGGGAGGTGCAAAATTTAAATGATTGGAGCAAATGGGGACGTTGGAGCCTTTCTGAATTAATTAATTAAATTTTTTACTATTCTAATCAAAAATACGCGTCGAATGACACCTGATCATCAAAATCCGACCGCTGCACACTGGGGTGAGAGACCCCAAAAGTGACGATTAATTCAAAATAAAAATTTTGGAGTTGCAGAATCAAATTAATATGTGGTCAAAGTAGATAAAATTCTGCATTCTGGAGTGAACAAATTATGGCTCTATGTCTAATGTAATGTGTCCCTGTAATGTGACGCCAAAGTTGAAACTTTGTGTTTTCGTTTTTCGAAATACGAAAAAATTATTTTTTTGTCACTTTTGATGACGAATTTCACGTAAAAAATTACCAAAAAAATATTTTTGAAAATGGAAACAATAAATTTGAATCCTTAACAATTTTCGTAAATTTTTTTGAATCGAAAATTTTTAGTAGTTATATGGAAAAAATTTAAATAAAAAGTACCTGTGAAATTAGAGGTATTTTTATCTTTAGATAGGCAAAAGTTGCTTCAAACGTAACCAAACGTGAACATTCTTTCTTTATTAAATTTGTAACATATCTGTCTAAGTGCCATCCAAGGGGTTTTGCGTCCCGTTCTGCCCCAAGAGAGTTATTTGAATTCAAAGCAGAGTTACTTTTTCATTTCTAAGTGGTCAGCTGTTTCGGTCAGCTGTTTTTGTCGGCTGTTTTGGTCAGCAAAACAAAGTAAGAGATCAACTTTAAGCTCAGCTTTAATTATTAAATTTATTTTATTAATAAATGGAAAGCGAAGTAAAGCGTATATACTAGTGTACTCTTATAAACAGTGAACATCTAATTGTGATCCACGTCATTGGATAAAATATATATGTCTATTAAATTTGTAATAAATAGTATGCTTTTAATTGTGTTTCTCGTCTTTAGCTAGGGTGTTTCAACATATGTTACAAAAGATTTTAGCTGACCTATATCATTGCATTTTTACGAACACTATTTAAGATCTTGCAAATTCAAAGAAGAAGAAAGCGAAAATTATATCGAGTCCGATTAATGTATATATTATTTAAAATTTGATTATTTATAATTTTTGTTATCATTAATAAACTTTGAATTATACATATATGACCCGTTTTTTATTTCTAAAAAAAAAATTGTTTCATTCATTTTTAGTACGTTTTTTCTATGGCAGATATATAATATAGTCAACCGATTTTTATTATTCTTCATGAATATAGTCTACATGGGTATATAATAGATAAGGGAAAATTTCAGTGCTGAAAACTATGGAATTGCTTTTTTTGCTGTGAAAAAAGCCAAATATTAAGAAAAATTGTCTGAAAAAAAAAAAATTTTTTAAAAAATATACTCTACGTAATACTCAAAAGTTATTGATTTGTACTTTTATTGATCCAATACAAAATAAAAAATTATAACATGGTCAAATTTTTGGACGGTTGAATTAATCGTCGTTTCTGGGGTCTCTCACCCCAGTGTGCGCTGGTTCAAATTTTTAGTGGCCTTCCGAAAATGAAATGAAAAGTCAGTTTGTCTGATTGTTTGTTTGTATCAAAGCGTTGATTTAGCTTAAAAGTTTGAATGAGGATTTGTTCCCTCTCAAAATATCTAGAAACGTTTGTTCTACGACTTTTTCGAAAAGTCGCTAATTTAGCGGGAAATCGCTAAAAACCGTTAAAATTGAAGCCCCCATAGCATCCAAACGATAGAAGCTACATATGGGCTAATCCGAAAATTTTTAAACCAAGCGCGAAAACTTAAAGTTGTCAAAAAGTTGCATGCTTTTTAATAAAAGTTGTCTTTTGTTATAACAGAATTCTGTGTCAGGCTTAAAATTACGAATAGCGAAAAGGTTTTAAGGTGGTTTGGTTGTTAATGGCCGAGCCTAATCAATTAATTCCTCTTTTTTGCCTCAACATTTCAATAATTATTGTAAAATAAGTGTATTTTCAATGGGCGAAAAAGTGGACTAAACGGTTGTCTGAGTGTTTGGCGCTTAGAACATCTTAAACTTTGTTTCATTTTCTTTTGTTTAAGATAAAAACTGTATCGAAAAGATATTTAATTTATATTAATAATTTGAAAAAAAGTGTGTGTGTAAAAAGTGTAACGTCCGCAACGTAACGTCCGCAACAGATAAAAACTAAGATTTTTAAATAACGAGACTACTTATCTTTATTTTTAATGCTGAATTAATATGGTCGACTTCCATTCTTTGTAACGGCCGCAACGGAACTTTTAACAAGCCTAATTTTATTTCAAAAACAGTAAGGCTTTTATCTTAAAATAGGTTTAAGAGTACTCCCAATAAAATGCATTTTTCAGAAAATATCATTAAAATTCACCAATCTGAACGCGAGCTGTATTAATTTAAACTTGCATATTTTCGTTCAAATGTAACGTCCGCAACTCAGGATTAGCCCATATGTATGTGATATATATATCGTTGAAAAGGTATTTCGAAGGGCTTTTAGGCATACCTTCAACGTTTTTTTTTTTATTTAAAAAGGTAAATAGCTACATGTGAAATAAGGTATTTTTTCCACATTTTGGCTATTTAAGACAAATCTACACATCAAATCACTTAAAAATATGTTATATGTTATAGGCAATTTGACTCCGCGTTTTTTGATATATAACACATATTTGTCAAAATTCGTTTGGACAAGATATTACCTATTAACTGAATATACCTTTTACCTTTACACTACTACATTTACATAACATATGCAGTATGTACACTGCTAGCAGCGTAATGCGGAAATTACCTGTTAACTGAATATATACATTTTACTTAGAATGGGAATAGGACAGCAGCAGCAAAGTGTCATAGCAGCCAGAGTTTAAGAGTGTTTTAGTGGCATAAAGTCAATTTTTTGATGTTAATATATCGTTGTTTTCTTATTTTAATCTTAACGTAAATTCATCATACATTATAAAAATTTTGATTAAAAGCTTTAAAAGCGCCACCAAAGCTTTTTGAGAGCTTTTAAAAGTGAGCTAGCGATCACCTGATTTCCGAATAGAAATTCGAGCCAAAATATTTAGTTGCTTTGTGTTGTTGCACACGCGCTAAATTGGTCCAGAAAATTAAACTAAATTATGGAAAGTAATCTTCAAGTTATGCACTATTTAATGTATATTGTTATTTTATGTGTAGTTCTAGGGATTTAGTGTTGGGTAAGGTCCAATTTAACTATATTTATTTTTTTAGAAATCTAACATGCGTTTTCCGTGTTTCGTAGAATATAACTAATAAGCTGTTCAATGCTGAAAGCAACTACAACGGTGGCCAAAAGCATTTTGGCACCCTTTAAAGTTAGTTCTAGCCAAATTGTGGGCTTACTTCATGGAAAGTTTGGTATCAATGGAAAGGTCTTTTGAATTCCTTTCGAATGATGTAGTATTTTCCTTAACCCATTAAATACCCATTGAAATTTTCGAATATTTGTAAACGTCAACTTTTTCAACTTTTTTCTGTGAACTGTGAACACGCAAAATTTTAGAGCGTCGGTTTGTCATCGAAGCAAACATTATACGTAAGAATGACATTTTTTGGTATTTTTTGGTGCTTTTTAAATGGCAACATTTTCCATCGGTCAAAAAGTGTCGGTCGGAAACCGATCGTGTAAATTGGGCTTTAGCCACAAACCAAAAACTCATCCCCGTCCGTGCCCCTTTTCTATCATTTTTTTTGCTGGAAAATCGGATTTTTTTTTTGTAGTCAGATAGGGAGGATGGTTAAAACATGGTCAAATTAAAAAATGTTTATAATTTATGTTTATAAAAAAGATTGTACTTTTTAAAGAGTAGGAAAAAAGAGGGGGGTGAAGACAAGGTCCAACTAAAAAACAAAAAAAAAATATCAATTCGACTTCAGCCTAACTTAGATTTATTCCAAATGTCAAGTCCCCATCTTTCCATTAAGATTTTATAAAAATATTTTACACATATTTCTCATAGTCGGATGGGGAGGGGGATTGAAGGCGAAGTCCAAAATAAAAATAAATAAAAAATTCTATATTAGTCCAACTAAGGTTCATGCAAAGTTTCAAGTCTCTAGCTTTACAATTAGACTTTATGCCAAAAAAGGGATTCTGCAGTGGTCTGATTTTGATGATTGGGGTGTCGACGCTTTTTTTTAGTAAAAAATTAAAAAGAAAATCAAAAAAGCTCCAATGGTCCCATTTGCTCCAACCATTTAAATTTTGCCCCTCCCACTCACACCTGTTTATCTCACGAACCAGGTGAGTTTCCAAAACTCTTAGTATGCACATTTGTAAGTTAAATTGATACCTTTCGATCGGTATATAACTCGACGCGATCGGACAGTCATAGCAAATATTCCGTTCTTCCCGTGTATACATGCTAGTCGCCTTTCGCACCCTTCGTGCTGCTTTCGTCACTAGCGCGGACTGCCGTCCGCAGTGATCATAAAATGCCTCGACTCGAGCTGTGTGTGTGCGTTGTTTTTGCTAGCCGGCTCGAGAGTTGTGCGAGCATTGTTGCTTTTTATGACGGCCATAAAATGAACGCGTTGATCTCAGAAACTATAATAGCTAAAGACTTAAAATTCGGTATGTAGGTTGGTGGATACCGGACGCAGATCAAGTTTGTTTTTAAATTTGAATCGGACTACTATATCATATATCTGCCATAGGAACGATCAGTCGAAAATCAAGTCTTAGTATTAACAACTTTCTTGTTGTTTGAGCAATCTCAAACAAACTGACAGAATATGTCCCATACGTTTGGACCAGATTTGGTTAAAAGCCGACTACTATATCATACAGCAAATTCGAGCGGCGTTAAATATTTATGTTTTATATGCTTACATCAGTGGTCGGCACCAACACGTTCAAATGTTTGCATTACGTTAGTGTGCATTTTTGTTCGCCTAACAGCGGAGTAACAGCGACGTAATAGAAACAAATCGCAGCAGCGACGCATACGTGAGCGTACGTGAGCGACAGCACTATTCTATTTTATGCACAGGGCACAGACACCTTTCATCAAAATCCGACAACTGGTTAAAAGGGTAATTAACTTTTAAATTTTTAACGGTCTTCTCAAAATGAGATGAAAAGTTAGTTTGTCTGTTTGTATTAAATCGTTTATAAAGCTCAAAAGTTTGAATGAGAACTTGTTCCCGATGAAAAATCTATAAACTTTTGCTCTACGACTTTTTCGCTAGGCAATCGGTTAGATCCGCTAAAATTGACACCCCCACAGTATCCAAAGATTGAAGCTACAGATATGATTGAAAAGGTATTTTGAATGGCTCTTAGGCATACCTTTAATCTTATTTTCTGGAATACATATGCTACAGGTAAATAACAATTTCTTAGGCGATTAAGGAAAAACCTACACCTTAAGTCTCTGTAAAATATGTCATATGTTGGGGAAAAGGCCTAGCCTAACCAATTAATTGCTCTTTTTGCCTCTGGTTTTCAATAATTCTTGTAAAAAGAAGGGTATTTTCACTGGCCAACAAAGTGGGAAAAACAGTCGTCTGAGTGCCGCAACGAAACTTTAACTTTTTCTATAAAAAGTAATGCTGTTATCTTTTTAATGGTTTAAAAGTACTTCCAAAGAACTGCATTTTTTCGTCAACATCACCATAAGCTTATGGTGCATTTACACTAGTTGATGCAGCGTCAATTCTAGCTATATCAACAATTGATATCCAATGTCAACGCATTTTTTGTGTTTACATTAGTTGATTGAGTTGACGAAAAAATCGTGTTCCCAACTAATTTTCGAGTTGAGCAACGCGCAAGATGCCAACGCGTTGA